>QAOA01007606.1:58517-132487 GCA_003255065.1 Cercis canadensis | reverse complement strand
ATGGTCCGACCTCGAATTTGCAAGAAAGTTGCTGCCATATGCACGTGTATTGCTCAAAATGATAAAATGAGTTGCTATCTTTATAGAACTCATTGCATATGCATTTCAGAAATTTAGGAAATTTTCTGGACCATGCCGATATAAGCAACACCTTAGGCATTTTTAGATAAAAATTATTGACATCAGACCCTAGCATTTTTTTAAGGAAAAGAAGGCCAAGTACCTTCATTTTGATGTGGTAAATGGAGATAAGGAGTAGTTTTTGTGCATGATAGAAGCATAGATATTGCATAAGTGTGATGAGGAGATTGTGCAACTACTAGTTACAAAAACCAGTTCAGCCCCTCCTGCATTTGGAAATAAAAATTTGTGTGCCTCTATGCACATCTTGGGCTATACCCATATGCTATATAGCAGGGTGAAGACAAGCTTGTGCTCATAGTTTACAGTTGTTAATGATGTTGTTCAATACGTAATGAAGCTTGGAAACCAGCAACAGGTGGCAGAATAAAAATTTATTGTAGGAGCAGAGAATGAGCATAAATATGTCTATGCAGCATTAAACATGCACCAGATTTCCTGTTTTGAAACAAGCAGGCAGGTAGCCTTTGCACATAGTTTATTATAAAAAGGCAATAAGCCAGGATATTTAAGATACATCATATTTTCATTGACAAAGCCACAACTACTTTTGGGAAGTTCTAAGAAAAACTTTGTTCTATAAGTCAATTTTCCTGCAAAATTGTGTGTAAGTTGATTTGCGGAATATGCAATCCCATAATATGATTGAAGTAATTAATCAGCCATATCAAACCAAGCAAGCTAATTGCTAAAAATCTACTGAGGTAGCAGATTCTCTTTCATGCAATCTTAGATAAGCATGTATATGGGTGTGCAAAATTGCTTCTCCAAGTGTAATGTCCAATGGCCAAGTAAAATAAACATGGTGCAGGATGGCAGCATGGGCATTTAAAACCCACAAATAGAATGCAAGCTAGGCTTAAGTGCCTAGAACTTTAATCAAACATCTTGTAGGCAGATTTTCAAAGTGAAAGTAGTGTGTGGGTGCACTATTGCAGTGCAAACCAGCAGCCAGCTTGGGTATTCTAGACCCAAAAAACCAGATTTCAAGGTGAAAATGCATATATCAACCCATGAAAAATACATAAGGCAAAGGGAGATAAAGTTGGTGCTACATGAGTGCCACCAAGCATATACACCAATTAAATATGTACCCAACCACATAAGCATTTTAATAAGTGGTTGATAGGCAATTATTATGCGTATGTCTATGATCAAGACATAATTTGCTGAATATCATTGAAAGCAGCAGAGGAATTTAAATAAGCAGTGAGTGTGCCTTCCTAACGGGGTAGCATTAACATGGAGGTCTCAACCCTGAACTCATTTGCATACCCAATAGAAGCTTTCCTTAGCAGCTAACAACATGAATTAAAAGCTTTCAAAGAATAATAAGAAAACATGCTATTATCTCTTTGCAAGAGAAATCAAAATCAGTAATACAGTTATATAGGTGATGTGATACGCCCGAGGCACTTCCAAGGTTTCCAAAATGAGGAAAGAAGTAAATAGCATGGGGTCTGGGTGTCTCTGCAAGTACCTGCTCTCCATATGGGAGTAGGCATACTTCAACTTTCAAAATTGAAATTACATGTAAAAAATGCAAATAGCATGCCTTGCACTTTCTTTTATGCAGCAATAGAGCAAACAGTACTATGTGCTGCTGGTATATATATATTTTAATCAAGTTGAGTTTTCTATGCACCTATTTGATTGAGATTAAATATTATACTCTGGATTCAGATGAGCAAGATTTAGAAATTGATGGAACTTCTCCTAGAATGAGCTACCGTGGCAGATCTCTTGCAATGGCAGTTCAAAAATTGAAGATATTGGTAAGATAATATAATTGAAAACTCATTGATTCTATCTGATGATATTGACTTATGGACCAGCAAGAAGATATTGACCACATAAATACTTATGAACCAACAAGCAGTCCATTAATGATTAATAGAGAAGATATTGCATCTGTAGAGTTATAAGTCCTTTCAAGTAGCATACATAGCTCTATTTGAAAATAGAAACTTATGATCAGGGCATCTAATATCCTTGTTGTCATTAATCTGCAGAGGAGGCATCAGAAGCAAATAATGTAGTGCATTTTCACGTAATTAGAACCACTCTTGGAGTGAGACAACAAGCAAGTTGTTGTGGTCGCAAACCAATTTATGGCAGCATTCAAAAAATGGAAAACATTGGTGAGAACACAATAGAAGTTGAAACCAATGCCAACAGAACGTTCAAGACCCACTTCTCCTTTTAAGCTACTTTTATTTATTTATTGTGTTTTCGTTCTATGGCTGGCTGGAGTACTTATTATGGATACCAGTAATTAATAATGCTATGTGGATTAAGGAGTTTATGTATATTCACAATCAGTCCTTAAATACCAGTGTGATGTGCTGGATCAAAATGAGTGTACATGTATACAGGCATTTTGTCAAACAGTTGGCATGCATATTTGATTTTTCAGACTTTAAGCTTCAAATTGCTTGAATCTCTACTTGAGTAGGCAGAGTCTCACAAATTAAGAGATGGTTAAGATTTTACCTCTTGCAAAGAACCTTTCAGAGGTTGGGTAATCTACTAGCAGAGATTAGTGGGCTCTTTGTAGTAGAGCTACATCAACAGAACGACATAATAATACCATAAATTTCCACCAAGACACATACTAGCTTGCTTCCGGGTCTTCAACAGATGGGATGGAGTGCCGGCAGCTTTAGCTTTCATCAGATTGAATGCAAAGACTTGATTGGACCAACTGTATTCGGGTTCAGGATTTGAACCATGGTCCAATACCAAGTGCTACATCGCCAACGAGAATTTGGCTGGGGAGGGGACTTCGGCCAGGCTCAGTCAGAACTGGACAGGGGTTGTTTGTCTTTGAAATCAGCTAGTATGTGTTGGAGTGGTTTTCCTTGATTTTGTTGAGAGAAGAGCTCGGGCTTTTGTGTGGAGGAACAAAGGGATCAAGCTTCGTTCCCACAGACGGCGCCAATGTCGATGACCGGTTCTGAGCAACCTGCAGGAGGGAGAAATACGGTCAGGGAAGGCCGGAGCCGGAGCTCCGGCGCCACCTCCGACGCTCAAGTTAGGGAGATGGAAAAAGGAAACCCGAGAGAGAAAAGGGGGAGCGCCCCTTTTCCGTGTGTGTGTGAAGATATTATGGAGGTGATTGTTTACCTTTGCAGGGGTATTATAGTTTTTTTACTGTAGCAATGGGTAGTGAATAATTTGGGTATTAACAGCTATATTTCTCAAACCCTAAGTAGAGTTACATAGTTATTCCATGAACACAGTATCATGTCTCTCAGATCATTTGCCAATTTCTATTTCTTTCTCAGATAACCCCTTGTCAACTCATAAAGCTCAGATAGAGAAAAAGGTTCAGATTGAACAGATGTGGTTAGACCATGGAGAGTGTGAAAGTTTAGTTGGTGTTACGGAAGAGAGGGCAGCAACTTGCAAAGCTGTCATCACAAGCTCATCTCTACGTGTGGGGGCATTTACGGAACCATACTAATTTCGGGCACATAGGGAGACAAATTCAGAGTTTACAAAATCAACTGGCACAAGCTCGAGCTAGTTCAGCCAGTACTCAAAATGTGCAACGTTTAAAATCACTGGAAAATCAGCTTCATGCTGTTTTAGAAAGGGAAGAGGTTATGAGGCGTCAACGATCAAGAGTTCAGTGGCTGAGAGAAGGGGACAGAAACACCAAATTTTTTCATGCCAGGGCTTCTACTAGGAGGGAAGAAAACAGAATAACTGAGCTTCTTGATTCTCAGGGACAATGGCAAAACATTCTAAAGAAAAATGGGGGATGTTGCTGTTGAATATTTCCAAAAATTGTACACCTCTATTAGGCCAACAGACATGAATGAAATTCTTGTGTGTTGAGTAAACGAAGGTATGAATAATTCTCTACTTGCTCATTTCACTTCCCAGGAGGTTAAGAATGTTGTGTTTCAAATGGGTGCCTAAAAGGCACCGGGTCCTGATGGCTATCCAGCTTTGTTTTTTTCAGCATTATTGGCATTTGATAGGGGAGGAGATTACGAAGGCTGTGCTGGGTTTCCTAAATGATGGAGAGTTTTGTGAGCCGAAGGTTAAAACTGCTGAAACAATGGCTCAATTCCAGCCAATAAGCTTATGCAACGTTCTGTACAAGATTATTTCCGAAGTTCTGGCTAATCAGCTTAAACCAATTCTTCCTTTGGTTATTTCAGAAAATCAAAGCTTTTTTGTGCCAAACTGTCAAATTACATACAATGTGTTGATTGTATACGAGCTTCTTCAAGCTCTAAAAAATAAGTGCATAGGATGGAATGAGTTTATGGATTTGAAGCTAGACATGAGTAAGGCTTATGATCGAGGTGAGTGGAGTTTCCTAAAAGCAATTATGAGGCGATTAGGGTTTGCAGATAGGTGAATCCAAAAAATAATGATGTGTGTCATCACGGTATCTTATTCAATAATTCTCAGTGGCATGCAATTTGGAGCATTTATACCAGAATGGGACCTAAGACAAGGGGACCCACTCTCCCTATTTATTTTGCATATGTGCAGAAGGTTTGACATCCCTCCTAAATAGAGCAGAAGAAAGCAATGGGATTATACCGGCAAGAGCATGCACCCATGCTCCACCAATTTCACATCTTTTCTTTGCTGATGATAACCTCATTTTTTCTAGAGCCTCTCTGAGTGAAAGTCAGCAAATCAAACAGATTTTGGAGATTTATGTAGTCTCATATGGCCACCAAATTAATATGGAAAAGTCGGCCATCTTTTTTAGTCCCACCTGCTGCCAAGGTGACTGGCAGCCCATCATGCAATTACTAGGCATCTCTATTGTGGCCTTTAATGAAAAATATTTGGGGCTGACGCAACGAGAAAACAATCAAACACACAAATTGTATAAACCTCAAAGAACTGAATAATATTACTAAATAATCCACCTCTAACAGTAACACAAAACTTAAGTATGAAAGCAAACCCTAAACATTAAAAACAAAATTAAACCCTAAACCCGAAACTAAAACAAAACGGCCATGAAACTAATGTTTTTGAAGGATTTTGGACCTGGAAATGGCCTCAACTAAGTAAACCCTAGTTTATTTGGCTTTTGAACGAGCTTCGAAATGACAGGTAATGGGCTCCGTAACTCTACCCGAGCTGAAAGTTATGCCCTTGTAACTAAAAGAGGGCAATTATGACCCGACAACCCTCTTTTCTTCTCGGCCTTATTGTGATCGGTCCGATCCATGAAATCACATGCGACCTGGTCCACGTCAGGGGCTACCAATTATGGTGGGAATAAACAAAAATAATGCAATGTAGCTATAGGGGATGGTTCTCTTGTAATGGGTGAGCCTCCCCTTTTTTACATGGTCTTTCACATTTTTATGTTAATAAAAATATTTTGGAGTACACAAGAATTTTTTCCAATATCTCCAGTCTACACATTTTTCTTCCCTTAGATTTTCAAGTGTTGGATGTGGGAGTCAATAGAGTGACTTTTAAATTTGTTTAAGTCAACTTGTTGAGCATATATATCTCATTGTTCATTTTGCATATAATTGATTGTTATTCTCTGGTTGTGTAGGAACATGGTTTACATGGAGGAATGAATGCACTGGATGATCATGATGAGGATTACGGGGATGATGAATCACTTAATGATGGGGTTCACATGGAAGATTATGAGGATTTTGACGACAATGAAACTTGATATTAGAACTTGTCTATTTTTTTTTTTTTTTCATGAACAAGTTTGGGATTATATACTCTAAAGTATTTTTATGATTGAAGAAATTGCCTTAAACTTTTTTTGAACAAGTAGATGATGTGGTTTTTTTTGAAATTTAGAGTCACATTTTATCAATAACAATGCAAGTTTATGTGAAAAAATATCGTTAATGATTCCAGTATAGCTGATTTATATTAGAAAGCAGGGATTATTTGTAAATTAAAAAAAAAGTGTTTCCTAAACTAAAACCATTGCAAAGAGGGTTGCCTAAAGTAAATAAAAAAATGTTGCAGAAAATAAAAAAAACGTTGCAAAAATTGTTGCCGAAATTAAGTTCAAAGCATTGCAAGAAATAGATAAGTGTTGAAAATAACGTTGCCTAAACTAAGTAGAAAAGTGTTGCAGAAAATTAAAATAATTGCTAGAACTAGGGGTGTTCATGAGCTGGGTTGATTTCGGTTTAAACTCAACCCAAGAATTTTTTTACACTCTACAACTAAAACCAACCCAAATCATAAGACTTATGACCTGACCAAACCATGAAAAGTTGGTTTGGGTTGAGTTTGTTTCTAGGTTTGAGACAAAGTTATGTAGAAATTCTCAAAATAAGAATATTACAAAAATGAAAATAGCAAAAACAAATATGGATAATTTTATACCTTTAAAAGAAATAAGAAAACATATGAAAATTGGAGAAGGATTGAAAATAATATTTATAGAAGAGCTGAAGAAGAGAAAGTAGACATGGGGAATGATAGAATGGGAGAGAACCAAGAGATGTACTGTATTTTTGCTAGGGCCTAGAGAATATCTAGAAATTTTACGGGGAAAATTTATTAAGATTAACTAAAATCAAAGAGTCACAATTAAAAAGGATTGATGTTTCAAATTCTAATTTTATGATGATACTGATACATTTCATATATTATATAATATATTTATTTTAAAAAATAATACTAAATAGTTGAGTTGGGTTGGGTTAGATTGGTTCACCATTTTTGCTAACACAAACCCAACCCAACATAATATTTACTAAAAGATTTCAATCCAACCCAACCCATATAAAAATTTAAACCAAACCAATTCATCGGTTTGGTTTGGGTTGATCCGTTTGGTCAGGTTGGTTTGGGTTTTGACCAGCCTAGTTAGAACCATTTCCTTTAATGAAACCACAAGGTGTTGCAGATGACCAACAAAACCATTGCAAAAAAGAATGGGTAATGCCACTTTCGCCAACACCCAAGAACCATTGCAAAGGTGTTGCACCATGTTTCCGCAACACTTTTGCTAGTTTAATCAACAATTTTCAATGGTTGCAATTGTCAACAATGTTGTGGTGCTTGTTCAAATATGCCGAGAACCAAATGGTTTGTAGCCGAATGGTACTTAAGTTGTTATCATAATTTGTGGGTTTCTGTATTCAAATTCTAGTCAAAGTACCCAAAAAAAAAGCCTAGAACCAAAGCGCAGCAGTAACACCGAATAACACGTTCAGTCGAGAGTTTGATCTCAATTTTTTGTTGTTTTATCTCTCAAACTCATTACACTGTCTTGGCCTTGCCTCTTTGCTCTTGGTTCAAATCTTCCCAATATTGATGCCATAGGACTTTCTCGATTTTCCATCTCTTTCGTATCTATCACTTGCATTCTACTTTTTGTCATCCTTCAATTTGAAAAAATCACATATGACCCTGTATTTCCTTTTTCTGGCTCATGTGTGATAGATCTAGGTAAAATATTAGCCAATCCATGAACTAGTAACAAGATTCATTACAGTAGAATAATCTTAAAGAGATTATTAAAGGGGAGATAAGATTTTCACTCTGAACAAGACTCCAAGTCTCATAGAAGCTCTGTGCTAAAATCAAAGGAGGTATAAAGACACGAGTAATAGAGTTAAAAGCTTAAATTGTTTCATTGGTGTAATAATACTTGAATTTTCCCCTTCCCTTAAATGCATATTTGAACACGTGTCCAAATCTCAAGGTAGATTGGAGGAATTTGATATGCTTTAGAGTCTTATGTGGACTTCACACTTTAGAGATGTTGTGAAAATTCTAACGCAAGTGTACGTTGTCGTTTGCAAGTAATAAAATGAGATCAATTTATCGTTCCCACGAAGACTAATGTACCAACTACCGAAAGAGAGTTAACCTTAACTTTATCTAATCAATCGATAAGGAGATATTTCAATGAAACAACTAAAAATAGAATGAAAGCAATGTAAACCAGAAAAATAGCAAATTAAACCAGAAAAATGATAGATTCAGCAAGAGAGAAACACCTAGGGTTCCGATTTCACCATAATTACTCCCAGCTTTCATTCCATATTCCATTAACTCCAATTTATCTTCTTATTTGCTAATCAAGATTCCCTAATTTATTCACTAGCCTCTCCCAAGGTCTAGTGTACATATCCATTAATTACTAACCCTGTATATCCCTATACGAGTTACAATAATTACGAATTCATTGAGTTTTGTGGATCTTTTTAAATGATTACACAAGCCATGGAGGTATATTCCTATCCTCCATGTAACTCATGACATTTACCCCAAGGAACTTGACACACAACTCTCCTTCCGGTCTCATTGTGATTAACAGTTCATCTAATTATTGGACAGACAATTAGAAGCATTAAGAGAAGAGATAAATACTCAAATTTAAGAGATAAATAATGGAATTAACTTCATAAGAAACTACAGCTGGTCCTAATTAGGCTACATCGTACCTTAGATAAGAGAATTAGTTCATACTAGATGAAGAGAATAAGAAAGAATAAAATTGAGGCATGATTCAAAGGTAAAAGAGGAAAAACTCTGGTTTGAAGGTCAAATCAGCCTTGCATCTCCTCCCTTCAATCCTTCCTTTGCCTCCTTTGTGCCTCCAAAAGTGTCTAAGAACCAACCCCCTTCTAATTCCTTCGATTTCCTATTTATACCCCTCACTCTAAAGCCCTAAAACCAAGAGAAATTAAGCCGCGTCTGCCGAATTAATTATGGGCGCTGCACCTCTGCTGCTCTGGAAGAAATCTGGCTCTTTTCACTTTCAGGCGCCGCACCTCTGAATATTGAGGGGTGCGGCGCTGAGCTGCTGCCAGATTCTCCCTTCTAATGCTTCTGAGCACCCCAAGCTCTGGTTTATGTCCCCAAACTCCCCAAAAGTCCTTGTTTCTTTGCTCAAGTCCATAGAATCTGCAATTTAACATAAAAATCTCATTAAATAGCCATTTAATCTACAAGAACTACTCAAATGTTTAAGCTAGGACACCTAAAAAGTGAGAATAAAATTCACTCAACAAATACCCCCAAACTTAATACTTGCTAGTCCTCGAGCAAGGAGAATAGCTTCTGATTTTTGAGCCACTCAAGAGTGCTAACTTTTCTTACTCACCATACAGGCCTCAGAGGATTCAGTCAACCACATTTCTTAGAAAATTTTCAAGATGCTACTTATGCCTTTCCTCACCCCAAAATTTATCTTGCTGCACTGAAAAGATCTGTGTGTGTGAAAATAAGCCTTGCCCACCCTACTAACTCAATTTAAATCAAATTATGCACACTTATATCAATGTCAATCTCTAGTTTAAGTGCTTCGGAACCCCATATGCTTGCTTTTCATGCCAATCTCCACTAATGTAAACAGAACACAAAACCAAGGATCAACAGAGCTTTAACAGGTTTTGTAATGTGAGGTTGGGCTAAGGGTAAGATAAAAGATCAGAAAATAAAATAGGGCTAAAACCACCTATCACACATAATATGCTTTAGAGCATCTTTCAAAAGCATCCTTCTTCTTCTCCCTCAATACCCCCAAACTTGTTTTTCTCTTCAAATCCTTTTTGTGCCACTTTATCCACATTTCATACTTCAAATCATTCCTTTTTCTTTCAAACTTTTAGTTTTTTTTTTTTTTACATAGCATTTTTCTTTTCTCCACCACTCTTCTTAACCTTTTTAGCTCTTGGTGCACTTAAGACTGATTATGTGCTCTAGGTATAAGGTTCAAGTCACAGGGTCATGTAACAATGGCTAGGGTGTCAATACAGGTGACGAAGAAAAGGTCACATTAAGCTCAACAAGGGGGGTAAGCTAGGGATGACATTTGATGCACAGGATTAGCTTAGAAAGGCTCAAACTTAACAAAGAATGCCTGAATCATATCCTTAATATTGCGCAGTCTAGAATTTCGCCTCGACTGGCAATCAAGCAAGTTCTAGTGCTCATGAGTTCTTGAAATGACTTAGTTTACATAATCCTTTCTAAATCATGCCACATTCAAGCAGGCAAGGCTTTGTGCTCAAGGAAGCAGTGATATTCAAGCAACAAAAACAAAATCTGGGATTTAACAGACATACATAAAACATCTATCATATTTCTACAGATGTGATCAACAGAAAATAGTTTTATCATAGGCCCAAGGTTTTCAGAAATTTTTTTTTAAAAAAATAAATAGATTAACCTCCTAAAATCAGAAAATAACATGCATAAATAAACATTCTAAATGCCCTAAGGTCTAAAGGGATAAAAATCCCACTACCCCCAAACTTAAATTTCAACATTGTCCCCAATGTTCAAAATACTAAAAGAGAAGGTGAGTGAGACTTCCTTGAGGTAGCGGTGGGTCATATGGCATGGTCGCCGTCCTCCTCCGCAGCTGGAGGTGCTGGATCGGCTGGCATGGTGGGTATGGTCCCAGGGGCGAGTGTGCACTGGCTCAGGAGCTGGTTCAGGGCATGAGTCTGTGACTGCATGAAATGGTCCACCCTGCTTTGGAAGAATTGCTGCTGGGTGAGGGCGCCTTGCATGGCACCAAGGGTGGAGTGGATGCCGCGTATGTCCTCCTCAATTCTATCAAATCTCTCAGTGGCTGAAAGAGGTCGGCGGGACTGAGAGGGTTGTGAGGATCTGACTGGGTCTGTGTCAGCCTGCCTCCAACTCTTGAAGGCATACAAAATGTTGTCGTCAAGGGCACGGTGGGGAAAATTGAGCTCTTCGTCCGTGCTCCAAGCCACTCCAGCATTTTTGCACATGTGAGTGATCAAAGAGGGGTAGGGTAACCCGCCTGTTGTGGCACCACGGAGAATGTCGAGGAAGTTCTTGTGAATGATACGGCCCACATCCAGGGGGAGCTCAGCCATGATGGCGTAGAGGAGGAAGGCACGCTCAGTGACGACATCACTGAGGTGGGTGACAGGGAGGAGTTTGGTGGCGAGGAAATGCAGCCATGCCTTCTCAGTAGTGTCGAGGGCATCTTTCGGGAGAGAGATGTATCGGTCTTTGGACATATTCCAAACAGTGCCCGGTCGACAGAGGAGCTGTGTAATGGCATCCATGTCACACTCGTCCTCTTCAGTAAGGGTCTTGTACACGTCGTCTTGGACTGTGGGGAGCTGTTAGAATCAGTTGATGGCGCTCCGACCAAAGGGGACGAGCTTGCCATGGACAAACACCTTATCGTTGGTACGCTCAGGGGCGTTGGCATAGAATCCTCGCACAACAGGCACTACTGCAGCTTCAGGTTGTTAGGCAAAGTGCGACCAGCGTCTCTTAGCCAGGTGGCGGATAATATCAACATGGTTGCCCGAATGAGAAAGTTGGATGCCTCGTTCCGGGACGATGGTGCGCTTGGCCACAGATACTTGGAACCGCTGGAATGCCTCGGGACTAACAAAGCGGCTTTTGTCATATGATGGTGGTGTCGAGGAAGTGGCGCCTCTTGTGGTTTTCTGCTTCTTTGATGACATTGTGCAATTTCTTGTAGCTTAGGTAGAACTTGAAAAAGAAAATGCCAAAGTGAGTTCAAGGCACACAAAGAAAATCCACAGTTGGTGTCCTTGTGAAATGGTTGCACTCGGATAGACAAAGCATGCTATGGACATGTGCATAATATCACAAGGTAGACAAGTATGGCAAGCAAGGGCAAGAAAGTGGAAGGCACTTAGGCAAGTCAATGCATGGCATGCAAAGGGGCTAATGTGCATTTACAATGTGAAGTGTGCTTCATAGAAGTTATTATGAGCATTATATGCATAACACATTCACTATAGCCATCTAATTTGTGCTCAAGCCAGGCATGTGTCGAATAGAGATTTTAGGCATGCACATTTATAGAATGCTAAAGAGATTTTGTCATGGGGTAGATGTGATGAAACATAAGCAATGGGTGGAGTAAGTAAGTAAGGAGGGCATGCATAAAGTTGGGTAAGAGGGGTAAAAGTGAAAGCAAAACATGCAAGAGGAAATAGCTAAAGCAAACAAGCCATGCAAGAGACCCAATTATGCTTATGAAGAAACTTAACTTCATTTGAGCAAAGTATCGAACACTTGGTGGGCATGTACAAGAAAGAAGGTTCTTAAAGCCATTTGAAATATGCATTACCTCCAAAATGGCCAAAGTACATCCAGGAAATCCAAAAGGTAAGAAGAAGAGGAGAAATTTACCTTGATTGGCCGAAACTCGCAAAAGCCCCCTTTGTAATTCGAAAATAAAACTTGAAGTGAGTGTGAGAGTGAATGTGAGGAAATTTTGATGTGAAAACTAGTGGGTAATGCAGGGAGAGGGGCGAAATGGAATGATGAGTGGGTGTATGTGTGAGTTAGAAAGAAATTTTACAATGGGTAAGTGTGGGTGTGAAGAGAAACATGCGAAGAAACAAGGAGGGAGAGAGAGAAGAGAGAGAGAGAGAGATGCGTGAGAGAGAGAGAGACAGAGAGAGATGCGTTCTTGAAGTGGGCAAGAATGGGTGCTTGTCCTTTCGAATTGCTTGGGTAGTTCAATGGGGAAGTTTGGAGGTAGAGGAAGAAAAGAAGTTGGAATGGAATGGAAAGGGTGTGTGCGTGCGTGAGAAATTTGGGAGAAGGAAGTGACTTACCTGGGCGCCGCACCTCTTAGGAATGAGGGGTGCGGCGCTCTCTGGCTGCCTGGTATCTTGGAACTCGGGCGCCGCACCTCTGAAGATTGAGGGGTGTGGCGCTATCTTGCTGGTTTTTTTTCACCTTCAGACTGCATATTTGAGCGCCGCGCCTCTGCATATTTAGGGGTACGGCACTTGTCCTCTGCCCAATGGTTCTTTTTTGTGTTCCAAGATTGCTTTAAAATGGTGGTACACCTATCAAAACACCCAGAAACACTTACGAATTAGAAATGCACATGATACCTTGCAAGACATGAACAACTAAACAAAAACAAAGAACTAAAAATCTATTTCGATCACATATTAAAAATCTAAATGGCATCAAATGACAGAACTAAAAACTAAAAGTAAAGGAAAAAAAAAACCCTTGGGTTGCCTCCCAATTAGCGCTAAATTTATAGTCTTTAGCTAGACTTTCTCAGAACGGGTCACTTGGGTTCTTCAAGGGTGATGGAAGATTTGGGGAAATCTTTCACACCATCAATGTAGCTCTTGAGTTGCTGACCATTAACCTTGAACTTTTTGTCCATACTTTGAATTTTCACAGCTCCATGTGGGAATACTTGAACCACGGTAAAAGGGCCTGACTACCTAGATCTTAATTTTCCAGGGAAAAGCCTCAAACGAGAGTTGAAAAGAATGACTTGTTGACCAGGGGCAAAGTCACGCTGCACAATATGTTTGTCATGCCATTTCTTCATCCGCTCTTTATAAAGCTTGGCGTTCTTATAAGCCCCTTGACGAAACTCGTCCATTTCATTCAGTTGAAGACAGCGCTTTTCACCCGCAACTTGAAGATCAAAGTTGAGCTTTTTGGTGGCCCAATAAGCATGATGTTCTAACTCAACAGGCAGATGGCAAGCCTTACCAAACACTAACCGGTATGGGGACATACCAATTGGAGTCTTAAAAGCCGTGCGATACGCCCAGAGTGCGTCATCAAGCTTTTTGGACCAATCCTTTCTGTTAGCATTAACTGTTTTTTCTAGGATCCACTTCAGCTCCCTATTTGAAATCTCCACTTGACCACTTGTTTGAGGATGATAAGGAGTGACTACCTTATGCTTGACCCCATACTTGGTTAATAAAGTCTCGAACTGCTTATTGCAAACATGCTTCCCCCCATCACTGATAATTGCTCTCGGGGTTCCGAACAGAGTAAAAATATGCTTGCGGAGAAAGTTCACTACCACTCGAGAGTCATTGGTAGGTAATGCAACAGCCTCAACCCATTTGGAGACGTAGTCAACCGCTACTAGGATGTATTGGTTATTAAAAGAGGATGGGAAGGGTCCCATGAAATCGATGCCCCATACATTGAAAAGTTCTACTTCCAAGATAGTGGTCAAGGGCATCTCATGACAGTTGGAAATATTCCCTGTCCGTTGGCATCTGTCACAAGAGGATACAAAGGCATGAGCATCTTTGAATAAAGTGGGCCAGTAAAAGCCCGACTGAAGAACTTTGGCAGCAATACGATTAGCTCCAAAATGACCCCCATACTCGGAAGAATGACAATGATGAAGAATGTGATCTATCTCCACTTCAGGGACACACTTTCTGATGATCTGATCACAACAATGTTTGTAGAGAAATAGGTCATCCCACAAATAGTGCTTCACATCAGAGTAAAACTTCTTCCGCTGGTGACTCGTCTGCTCTGGTGGAAGTGTCTTGGTTGCTAGAAAGTTTGCAAAATCTACAAACCAAGAGGACTGTCCAGCTTGGATACGATAGAGCTGCTCATCTGGGAATGCATCATCAATTTGGGGAGTGGAAGGTACCTACTGCTCATGTGGTTCTAACCGAGACAAGTGATCTGCCACCACATTCTCTTTGCCTTTTTTATCTTTAATTGCAAGGTCAAACTCCTGAAGTAGGAGTACCCACCGAATGAGCCTGGGTTTTGCATATTTCTTCTCAATTAAGTACTTGATAGCCGAGTGGTCAGTAAAAACTATCATTTTGGTGCCAATCAAGTACGGCCTGAACTTATCAAAGGTAAAGACCACAGCCAGGAGCTCATTTTCAGTGGTGGTATAGTTCATTTGTGCAGGATTCAAAGTACGACTCGCATAGTAGATGACATGAAAATGCTTATCCCGACTCTGTCCCAAAACAGCCCCGATGGCGAAATCACTGGCATCGCACATCAACTCAAAAGGAAGATCCCAATCCGGAGCTACAATAATGGGAGCAGAGACTAAGGCTTTTTTCAGAACCTCAAATGCCACTAAGCAATTTGCATCAAATAGGAAGGGAACCTCCTTAAGAAGTAAATTACACAGGGGTTTTGTGATCTTGGAGAAATCCTTAATAAACCGCCTGTAAAATCCAGCATGGCCCAGAAAACTGCGTACACCTTTGACCGAGGTAGGAAGAGGTAATTTTTCAATGGTGGCAATCTTCGCCCAATTCACTTCAACATCAGCAACAGAGACTTTGTGGCCCAAGACGATGCCTTCTGTCACCATGAAGTGACATTTTTCCCAGTTTAGCACCAAATTTGTTTCCTCACACATTTTGAGAATAGATGAGAGGTTGACCAGGCAAGTGTCAAAAGACTCCTAAAAGACGGAGAAATCATCCATGAAAACCTCGATGAAGCGCTCCACCATATCAGAAAATATCGCCATCATACACCGCTGAAAAGTAGCCGGTGCGTTGCATAACCCAAAAGGCATGCGTCGGAAAGCAAAAGTACCATACGGGCAGGTGAAGGTAGTCTTCTCTTGGTCTTCAGGTGCGATGGAGATCTGATTATAGCCCGAATACCCATCCAAGAAGCAATAGTAAGGATGCCCAGCTAGCCAGTCGAGCATCTGATCGATGAAAGGAAGAGGAAAATGGTCATTTCGAGTGGCTGTGTTGAGCTTCCTATAGTCGATACATACTCGCCACCCTGTCACAGTCCTCGTGGGGATTAACTCATCCTTCTCATTTTTTATCATTGTCATCCCACCTTTCTTAGGAACCACTTGCACAGGGTTGACCCATGCACTGTCAGAGATAGGATAGATGATCCCTGCGTCCAGAAGCTTCAGTACCTCTGCTCTCACTACCTCTTTCATGTTAGGGTTCAATCGGCGTTGGTGTTCCACAAACGGTCGGTAGCTATCTTCCATCAGAATCTTGTGCATGCACAAGGAAGGGCCACCCGATGGCGGTCTTGTGCTCCCGAAGCACTCTCAGTAACTTATCTTCCTGATTGGTCGTCAAAGAAGCAGAAAGAATGACTGGCAGAGTAGATGAGTCCCCTAGAAATCCATACTTCAGATGCCCAGGTAACTGTTTGAGCTCTAAGGTCGGTGGCTTGTGAATGGATGGCACTGGTCTACTGGCCCCTTTCCCTAGCTCTTCAAAGGGACGGTGGATAAAAATAGGAGCGGTGGCCTCAAGTTGACTCACAACCGCTCGAATCTCTGGATCATCAGGAGGAGAGCTCCCAAGCAAGCTTGTTTCAAGCGGTTCTATAGGACTTGTCGCTCTAACAAAATCTCTGGTGCACTCATCAATGGTGTCAAGTCTGAAGCAACTATCACCATCCAAGGGGTACTTCATGGCTTTGAAGACATTGAATGCTACTTCCTCATCTTGTACCCGCAAAATTAACTGTCCTTTTTGCACGTCAATCAGAGTCCTCCCAGTAGCTAAGAATGGTCGACCAAGAATAATTGGGATTTCTTGGTCTTCCTCCATGTCCAGAACAATAAAGTCAGCAGGGATGATGAACTTATCCACCTTGACTAGCACATCTTCAATGATACCTCTGGGGTATTTGATTGATCGGTCAGCTAACTGCAATGAGACTGTCGTAGGTTTCGCTTCTCCAAGACCCAATTTCCTGTAAATAGACAAGAGCATCAAATTAATATTGGCACCTAAATCACAAAGGGCTTTACCAAAGAAAGAATTACCAATAGTACAAGGTATAGTAAAACTCCCTAGATCTTTTAATTTAGGTGGTAGTTTCTTTTGAAGAATAGCGCTGCACTCCTCAGTAAGTGCTACAGTCTCAAAATCCTCCAGCTTCCTCTTGTTAGACAGTATATCCTTCATAAATTTGACGTAACTGGGCATCTGTTCAAGAGCATCAACAAATGGTATGTTGATATGAAGCTTCTTGAAGACTTCCAGAAACTTAGAGAACTGAGAATCCAACCTTTTCTTTTGCAATCTCTGAGGAAATGGTAGAGGTGGAATATAGGGGGGAGGGTTGTCTGGAAACAATTTAGACGGTTTCCCCACAGGTGCTACTGGAGTCTCTACTGGAGTGGTTTCCTTCACCTCAGGCTCAACTGGCTTACACGGAAACTTCTTAGTAGTATCAGAGGTTCATCCAAGGTCTTGCCACTACGAAGGGTAATGGCTTTGATGTGTTCCTTGGGATTAACCTCAGTGTCACTAGGCAATGACCCTTGCTGTTTGGTAGTGAGCATGGTAGAAAGTTGGCCTACTTGAACTTCTAGGTTACGAATAGAGGCATCGATTCGAGCCATGAATTGGCTTGTATTCATGGTGAGCTGGGCTAGAGCATCCTCCAAAGAAACCTTTGCTTGTACATGTGGTTGAGCAGAATTCTGGTTGTTCTTCCAAGAGAAGTTTGGATGATTTCTCCACCCCGGATTATAGGTGTTCGAGTAGGGGTTATTTGGTCGATTCTGATTCCCCACATAATTGGCTTCCTCAGCTTGGGAAGCAGAGAACGGATTGCCCACCTGACACTCTATACTGATGTGAGGGCCTCCACAATGGTCACAATTTTCAGGAGGTGACTGGATGACATTGACATTCCGAACAGTCAACTGCTTAGCTAGCGAGTCGATTTTTGCAGATAAAGCGGTAAAGGCGTCAACCTTATGAACCCCAAGCACCTTTCTCGGATTGGACCTCTCAGTAGGCCACTGATAGGCATTGGTAGCCATATCTTCTAGCAAGTCATGGGCAGCTTCATATGTTTTTCTCATC
The DNA here is from genome assembly GCA_003255065.1 of Cercis canadensis. Classification (NCBI taxonomy): domain Eukaryota; kingdom Viridiplantae; phylum Streptophyta; class Magnoliopsida; order Fabales; family Fabaceae; genus Cercis; species Cercis canadensis. Next base: position 114,770 of record QAOA01007606.1, on the reverse strand, counting down.
AAAGACCCACCAGCAGCGGCATCAATTAGGGCCTTGGTGGAATTTAGTAACCCATTATAAAAAGTCTGCAACTGCAACCAGTCTGGTAGTCCATGGTGAGGGCATCTACGTAGCAACTCCTTGTACCTTTCCCACGCCTCCTGAAGTGACTCATTCTCCAATTGATAAAATGTTGCAATGTCATTTCGGAGCTTGGCGGTCTTAGCTGGTGGGAAAAATTTGGCCAAGAATTTCTGGGCCAAAATATCCCATGTGGTGATGGTCCCTGTTGGCAATGCTTAAAGCCAAGCCTTGGCTTTATCCCGTAATGAGAAAGGAAATAAGCGGAGGCGAATAGCATCATTACCAACCCCGTTGTGCTTGAAAGTATCGCAGATCTCCACGAACCCGGAAAGATGAGCATGAGGGTCTTCACTTGCTAATCCATTGAACAAGGCTGACTGGACCATGTGGATGACAGCTGGTTTAATCTCAAAAAAGTTCGCTTCAATAGCCGGTCGCCTTATACCCGAAGTGGTATCCGAGATGGAAGGTAAAGCATAATCACGGAGTGCCTTTGGATGGTTTTCTTCTGCCATTGTGTCTGTCACAACTCTGGTAGACTCTTTTCTCGCCTTTCTATTCCTTCGATAGGTCTTTTCTATCTCGGAATCAAAAGGAATAAGAGCACTATTTCCAGCTTTTCTCATACACAAAGAAAACTCCTGCAAGTGTCAGAAAGTAAACACTTAAGTAAATATGTGAACGGTACACGACTAGACTAAAATTAAGATTACTGAGTATCGATATTGATAACAAATTAGTCCCCAGCAACGGCGCCAAAAACTTGTTGTGAAAATTCCAACACAAGTGTACGTTGTCGTTTGCAAGTAATAAAATGAGATCAATTTATCGTTCCCACAAAGACTAATGTACCAACTACCGAAAGAGGGTTAACCTTAACTTTATCTAATCAATCGATAAGGAGATATTTCAATGAAACAACTAAAAATAGAATGAAAGCAATGTAAACCAGAAAAATAGCAAATTAAACCAGAAAAATGATAGATTCAGCAAGAGAGAAACATCTAGGGTTCCGATTTCACCATAATTACTGCTAGCTTTCATTCCACATTCTATTAACTCCAATTTATTTTCCTATTTGCTAATCATGATTCCCTAATTTATTCACTAGCCTCTCCCAAGGTCTAGTGTACATATCCATTAATTACTAACCCTGTATATCCCTATACGAGTTACAATAATTACGAATTCATTGAGTTTTGTGGATCTTTTTAAATGATTACACAAGCCATAAAGGTATATTCCTATCCTCCATGTAACTCATGGCATTTACCCCAAGGAACTTGACACACAACTCTCCTTCCGATCTCATTGTGATTAACAGTTCATCTAATTATTGGCCAGACAATTAGAAGCATTAAGAGAAGAGATAAATACTCAAATTTAAGAGATAAATAATGGAATTAACTTCATAATAAACTACAGCTGGTCCTAATTAGGCTACATCGTACCCTAGATAAGAGAATTAGTTCATACTAGATGAAGAGAACAAGAAAGAATAAAATTGAGGCATGATTCAAAGGTAAAAGAGGAAAAACTCTGGTTTGAAGGTCAAATCAGCCTTGCATCTCCTCCCTTTAATCCTTCCTTTGCCTCCTTTGTGCCTCTAAAAGTGTCTAAGAATGAACCTCCTTCTAATTCCTTCGATTTCCTATTTATACCCCTCACTCTAAAGCCCTAAAACCAAGAGAAATTAAGCCGCGTCTGCCGAATTAATTATGGGCGCCGCACCTCTGAAGTTTGGGCGCCGCACCTCTGCTGCTCTGGAAGAAATCTGGCTCTTTTCACTTTCGGGCACCGCACCTCTAAATATTGAGGGGTGCGGCGCTGAGCTGCTGCCAGATTCTCCTTTCTGATGCTTCTGAGCACCCAAGCTCTGGTTTATGTCCCCAAACTCCCCAAAAGTCCTTGTTTCTTTGCTCAAGTCCATAGAATCTACAATTTAACATAAAAATCTCATTAAATAGCCATTTAATCTACAAGAACTACTCAAATGTTTAAGCTAGGACACCTAAAAAGTGAGTATAAAATTCACTCAACAAGAGACCCAAGCACTACAAGAAAATTGACGTTTTCTCACAGAACAAATCCGTGAGAAAGTCCGTGAGAAGACTTATGGGCAAGAGAAAAACAGGCATGAAAAAAATATTTTCTCACGGAAAAATTGAGCAGTGAGAAATTTCTTACGGAGTTTCTCACAGCTAAATATTTGTTAAGAGTGAGAATATCTTTTCGCATGGACAACGTCCGTGAGAAAATACATGAAAAAAACCTTTTTAAATAATTTTTTTAATTTTTTATTTGTGATTTTTTTTTTCTAAAATAACAATTTATTTTTTCTAAACATTTAATCAAATTAATAAACAAAATTAAATGAAATATAACTAAATTTTATTAATAAAAATGTTATACAATAAAAAAATACAACAAAAGTCAACTGAGCACTAGTCCTCATCGTCAGTGTTGTCAACTATGTCATCCTCAGCGGCGGGCTACGAGGCCAAATGGATGCTGTTGCTGGTGTAACTATCCTAGTATAGTGGCGAGCGCCTTAGGTGAAATGCCCCTCGCATCCAATGCGTCGGCCAATGGGGGGAGGCGAGCCATCTCTTGCTGCAAGCTCGCCTTCTGGGACAGGAGCTCAGACAAGGCTGCATCTGGTTGCTGGGAGGCCTGGGTAGGCTATGCGGAGGTGGAGTCCAAAACGCTAGCCTCAGAGCCTAAGATGTAAACTCGACCCTTCTTATTTTTTTCGCCGACATTGAGCCATAGCCCGATGTCGTCGACAGAAGAAGAAGAGGACTCAGCCTAGCTCTCGGACCAACTTCTCTCAAACTCAGTTTGCATAGATAACACCATTAGGTTAGTATTATAATTAATATATGTAATTACTCACATAAAGAGTTAAGAACAATTTAATATTTACATAGGTAGACTCCGCCTTTTGATGTACCCAGCCTTTAGTAAAACTGTGTTGGAGGTGATAGAAAACCTCCGGAGCCTTGGGCTCTCTGCCCAACTCCTTCGTCTACAAAAAACATAAAATGTTAGTAAACATAAATTGACATATAACAAAAAAAAATAATGTCATTTAATAAAAAACTTACCATCCTCCATTTGTGCTCGAAAACAGTGATAGAGCCACCTTTGTGGAATGCATGTCCCTAATCTAAGGAACAGTTCTTCTTGTTCCTAAGAGATGACCCTATACTCCTAAGAGGTCCATACTGCTATGAGGGCCTTAAGTACCGCATCAAACAACCAATCACCCTTGCTTTTCCCGATCCTAATGTATTGGAAAGATGTGTGAATGTTGTCTGAGCACTTAGAGAGCCAGACCTCACGAATCTGGCTCTCGTATTAGGGCTCCTAAACACATCTCCTATACAATAGAAAACAAAATGTCAAATTTAGTAAATATGTATACCAAATATGTTAGTAAATAAAATTAAATCAATTATTTCTTACCTTAAACTCTGTCCACCATAGTTCTTTCACCTCATCAGAAATTGAGATAAAGTCTGGCCAAGGCTACTCGTACGTCGACATGTAGACAGCCGAAAGTAGATTCACGGGCCTTTTGGAAGGGTAACAGCCAAAAAAACACACATAGTTAATTGTTTAGTAATATAAATAAAGTAATAAAAAATTTCAAATAACAAATATTAGAATTAACTTACTCCCTCCTCCCGTGTGGCATAATAACCAGCCGACCATCAGGCAATTGGGAGCTTGGTCATGGTCATGGAGAGTCCAAAATGGACAGACTCGGGTGAGACGACCCCACAGTAGCCAACGATGCTGAGCCTAGGGTCGTGGCTCCTGATCACCCCTCCCCTGTCGCAGTGGGCAATGGGGTGCGTGCAAACCCTAGGGTCGACATGAACATAGACAAGGCCGGCTCAATCTGAGAAGGTTGAGCAACGACCTTGCCTCTGTCCTTCCTGGACGGTGGCCTAGCTATGGGTGATGACAGTCTAGGTGGTTTGACATTTGTCATACAATTTAAATAAAACCAATAAAAATGTTAGAACAATAAAAATAGTAATTCTTAAAGTCAAACCTAAAACACTAAGCCCTAAATCCTAACCCTTAAAACCTAACCTTAACCCCTAAACCCCCATACTCTAAACCCTAAACACTAAACACTAACCCTTAAACTCCAAACCCTAAACTCCTAAACCTTAAACCCTAAACTTTTAACCCTAAGCTCTTAAATATAACTGCTAAACCCTAAACCATAAATAAAAATTTAGGCAGAGTCTCCCGTAAAACTTGAACATTCCAGGAATTCAAAATTCCACACAAATATACAGAATCACAATCAAAAAATTACAATTTATTCCATAACTAAAAATTACATAGCAATAGAAAAAATTACAAAACTAATTCTATACCGTCATTCAAATAATTGAAAAAAAAATAGTAATCCTTAAAGTCAACCCCAAACTCAAACCTAAACCCCAAACCCCAAAACCCTAATCCCAAATCCTTAAGCCCTAAACCCTAACCCCTAATCCCAAACCCTAAATCCTAACCCCAAAACCTTTAAACCCTAGCCCTTAAAACCTTAACCCCTAAAACCCTAGTCCTTAAATGTAACCATAAACCCCAAATCCTAAAATTCTAACTCCTAAACCCCAAACTCCATAATTAAAAAACTATAACTCCTAAACCTTAAACCCTAAATCTCAATCCCAAACCTTAAATCTCAATCTTTATCCCTAAACCCCTAAAACTTTCATAAATCCCTAAATAATTAATAAAAAATTGGGTAGAGTCTCCTCTAAAAATTGAACATTCCAGGAATTCAAAATTTCACACAATTCATTAGAAACACAAACCCTAAATTACTATTTATTTCAACATACATAATTACATAGCAATTGAGGTCAAAACTTACACAACAATTGAAAAAAAATACAAAATTATTTCTATACCATTTAAAAAATTCAGAAAAAATTCAAGAATAATTGAACATCAATATATAGGTTAATCCTAATAAATATTGAACTTTGGGCATCATGTCAAATATTTAGTTAGTGCTAGATTAGCTTTTCGGTCTTATTTAGGGGTCCGTCATCTTATATATATATATATATATATATGCCACCTGGATTGTTTCTTCTTTCTTTCTTTCCATATCTTTCCGAGGGCATGTAAAGGAACAAGACTTGGGTGTTATAATAGTATCAATTTTTTGCATTCTAGTGTCTTGAGTACTTAAAAGTAATAATTTTCTTTTCTTGAGCATTATCTGTTTCCCGCCAATTGGATATTATGTTTATGGCATAAAACTTTATTTTTTCCAAAAACAAAGTCTTTTGATATTATAAAAATGGGACATGGATTGACCAATTCAATACATATTATAATTTTTAGAACAATTGAATAGCTTGTATATCCAATATACATGTGCATATGAGCTAACATGAACCTATATATATATATATATTTCTTCTTTTTTTCTTTCCATATCTTTCCGATGGCATGGAAAGGAACAAGACTTAGGTGTTATAATAGTATCAATCTTTTGCATTCTAGTGTCTTGAGTACGTAAAAGTAATAATTTTCTTTTCTTGAGCATTATCTGTTTCCTGCCAATTGGATATTATGTTTATGGCATAAAACTTTATTTTTTCCAAAAACAAAATCTTTTGATATTATACAAAATGGGACATGGATTGACCAATTCAATACATATTATAATTTTCAGAACAATTGAATAGCTTGTATATCCAATATATATGTGCATATGAGTTGACATGAACATATATAAATATAACTAATTAAGATCAGAGGGTTCCATAGTTAATCTAGTTTGTCAATGAACGTTATTTGAGTATAGGAACCTACCTCAATGAGCATAAGAGTTAGAGAAGGGGACCTGCGCTGCAAAACCCATGCTCCAGAGGTTGGAATGGGGCTGATTTACTCCGGGGGAGAGAGAGAGAGGATGGTGGAGAACACAGGAGAGGGAGAAAGGAGAGAAAATGGAAAATGGAGGCCGGGGTGTGCGAGGATGAAGATAAATAGAGTTTCTCACGGAATTTCTCACAATTTTTTTTGTGAGAAACTAACCCTAAAATTCAAATTTTAAGTGAAATGGTGCATATCGATTTCTCACGGACTCTCTCACAGCGTTAACAATCCCTGAGAAATTCTGTGAGAAATTTCACATTTTCTCACGGACTCTATCCATGAGAATAGTCAAAGCATTAATTATCATAATTGGGGCGCCATTTCTCATGGACTTTCTCACGGTCCACCTATTTGTTAGAAAATTCGTGAAAAATGTCTCGATTTTCTCACAGATTTTTTGTCTATGAGAAAATGGCAATTTTCTTGTAGTAAAGTTAATATGTATAATTATGCTCATAGTCTATTTTGTGTTCGAGTTGATAAAAGATTTATTAATAAATTATAAGGATAGAAAAGAAACCAACTTTCATTTTCTTAATGTTGAATTGTGGTTCACATTAAGGAATTAAATTGTAGTTTTTCATATAATAAAACAAATAATTATACTTACGAATACCATTAATCCCTTTCAAAATAGGATAATAAACCATAAGGAAAGGAACACGAAGATAAATAAATTAACATGTATGATTGTGCCAAACAAATGTGGTAAATGAAAATGGAAATATCGACACTAACAAGGACATGAGTAATGGTCTTTGGGCATTAAAATATTTCACATTTTGTCACATTTATACAAATAGCACTATGAAAATTTAGCTGGAACTGCCTACACTTTTGTCTATATGACTAAGATCGCGTCAACTTGACTGTGTGAGCTAGTATAAAATACAAATATTGTGAATTAATAATTTCTTCAAGGACTTATACTCTTCCTAGCAATGACATCATAATCTATATCAATCTTTCTCAATTCTAAAACTGGTTACATACAAACATGAAGTATAGTTGGCCATCAAGTTTTTTTTTTTTTTTTTTTGGTTCCCATATCTTTGGTGTGAGACTAACCCCCCTCTTGGGCTTCAGCGTACCCTGACCACTAGTGCTTTCAACAGGGTTTGAACTCCTGACATTATCTCAGGATTTTGCATGCCCTAGCCATTAATTTTGGTATGTCCTATTGCGTCTTGACAATAGGAATTGGTGTTGGCAACAATATGAATACAGATCAAATGTCCCTACATGCTCACAGAAATTGGAAATTACAATGAAGCATCCAATTTCCACATTTATGATAAGAATATTGTTAGACATTAGTGCATGAATAGCGCTGAAAGTTGTTGGGTATTAGTGCATGTGTGAAAGAGAAAAGAAGAAGACAAGATAAANCTCAGGATTTTGCATGCCTTGGCCATTAATTTTGGTATGTCTTATTGCGTCTGGACAATAGGAATTGGTGTTGGCAACAATATGAATACAGATCAAATGTCCCTACATGCTCACAGAAATTGGAAATTACAATGAAGCATCCAATTTCCACATTTATGATAAGAATATTGTTAGACATTAGTGCATGAATAGCGCTGAAAGTTGTTGGGTATTAGTGCATGTGTGAAAGAGAAAAGAAGAAGACAAGATAAATAAATGAAAGAAGACAAGGACGTAGCAAAATATATATTCTGATTCCTTGTCTTTGAACTCACTTCATTACATATTAATAAGGAAAAATACATTGAATGAAACTTTGACAATTTTATGTAAATAGGTGATAGTTAGTAAATAATTAGTATAAGATTGAGACTACGTATATGCTCCTAGAGTTCTATANGAGGGAGGGAAAAGGAGAGGGGCGGGGGTGGTTTAATAGGAGATTTAAAACAATATATAACATAATCACCAATTAAAAATTTTTCTATTATAGAACCAGTTTTGACTAAGAACTCGTTTTGAAACTTGTTCTTTAGCAACCCAGAAAACTTAACAGAAATAGATCTTAAAGAGTATAAATATTTCGCAGAAAACCAATCAAAGAAATATCCAAAATTTCAAGGATCATATATAAGCAGTTAGAATATTTAATCAAAATAGAGAATCGGCTCAAGCTCATATGTAACCAGATTTGTAGCAAGCCAAACATGCAGATTTTCAAAGATTAAACCAGAATAACAAAGAGAGTAGGGAGAAGAGATTGAGCCCATAATTTTTATAGTAGTTTGGCCAAAGCAATGCTTATGTCCACTCTCCCAAGGCTGGGGTTCCACTAAGCAGCAAGATTATTTGTCCAAGTTTCTACAATCCCTAGTTTTCTAAGAGCTAACTAGAAACTCTTTTAATTAGTTTTACACGAGCTCACCAGTAACTCTCTGATATGGGCATTGGTCAAGACATGGTTATAACAGCAGGTGGGGGAGGTGGAGGACTCATGTCAACAACAAGTAAGGTCCAAAGAATTAGCTGAGGAGGAAGATATAGTTGCGAAGGGCAAGGCCAAATGGGAAATTAGGAAGCCACGAGGTTTAGAGAGTAGGATTACCTGAAATTAATTTTGTTAGAAAGGGTGTAGGTGTAAGAATTGATTCTGTTAGGCATACAAGTTGTAAAATGATATAAAAGGATGAAGAGAATAAATAATAATCAGAAAATGGATTAAGCAATCGCTCTTCTTTATGGTTCTTTTTCTCTTCCCCTGTGCTTCTTCTGTTCTACGATTTCCTTTTTTCCCCAGTGTTCCCATCAATTGGTGCTTTCATTGCATACTTATGACGTCTCGCTTTAAATCCGTGGACGATTGATTGGATAAGCAGGACCAGACAATCAATCAAATGCAACAAGCATTGTTGAAGGTCCAATCCAATTTGGGAGTGAGTATGACGGGGGTTTTCGATCGATTGGATCAACTTGCCTTCAAGATTGGTACAATGAGTGCTAACCTAAAACAACAACGGCAAAATCCCAATGTTTTGTCGGCCTCTACAGCAAGAGAATTCACAGCAGCAACGGTGGGGTGGAGTGTCAAGCCATTGAGGATTGATGTGCCCAAGTTCGATGGTGGTGATCCTCAAGGCTGGATTTTTAAAATTCAGCAGTATTTCGATTATCATGCGGTTGTTGACGACAAACGCTTGAAAGTGGCTCCATTTTACTTCGACGGGAAAGCTTTGGCCTGGTATCAATGGCGGAACAAGAACACCAAGATCGAGTCTTGGACAGAATTTTTGCACTCACTGATGGTGTGTTTTGGACCATCGGAGTTGGAGAATTATCAAGGGCAATTAGCAAAGTTGGTGCAGACAAGCTCAGTCATGGAGTATCAAGAAGAGTTTGAGAATCTTTCCAACAAGGTAGATGGCTTACCTGAATCTTTTCTCTTGAGTTGTTTTATTTTTGGATTAAAACCTTCTATTCAACATGAGGTATCTTCTTTTCAACCCACAACCTTAACCAAAGCCATGGCTCTAGCCAAGATTCAAGAACTAAAATTACAACAGATTACCAATCCTCCCAAACTATTTTCCCCGTCCCCTCCTATATTACCAACCCTGGAAGTTAAACCCTTCACTACATTCACTAAACCATTTAATACCACTGGCTACAAACCAGCCCTTACATACAAACCTAACAATACCACCATACCAAACCACACCAAGTCTCCTTTCTAGAGATTATCTTAAGCTCAAATAAAAGAAAAGCGTGAAAAAGGCCTATGTTTTTATTGTGATGAAAAATACTCGATGGGTCATAAATGTCGCTCCTCGGCACATGTGCTTATTGTTCCCGATTTAGAAATCATACTGGAGGATGAGGACATTTGTCAAGAAGTGGATGGACAGGACCATACACTACTGTGTAATGAGCAACAAGATATGCAAGTCAGTTTTCATGCCTTGGCTGGCATTGCGGTGCCACAAACGCTATGTTTCAAAGGAAGCATTGGCAAAACGGATGTTCAAATTCTAGTGGATGGAGGAAGTACTCACAATTTTTTGCAGCCCAGAATTGTGCAGTTGCTTCATTTGCCAGTATCTCGAGAGAAACAATTCACAGTCATGGTAGGCAATGGAGAAACATTTCAATGTGAAGGCATGTGTACAGCTGTTCCAGTTCAGATTCAACAGCATGTGTTCCTGGTGGATTTCTTTGTACTACCAATCCAGGGTGCCAACTTGGTGCTAGGTGTGCAATGGATGCTGCTGTTAGGTCAAATCATATTGGATTACTAGAACTTAACCATGGAGTTTACTTGGGAGCAACAAAATATTCGACTACAAGGGGTAAAAAACTTGGTGGGGCAGCCTATGTCTTTGAATCAGTTCCGAAAGTTACAAACTCAAGGAGCCATTGCATCCCTCTTCTGGATAACTTTAATTCCTACTGCAGGGACTGAAATGCAACAGCAGGAGGAAGGTGAACTGGAAGCACTATTAAAGGAGTTTAGTGAATTGTTTGAAGAACCAAAGTCTTAGCCACCATTTCGGTAGATGGACCATGAGATTCACTTATGCCTGAATGCAGCCCCAGTTAATGTCAGGCCATATCGTTATCCTCACTTTCAGAAGGGTGAAATTGACAAAATGGTCTCTGAAATGCTGAGCTCAGGTATTATACGTCTTAGCACCAGTCCTTTTTCTTCCCCAGTTTTACTAGTAAAAAAAAAAAAGATGGCACTTGGAGATTTTGTGTGGATTATAGAGCACTCAACAACATCACAGTCAAGGATAGGTTCCCTATTCCTACAGCTGATGAGTTGATGGACGAATTGGGAGGTTCTAAACTATTTTCCAAATTGGATTTAAGAGCAGGTTACCACCAAATTAGAGTGAAACCTTCTGATATTCACATTACAGCATTTAGAACCCATCAAGGCCACTATGAATTTCTAGTCATGCCTTTTGGTTTAACAAATGCCCAGTCAACATTTCAAGCTATGATGAATTTGATCTTACAACCCTTTTTGCAAAAATTTGTTGTAGTTTTTTTTTGATGACATACTGGTCTACAACAGCGATCTTGAATCACACATAGCTCATCTTCAAATGGTATTGCAAACACTGTGAGATAACCAGTTCTTTGTTAAAAAAAGCAAATGTTCTTTTGCACAAGAGTCAGTGGACTATTTGGGGCATGTTGTGTCAGGTTTAGGAGTTAGTATGGATCAAGAAAAATTTGAGCAATGATAAAGTGGCATGTTCCACAAAACCTCAAGGAATTAAGGGGATTTCTGGGATTAACAGGTTATTATTGACGTTTTGTACGTTCATATGCCACAATTGCAGCACCTTTGACTGATCTTTTAAAAAAAGACTCTTTTGTTTTGGATTCAAAGGCACAATCCGCTTTCGAGTACTTGAAACTAGCCATGACTTCAACTTCAGTTTTGATTCTGCCAAATTTTGAGTAGGATTTTGTTTTAGAAACAGATACCTCCAATGTTGGCATTGGTGCAGTGCTATTACAACATGAGCATCCGGTATCTTACTTTAGCAAGAAACTTTCCTTAAGAATGCAAATTGCTTTAGCCTATGTTCGGGAATTGTATGCTATTACAGAAGCAGTTAAGAAGTGGCGATAGTATCTGCTAGGCAGGAAATTCATAATCCGGACTGATCACAAGAGTCTTTGAGCATTGCTTGATAAGATCATACAAACACCAGAGCAACAACATTACTTGGCAAAATTATTGGGATTTCAATATACAATTACCTACAAACTGGGAAAAGAAAATAGAGTCGTAGATGCTTTATCCTGGCAACTTGATGAGGTAATCATGCAATTTTTAGCTTTGTCTCAGGTGCGATTTTAGTTGCTTGATCAACTCCGAGAGGAAAATATCAATTCTGAATTTTTTCAGTCATTATATGGGGCCATAAAGGAGGATCCATTGAAGTATGTTGATTATGAGATCAGAAATGGACTGTTATTGTTATGCAGGAAGCTGTTGTTAGACCCATCATCTCCATTAATTTAACAGGTGTTGGTTGAGTTTCATTCAACACTATCAGGATGCCATGGGGGCATTCAGAAAACAATAGCCCGCATCAGTGCATCTTTCACATGGCCTAGGATGCAAAACACTATTAAAGCCTTTGTACAGCAATGTGTTGTGTGTCAACAAACCAAATATCCCACTTAATCTCCTAGAGGATTGTTGCAGCCATTGCCTATACCTGTGCAGATTTGGGAAGATGTGGCTATGTATTTCATTACCGGACTTCCTACTTCTCATGGATATTCTACCATTTTGGTGGTTGTGGATAGGTTGTCTAAACAAGCTCATTTTGGCACATTACCAAAGACTTACTCAGTACCCAAAGTTGCAGATTTGTTCACACAAATGGTCTATAAATTGCATGGATTACCTCGGTCCATAGTTTCAGATCGAGATGCAGTGTTCTTAAGTAAATTTTGGTCTGAGTTGTTTACTCTCAGTGGCACTAAGCTCAAGTGGAGTACTACATATCACGCGCAATCGGATGGCCAATTTGAAGTCATGAATCGAATGCTAGAACAATATTTGCATTATTTTGTAGCTGATCAGCCTGAATAGTGGTCCAGAATTTTGCATTGGACGGAGTACTGCTATAACACATCATTTCATACAGCTGCCGGAATGACCCCATTCAAAGCAGTTTTTGGGAGAGACCCACCATCACTTTTGGACTACATTCCTTCATTTGCACAAGTGGACTTGGTTGACTGTGTGCTGTCCAATCGTCAAGACTTACTCTTGCAGTTGAAGTAGAATTTAACCGAGGCACGCGAAGACATAAAGTGCCATGCAGATTTGAAACGAAGGGATGTGTCTTTTAAAGTAGGTGACATGGTGTTGATTAAATTGCAGTCCTATCGTCAAGGGAGCTTAGCTAACCGTGCTTTACACAAGTTAGCTAGATGCTATTTTGGGCCCTATCAAGTTCTTAAAAGGGTGGGACAGGTAGCTTATCAACTCCAGTTACCACCTACTGCTCGCATACATGATGTGTTTCATGTTTCCTTGCTTAAGAAATTTCATGGCAATACCACAGAGGTACCCTTGCCATTACCACTAGAGATTGTAAGCTCCCACCCCATTATGGAACCCCTGCAAGTGTTGCAACATCGAATGAGAAATCGTGATGGCCAACCAATGCAACAAACTTTAGTAGAATGGAAGGGCATCCCACTCAGCTTAGCAACGTGCGAAGATGAGGATATTTTTGCTGCTGCTTATCCTGCCTTCAACCTTGAGGACAAGGTTGAGGTGGAAGGAGGGGATATTGATATGGGCATTGGTTAAGACATGGTTATAGCAGAACAAAACAGTAGGTGGGAGGTGGAGGACTCATGTCAACAACAAGTAAAGTCGAAAGAATTAGCTGAGGAGGAAGCTACAGTTGCGAAGGGCAAGGCCAAACGGGAAATTAGGAAGCCACTGAGGTTTAGAGAGTAGGATTACCTGTGATTAATTCTATTAGAAAGGGTGTAGGTGTAATAACTGATTCTGTTAGGCATACAAGTTGTAAAATGATATAAAAGGATGAAGAGAATAAATAATAATCAGAAAATGGATTAAGCAATTGCTCTTCTTTCTGGTTCTTTTTCTCTTCCCCTGTGCTTCTTCTGTTCTACGATTTCCTTTTTTCCCCTAGTGTTCCCATCACTCTCTCAACTGGTTTTACTAAGAGCTCACCAGTAACTCTTTTCACTGGTTTCCTAAGAGCTCACTAGAAACTCTCTTCCTTTGACAAAGAAAGCAGAGATCACACATATATTTTTCACTGGAAATCTATTACAGTAATCCCAGAAAATGTAGTCCCAAAGATAACAACTCATACCAGAAATCTCACGTGATATTACAGAGTTGATAGAAGAGAATGAAAACTGGTTGTAATACAATTTTTGCTTGATGGCTTCTCTTCTTGCTTTTCCAATCCTTGGGTCTTCGAATTTATAGCAAAGAGAAGGTAGAAGATGACCATTGCCTCACTGGAATTTCTCTTTAATGTTGATTGCTGATTATTGAACTAGATATGAAAATATCTCTTTGATTGCAAAAATATTTCCTCCTTTATAAACTTTACTTATTCAAGAAAGTTTCCCTTTTAAACTTGCTGAATTTTCTCCTTTTTGAATTTTGAATTTGGGCTTCCTTCCAATTGCTCCAAGGCATGTACATCGTCTGAATCTAATTTAGATCTGCTTTAGTATGAGTCGGACTCATTTGGTGGGGTCCACAAGCCTTCTTGAAGCTTCCTTAATCAACAAAGCAATTTCTGGACAAAATAAATTCTCTGGGTGAACTTGTTTTTGCAAAGGAGAAACTTGTTCTTGGCTTGACCCAAGGAATATCACTAACCTGTGATTAAATAAAACACTTAACATAAAAATTACAGTTAGTGATAATTTAAATAATTTGTTATCATCAAAATTGAGGTTGGAGGACTATAGGGCTAACAAAGACAAACTTTTTTAGTTTCCTGTATAAGACAAACTTCAATTAATTTTGGAGGTGCATCACGTGTTAATAACTATCTACCACATTTATGACAATTATCAATAGTGTACAAGATTGTTTCCAACACTTTTGAGTTTTGAGCTTGAAAAATGTCAGATACTCCCTTAGTGGTATAATAACAACTTCACATTATAAATATTATGATTCTTACAAGGGTTTCCCATCATTGTAAGCTGCCATTCTAGCTACTTGATGGAGTTTGGAAGTGTAAAACACTTTCTCAAAGGAAAGACCATTTTGGTCACTGGTGCAACAGGCTTCTTAGGCAAAAGTTTGTCCTCTCTTTCTCTCTACCTTGCATGCATCTATGTTTCTGTAGGGGAGAATAATTTGATGAGTGTTGCTCTGATGGGGTGTTTATGCAGTTTTTGTGGAGAAGATATTAAGGGTTTAACTAGAGCTAAAGAATCTTTATCTTCTTTTGAGAGCTTCAAACCCTTGTTCGGCTACAGAACGCATGCACAATGAGGTATGCAAATGGTTTAACACCAGTGTGTTACATTTTATAAAGGCACACATTAAACTTTATATGTTTGAATAATCTTTATTAATATGTAGATAATAGAAAATGACCCATTTAGAGTGCTGCGAGATATGTTAGGCGCTAATTTTCGTTCCTTCATATCATTGAAAGTAATTGCCGTTGCAGGTGATGTTTCTGCCGAGAACTGGGTAATAAAAGATGAAAAATCTGAGAAAAGACATGTTGGAAGAGATAGATATTGTTGTGCAATCTACTGCTACCACCAAGTTTGATGAGAGGTAAATAATTATCAAATCCGATAGGCATAGCTGAATATTTAGTTAAATAGTTTGATAAAACATAAGGCTTCAATTTTCTGTCTGCAGATATGATGTTGCATTGAGTACTAATACAGTAGGAGCTTTTCATGTTGTAAATTTCGCCAAGAATTGTAGCAAAGTGGAGATTCTTCTTCATCTAATCCATAGGTAATTGTTGATCAGCTGGAGGAAAAAATATTAAGTTAACTACCATACTTTTCATGCCATGGGTTAAAAATGCATCATTAATTGACATATGTTTGTGTTTAATTTCAGCGGATGAGAGGTGAGGATGAATGACTTATACATGAGGAACCATTTTAGATGCCCCAGATAATAAAAGGTTCTCAAAATTAGATATTGAGTTTGAAAAAGTGTTGGTTGAGCAAAAATTAAAGGAACTCCAAGCACAGAATGCCAATGAAGAAACTATAAATCACATCTATGATAAAAAGTTTTGGAATTGAAAGGTGCATGAGTACCTAACTTTTTGAGAAAAAATCTTGTCATTGTTGATTGCTCTCATTATTTGGGTGGGTAGTGCTACTTGCCATCTGCTTCCATGACTTAGCATTCACTTTATCATTTTTGTTCCCAATTTTTGGTCTTCGTCAACCAGTAAGGTCTATAGAAGACTACATGGTTGGCCAAATACCTAGTATTCATAAAACCAACAGGCAACTTGCTTTAAGCTGGATTAATAAATTATTATTGATATTAGAGGAAATTGCATAAATCTAGATCTCATCTTTAGGATTGATATATAATGACCCGAATAAACTAACAGTACTTACAAAGTCCACCTTAATACATTAAGATTTTGGCTACTTCCAACTTTTATCTAAAATTGGTTGTTAAGACTCATGTAAATAGCCAGGCGACAAATATTAACACATTTAACTTTAAAGACAATTTTACTCTTCATGTGTGTGGTATAAAGCTGTTACACTTGAATGGATAATTGATTTCCTATTTTTCTTTTTACCCATATGCGTGTTATCCATAAGTGATTTATGTAATTTTCCATTATTATTATTATGTGGTTGGGTTACAAATCCTAGGTTGTTAACTACAACAAAATAAGTTTTATTTTAGCTAAATTATTAGGGCGAAGGAGTATGGATGGCCAAACACATGTATTTACAAAAGCAATGGGAAAAATGTTTGTGGGATACATGAAAGAAAACATACCTGCTGTCATTCTACGTCCTACTGTCATCACTAATACTAATACTTACAAAGAATCTTTATCTGCTTGGGTTGAAGGTGTAAGTGATGCAGCTTACGTGATGAATTAGAACAAAATTCAACAATTCATTGATTCCTAAGAATACTGAAAGGCCGAATTCAAGAATTGAGAGAAATCTCAACTATTATTCAATCAAAAAAACTGTCCTTCAAAAGGTTTTACAAACACTTATAAAGGAAACCCTAAAACGAAATAACAGAATTATGAAAAGGCGCAAACATAATGAAAATTACAAAAATCCCCCCCATAAACGATAAAATGCTGTTTTGACCCCCAAAATGATGGAATTTGGCTAAAATCATGCGACGCACGAGAGGCCTCGCCTTTTGCTCAGAAGGCCGTTTCCATATGAAAAGGTGGGGTCTTTTGTCAAAAATGGACATGGTTGACTTTTTTGGTCAACTTTGGATGCTCCCTTTGTGCCATGAATTCTAAGTCCTTCTGTACTACATCATCCGCTCCGGGGTGGAGAAGATTCACCCTCGAATCAAATGCCATCTCATCCTCAGAAGAAGTATCACTAGAATAAGGAATGAGGTGCTTGATGTTGAAAACATATGAGGTGTGAATATGGCTAGGAAGCTGTAGGCGGTAAGCATTCTGGTTGATCTTCTCAGTAATCTTTAGTGGACCAATTTTGCGAGCAGCCAGCTTACTGTACTCATGGGTAGGAAAACGGTCTTTGGTTAATATAGCCCAGACATAGTCCCCAACATTGAGGTCAACGGATCTACGTTTCTGATCAGCCTGCAATTTGTATTTTTCAGTGGAAGCAATCAACTGAGAATGGGTCTTTTGGTGGACCTGGCAAAGCTGTGCAATAAACTCCTCAGCTGTAGAATGCGGGCGCACTTTACTAGGAAGTGTTAAGAGATCGAGAGGACTGCAAGGGACCAAGCCATACACAACCTGGAAAGGACTGTAACTAGTGCTACAATTAACTGCATGATTGTGAGCAAACTCGGCTTGGCATAACTTGGCATTCCAGGATTTGAGATTGTCGCCCACCAAACTGCGCAATAAATTACCAAGGGAGCGATTCACTACTTTTGTTTGGCCATCAGTCTGAGGATGGTAAGCACTGCTGAAATTGAGAGTAGTATTAGCCAACCGCCATAGACTCCGTCAGAAATGACTGAGGAACCGAGTATCACAATCAGAGACAATGAAGGTAGGCAGCCCATGTAGGCGATAAACCTCCCGAAAGAAAAGCTGAGCAACATTAACAACATCTGTGGTACGTTTGCATGGTATGAAGTGAGCCATTTTGGAGAATCGATCAACGACAACAAAGATGGAATCGCTGCCACGCTGAGTACGTGGGAGGCCAAGCACAAAATCCATGCTAATGTCTGCCCAAGGTTGAGTCGGAATAGGAAGGGGCATATATAGCCCGGCATTGGTGGAGCTACCTTTTGCCAGTTGATAGACACGGTAGCGTCCAACAAATCTGTCCACCTCCTTACGTATGGACGGCCAGTAATAAGAACTAGAGACAAGATGCAAGGTATGATCACGGCCTACATGTCCTTCATTGTGTAGTTCTTGGATGATTTTCACACGCAAGCTACTATCGGGAATGCAAAGTTGGAGTCCACGGAAAAGAAACCCATTATGTAATAGAAAATCAGTCCGTTCACCCTGCTGGATGGTTAACAACACTGCAACAAAGAAGGGATCAGAAGTATACAAATCCAGAAAAGAATCAAAACCGGGAACTGTGATGCGCATCTCAAAAAGCATATTATGATGGCGACTTAAAGCGTCAGCAACCCGATTAGAAACACCAGCCTTGTGCTTAATCACAAATGTAAATTGTTCCAGATAGGCATGTCAGGAAGCGTGACGTTCTGAAAGCTTAGCTTTACTACCAAGTTATTTGAGAGCATCATGGTCAGTAAAGAGGACAAATTCTAGCTGAAAGAGATAGTGACGCCAATGTTTCACTGCGTGAAATACTGCATAGAATTCCATATCATAGGTGCTGTAACAGCTTTTAAAGCCAGAAAGTTTCTCACTAAAGTAGGCAACCGGGCGACTAGATTGGCTTAGACAGCACCAATACCCGTTTTAGAAGCATTACAATGTAACTCAAATAGTAGGGAAAAATCAGGAAGTACCAAAAGCGGTGCAGTGGTTAACTTGTGCTTGATGTCAAGGAAGGCAGCCTTAGCATTGGACGTCCAAGTGAACTTAATGCCCTTCATACAATCAGTAATAGGNACGCTGAGTACATAGGAGACCAAGCACAAAATCCATGCTAATGTCCGCCCAAGGTTGGGTCAGAATAGGAAGGGGCATATATAGCCCGACATTGGTGGAGGTACCTTTTGCCAGTTGATAGACACGGCAGTGTCCAACAAATCTGTCCACCTCCTTACGCATGGACGACCAGTAATAAGAACTAGAGACAAGATGCAAGGTATGATCACGGCCTACATGTCCTTCATTGTGCAGTTCTTGGATGATTTTCACACGCAAGCTACTATCAGGAATGCAAAGTTGGAGTCCACGGAAAAGAAACCCATTCTATAATAGAAAATCAGTTTGTTCACCCTGCTGGATTGTTAACAACACTGCAACAAAGAAGGGATCAGTAGTATACAAATCCAAAAAATAATCAAAACCGGGAACTGTGATGCGCATCTCAAAAAGCATATTATGATGGCGACTTAAAGTGTCAACAACCCGATTAGAAACACCAGCCTTGTGCTTAATCACAAATGTAAATTGTTCCAGATAGGCATGTCAGGAAGCGTGACATTCTGAAAACTTAGCTTTACTACCAAGGTATTTGAGAGCATCATGGTCAGTAAAGAGGACAAATTCTAGCTGAAAGAGATAGTGACGTCAATGTTTCACTGCGTGAAATACTGTATAGAATTCCATATCATAGGTGCTGTAACAGCTTTTGGAGCCAGAAAGTTTCTCACTAAAGTAGGCAACTGGGTGACTAGATTGGCTTAGACAGCACCAATACCTGTTTTAGAAGCATTACAATGTAACTCAAATAGTAGGGAAAAATCAGGAAGTACCAAAAGCGGTGCAGTGGTTAACTTGTGCTTGATGTCAAGGAAGGCAGCCTTAGCATTGGACGTCCAAGTGAACTTAATGCCCTTCATACAATCAGTAATAGGCGCCATGATGCTATTGAAGTGTGGGATAAAACGACGGTAGAAGGAAGCAAGTCCATGAAAGCTACGCACATCAAAAATAGATTTAGGCTATGTCCATTGTTCAATAACTGCTACTTTGGCGTTGTCCACTACAAGATCATCCTTTGACACCACATACCCCAAAAATTGGACAGTATCTGTCATAAAAGCACACTTATTAAGAGCAGCATAGAACTTATCCCTGTGTAGAACCAACAAAACTTTCCGCAAGTGTTGGAGATGCACTTCGGGGTTAGCACTGTAAATAAGTATATCATCAAAGTAAACGACAACAAATTTACCAATGAAAGGACGCAGTGCTTGATTCATAACACGCATAAAGGTGCTTGGGGCATTGGAAAGGCCAAATGGCATGACTAGGCACTCGTACAAACCCTCATGTGTTTTGAACACAATCTTCCGTTCATTGCTCTGTCGGATTCGAATCTGATGGTAGCCATTTTTCAAATCCAATTTGCTAAATACTGTTGCACCGGCTAACTAATCAAGTAAGTCATCCAACCGTGGTATAGGAAAACGATAGCGGACCGTGATTTTGTTTATGGCATGACTATCGACACACATGCGCCAAGTACCATCCTTCTTAGGACTGAGGAGAGCAGGGACAACACATGGACTAAGGTTTTCCCTAATGTGACCTTTGGCAAGTAATTCTTCCACTTGACGTCGCAGTTCTTCATGTTCTTTGGGACTCATCCTGTAATGAGGGCAATTAGGTAACGAGGCTCCCGGAACAAAATTAAGCTGATGTTGGATATCACGAAGGGGAGGAAATTCATTAGGAAGTGTCTCATGAAAGAGATTAGTGAATTTGGTCAACAATGGATGGAGTGCAAGATGAACAGTAGGAGAAGAGTTGGAAATTGTGCCTACAGGTTTGGCAAGGAGCATATAAACAAGTCCCGTCTCTGTCATGGCATGTTGGAAAGGTGCTCAGGATAAGAGAGTGATACTGTCCCCAGCAGTGTGAGCCTTACTAGGTAGTAACACAATCTTTTTGCCACAGAAGAAGAAGGAGTAAGTATTATCACGACCATCATGCATAGTAGTGCGATCAAATTGCCATAGACGACCAAGCAGAAGATGACAAGCATCCATAGGAACCACATCACAAAATATCTCATCAGAATAGGTGGAGCCAATGGAGAAAGAGACCAACACACGGTGAGAAACAGTGACACAAGTACTCTTATTTAACCATGCAAGTTTGTACGGTTTTGGATGTTTTTCAGTAGTGAGACCCAATTTCTGCAAGGTGGATTCAGACAAGACATTCTCACAACTGCCAGAATCAATAATAAAACGACAAACCTTACCTGTAATGGTACATGTTGATGTAAAAAGGGCAGTACGATGCCACTCATCATCCGAAGCACGAGGACTCAAAAAGGTACGTCGTAGCATCAACAATGGACCCACATCACCCTGTACAAATTCTTCCTCAGTAGCTGCAGGAACATCAGCCTCAGTATCAAAAATAGGGCCTGTCTCATCATCCAAATCAGTAGCCAACAACCCCCGACTGGTAGGATTCGCCTTGGGACATTCTACCAGACGATGACCCACTTCCCCACACTTAAAATAGAGTTGCCAGTAGGATTAGACCGCGATTTCAAACCACTATTCAGACGGCGTGCTAAATGTTTCTCAGCCTATAAAGCTCGTTGGTGTGCTTCGGAAACTGTTAGAGGGTTAAATATGTTAAGAACATCTTGAAGCTGAAACCGCAGGCCACCAATAAATCAAGAAACCAGTTGGATAGGTGATTCCGCAATATCAATTGGGGCAAGCAACTCATAAAATTCAACAGTATAAGCGACAACAGATCGAGTGCCCTGACAAAGGAGTTATAGACGCTAATATAACTCACGTTCGTAATTATACGATAGAAAGGCTTGGCGCAAATGTTTCATGATTTTTTTCTAGGAAATAATTTTGGCTTTACCAGAACGTGCATGACCATTCTTCGTCTGCTACCACCATACCTGTGCGCGGCATCACAGCCTTATGGTGACCAAAGGAACACGACTGTTGTTTGGAACCTCTTTAAATTCTAGAATCTCCTCCACTGTGTGCAGCCAGTCCAAAAATTCATCCGCCTGGAGACTACCACTAAATTCAAGAATATCGACTTTGAAATCGGCTTCCCAACGTCGATCGGCCTGTGGGTTGGCAGGAGGGGCAGCAAAGGGATTCTAGTCATGGTCAGAATCATCATCGCCCAGATCCGGATTAACACGTTGCTGCGGCTGTCGCAGAGTAGTCAGCTATTGCGTTAATTGGTCCACCTGTTAGCGCAAGCATGCCATCTCATCCCATTGAATCATGTCCTCCATCTGGGCATCAACAACACGTCTCCTTGGCGGCATGGTGCAGGAACATACAGTCTCTGATACTAATCTGATGCAGTGTATGTGATGAACTAGAACAAAATTCAACAATTCGTTGATTCCTAAGAATACCGAAAGGCCGAATTCAAGAATTGAGAGATATCTCAACTATTATTCAATAAAAAAAACTGTCCTTCAAAAGGTTTTACAAACACTTATAAAGGAAACCCTAAAACAAAATAGCAGAATTATGAAAAGGCCCAAACATAATGAAAATTACAAAAATTCCCCCAGAAACGATAAAATGCTGTTTTGACATCTGAAATGATGGAATTTGGCTAAAATCACGCAATGCACGAGACATCTCGCGTTTTGCTCAGAAGGCCATTTCCATATGAGAAAGTGGGGTCTTTTATAAAAAACGGATATGGTTGACTTTTTTGTTAACTTTGGATGCTCCCTTTGTGCCATGAATTCTATGTCCTTATGTACTACATCAGTAAGGTAAACCAAAAATTCAAATCATTTTAGTTTTAGTTTCCAAAAGCAAAAAATGATGGGATTTGGTACTAAAGTCATACCTGAAAATGGTAGTTCGTAACAGGGATTTTTTTTCTTGTGCATGTTGCAGAACCATTGACAGTTTAGCTGTTGCCTATGGTAAAGGAAAAACAACATGCTTCCTTGGGGGTCTTAAGGCAGTTGTTGATTTAGTGAGTTAATAACTGAACTCATTATCTATTAATATGGCATTCTAATCTTAAAGTGATTATTTTCTCAAGCATTGATTGACCATAAAAATTCATGTTAATGATATGAATTGATTTGAAGCAGATACCAGCTGACATGGTGGTAAATGCGATGCTAGTGGCCATGACTGCTAATGCAAATCAGCCTTTTGATATCATATATCATGTGGGATCGTCAGTAAGAAATCCCGTTTGGAACTTTAATTTTACCGCATACTACCTCAGATACTTCACAGAAAAACCATTGATAGACAAGAATGGAAATAGCATCAAGGTTGGCCCAGTTACTGTTTTGGACAACATGGCTAGCTTCCAAAGATACATGTTCATCCACTACTTGATTCTTCTAAAGGTTCCTATTCTATCTAATTTCCACTGCTTAATAATGAATATCAATACCACACAGTCAATGTGCTGATATATTTTGCATTGGATAAGGATTGAAGCTGCACAATACAGTCTGTTTTAACAGTATTTTCAGAAAAATGTATCTTCAGTTCAACAGGAAGATCCAAATTGTGATGTGGTTGGTGGACCTGTAGAAGCCTTACTTATTATTCAAAGCTGTATAAGTTAATTTGCTGCTATAATTAGATACTATATCATAGTTTAACAAAGTTCATCCATTAATTAACTGAGACAAAGAGCTTGTTTGGCACAGAGATTTGATGATATGAACATGGAAAAGTTGTGAATTGCAGCAAGCCAAGGTGGGGTGGAGATGGATTTGTTTTTCTTTGACCCTAAAATGATTGATTGGAAATATTACTTCATGGACATCCATATCCCTGGCATTGTCAAGTACATCTTCAAGTGAAAGTAAAATATTTGGGTTACACCTTTTATGGAACTTAGGATATTGTATTAAGTTCAAATACATGCTAGAGATTATGTGTGTTATTATTTATTCGAAAGCAGCATAATGGATCCAATTAACTGATTAGTAATCAGTAAGGAGGCAGAAAATGATCTTAGCTGCCTAATTGTTAGAACGCAAGTCCACCAAATAACTATTATTATTAAATTTGAAGTTATTATATTTAATGTATTATGTTTTCAATATTTGAATAAATTTTAGTATACATTGTATCCACCTTATTCTAATAATTAATTTTGAAGGCTCAAGATATCTATATGAATAAACTCCTAATATATTTTACCTTTCTCTTACAAATTGCAAGAATGGCTCTTTACTTATGATGAAATGTGTGTAGCCTTGTGAGAGTGCAACTCAGCACACTTGGATAAGTAACAACTTGATGCGAAAGCATAAAGGGTTTTTTTGGCATTTTATAGTAAGTCTTTTGGAAAAATAAGAGAAGAAACAAAAAGGTTAACTCCTGAAATATACAACTACAGAAGAGTCTGTACACAAGATAAACTCTAAACCAACAAGAGGAGAACTTGAGCAAATCTCTTTGTTATCTTTAGAAAGAGTACCGTAGCTGTATAATCTCACGTATATTTACTTTTCCCTTACAAATTACAATGAATTTCTCTATTTTCTTCAAGGTGTTAGGGAAATATGTGTAGGGAGCCTTGTGAGAGTGTGAAGCAATATACTTGGATCTTAAATTCATGAATGTTGTGCTTATCCAAGTGTCACAACGTATCCGAAGGTTGCTACGACGCGAATGACAGACTTAGAAAAAGATTTTGTTTTCGAAATGAAAACTTTGGAGTCGCCACCAATTGTATTAAAAAATCGGGGAACAATTGAAAAACCCCTTTTATTTCCAAAATTTGGTCTACGAACCAAAGAGGGTTCGGAAGTTTAATTGTGTGTAGGAAAGGTGTTAGACACCCCACAACACTCATCTAAAAGACGGTTACTCGAAATTAATCGTGCGAATCATAAAATGGCCAAAAGATGTATTTTGTTCATCCCTATGAAAATATGCTGATATTTATAAGTTTAAAACAAAGAGCAAAATAAAATATTTACAAAAGTGGGTTCGCCCTATAATCAAGTAAAGTGAAGTGGCATTGAGCCAAAAAAAATAAAAAAAAAGTGGCTTAGAGCCCTTGATTTTTATCTTTTCTAGAAAACTAGAAATTAAATGAAAATGGGAAGTTATTAGAAAGTTAGACTTGACTCGCTTCCCTTCGAATGCCTACGACCCTTTGGATGGGATCAAAGTCTGCGTAGTTCGCTTTAAAAATATTTTTTTTTGAAAGAGAGATTTTGAGAAAATGAATCAATTTCAATTCTAGCTGAAATCCTATAAGTCCTTATAGAAAGCATGTAAAAAGGGATTATAACAAAGCATTAAGCATTTTTAACAAAACACTCTCTAGGAAGAAAGATTAAACGTGCAATGCATGAGGATGCAAATCTTATACCATACATCTCTATTAGGCAAGAAAATAAATATGCAACGCGTGATGCAACTAGTGCTACCTAAGTCCTTCCACCCGTTCCTTGCATATGGCACCCTCTGGGGTGGCGCTTATCCTTACCTAGGAACAATAGGGTAGGCCACCTGATATGCATATGGATCGCCCTATCCCCCCATGATAGGTAAGGGGCCTATGGATACTACGCGACAGATATATATATTACATGAATGCACAAGTGTGGCTTTACAAAATTACAAAATTGTTCGGGGAGAGGGAATTAAAGTACAATTATAAAATAACAAAAAATTGCCCTCTAGTCCAGCGTCTCCAACTCGTCTCCAAAATTTTCAGTTCAAAATGGAGCTCCACTTGCCTCACATAGACTCGCCAAAATTAATATAGACAGGAAAAGGGCTCAGGGAAATATCAAAACAAAAAAAAAAATGAGAAGAAAGTTAGATGACGATATAAAAATATAAACAACTTAAACAAACATTAGCACTAAAATAATCTTCTTGGTAGAAATAAACTAACATCTGACAAAAAAAGCTATACAAAAATAAGAAAATAAAATCCACAGAATAACATCTATAAAGCTAAAGGACAGCAAGTGAACCAATCAACCATAGCAAGACAACAATTATTTTTCTAAGACAAAATGATGCACAATCAGAGCCTAGGACAACCCCTAAGATGGGTCAAAATAATGCTAAAGCAGCCAAGAAAAAGAATGCATCAAACAAGTCCCTTAAACCAGTACAAATACCACCATGAAGTATACAAAACAGCCAATGAAATGACATGCAACAACCTTTAAATGATGCAAAAACAACCAGTAAAAAAAGACAAAAAACAGTCTAAAAAAAATGCAAAAATAGCATGGAGATAATTGAAGAAATAACCTTAAAAATAGTGAACATGACAGTGAACCAAAAGACATTGATATTAAACTAAGTAATCTGTTTAAAATGGAGCAGAAAATAACAAGAACAAACAAATGTGCAGAGGAGTAAGTCAAAGCTCAAATCAAAGCAAAATGGAGAGGAATTTAGAAATAAAACAAAAAAAACCAACAAAGATATATATAAATTAAGTGCAATCCCCCAAAGATACAACATGGTGCATCAACTAGAAATTGACTTGATCCAAATGCAAAGCTATGCTATTTCCCTTTTGATAAAGCCCAACATAACATAAGACATATTTCCAAGAAGAATTCTCTAATTCTCCTTCATGAATAAGTCATTTGAGCTTTCCACAAAACCAATTATACCCATATATTTGGATATAGTGATCATGGGATGATATCAATGTCCAAAACTTTCTAACACATCTATGGGACAGCCATCACATATATAAATTAAGTGCAATTTAGACTTAGTAAATCCAGATATAATAAGCAAAGTGATAAACCCCACATTGGAAAGGAAAACAAGCAAGGCAGCCCCTCATTTTGAGTATTAAAAAAAAAGTAAGTAAATAAAACCCAAAGAAGTTTAGGTGAACAAGCTTTGAAAGTGCAAGAAATTAAAGTCCAAAAGTTGTAACCCAGTGTAGTGTGATGTGGTGCTATGCTATAATTATCCAAATACCAAGAGCAGTCCCAAACATTCCTAAATCAGTGCTAAACAGAAACAGCAAATAAAACTATACCATATAATGACCATATAGACAAAGAAAAACTACCTAAGATTTTCACTAGGAAGTAATTATGTGATTTGCAAATAATGCTCAAGATGTGCTAAGGAAAAATTCTAAATAATTCCTTGGCAAAGACCAATTAGAACACTTTTGCAAAATTATCACAAATTCACCCTCTAGGGAGCTATCAACTAATTCCAAACATCTTATGAGATTACTTAGCATCAAGAAGAGAATACAAAAATAGAAAAAACATTGCAGCCATCATGAGCAGAAAATAAACCAATCGTCACACCAAAAATTACAAGAAATAAGCACTAACACTTTGAGCTCAGGTCTAAAAAATAGAAAAACAAATAGACATTGGAAACTAGAAGAGAGATAGATTTAAATTAAATCATTCCAAGCAACAAAACCACTATAAAATCATTCTAAACCAAGGACTAACTTCAAGTTTAAATGCAAAAGAGATAGCACCAATACTATTTAAGAAATCCCTTCACCAAAATAAAACCAATATCAACAGAAATTACCAAAGAGAACATACAGTAAACCAGAATTCTTGGTACCGGGCATCTACCATGCTCAATCATTCCACATAACAGATATGTAGTCAAATTTCAACAATCCAAAGGGCTACATTAGAAAGCATTTCAAACAGAATTTCTTGCAGCTCTGAAAATACCAAGATCAAAGGAAAGGAATTATGGATAACACATACAAACAAAACATAACCAAAAGTGAAGACTTAAGCATCAATTAACAAAGAAAAAAAAACTATACAATATGTATATAATTCAGCCACACAAAAATCAAAAAATAAACAACATGGAAACACAGAAC
The DNA here is from genome assembly GCA_003255065.1 of Cercis canadensis. Taxonomy (NCBI): domain Eukaryota; kingdom Viridiplantae; phylum Streptophyta; class Magnoliopsida; order Fabales; family Fabaceae; genus Cercis; species Cercis canadensis. The sequence continues at coordinate 87,183 of QAOA01007606.1, read as the reverse complement.
ACCCTAAAATTCTCTACTAGAAAAACACCAGAATGCTACCCCACAACATAGCAACAAGAACAAATTATTATGTGTCAGTTTTTTTCATTTTTTAGAAAGAACTAATGCCACAATTCTCTACATTCTATGCTATAAGAGTATAAGAAAAAATAGATATTTGGTAGCCTTCATGAACTAGGTTCAATTAGAAAACCAAACCAAAGATATTCCAAACCGGGTAGACTCGTGTTTTGCTTCACAGGGGTTATGGAGAAAATAGAAATATTCAAACAGATCAGAATTAAACAGAAACTGATTCATGCAATCTTTAAAGGGAAGAATTCCAAGAACAGAGCATGCAAAACTCAACAAAATAAAGAAGGATTTCTATAAATTACCTGAGCTTTGAGGAGAGAAATTTATCTAAGCCTTGGCTACTAGCAACGTTGGAAAATAGAAGTGGAGAAGATTTCTTTCTGCCGTCNTTTTTTTCATTTTTTAGAAAGAACTAATGCCACAATTCTCTACATTCTATGCTATAAGAGTATAAGAAAAAATAGATATTTGGTAGCCTTCATGAACTAGGTTCAATTAGAAAACCAAACCAAAGATATTCCAAACCGGGTAGACTCGTGTTTTGCTTCATAGGGGTTATGGAGAAAATAGAATTATTCAAACAGATCAGAATTAAACAGAAACTGATTCATGCAATCTTTAAAGGGAAGAATTCCAAGAACAGAGCAAGCAAAACTCAACAAAGTAAAGAAGGATTTCCATAAATTACCTGAGCTTTGAGGAGAGAAATTTATCTAAGCCTTAGCTACTAGCAACGTTGGAAAATAGAAGTGGAGAAGATTTCTTTCTGCCGTCATCTTCTTCCTCCTTGCTCTTAACCGAATGCTTCTTCCCCTTTCCTATTATTTTCTATTTGCTCTCAGTATTCTATTTCTTGCTGTATCTTGCCCTATTGCCTTTTTTTCCTCTAGCTTTACTCACTGCTCTCTCATGAAGACCAGCATAAAAAGAAAAACCCCCTTGCTCTTTTCCGTGCTCTCTCACGTCCTCAGCAATAAAAGAATCCTCCTTGCTTGTCATCGGCGCCAAGCCTTGTCCCTCACCTCTTCTTCAAGGTGATGATGCTGAAGAAGGTGTTAGTAACCCAGCTTACCATTACTGGGTTCAGCAACATCAATTACTCTACCTTGCCATTTTAAGTTTGTAGACACCGTATTTTGTTCGGATTTTTCTTATGGTTTAAAAATATATAAAAAAAAGAAAATAAATTCTTAATTGCTAATTAGTATTTTTTTATTGTTTGGGTTTTTGTGATTAAAGAAACCCTAAGCCCAATCCAATGCCAACTTAGCCCATTTTTTATTTAAGCTTATTTGACCCATCTTTTGTTTTTTAATTTTTGTAAATAGTAGATAAAAAATATAAACAAGTTTTGTTAATTAATTGTTGCATCATTGTATCTAAAGGAGCCAATAGGAGAGCAAAAAATAGATTTCCTTCTCTCCCCATTAGTCCAAGCTTGATTTATCTTCTTTTTAATTGAATAACTAAGCAACTAAGTAAATAAAAGCAAATAAAGAAAAGAAGAAAGGGCTGGGCGGCAGTTACAATGAGGGCAGATTGGGAATTTAAGAAAAAAGAGCAAAATATATATGTGATGGAGGATACATATTCAGCAGTGATAGGGCATTAAGGAAAGGAGGAAGAGCAAAAACGGTTTTTGGAGAAAGCAGAGCAGAAAACCGAGAAGCAAAGGAAAGAAGGAGGAGGGCAGAGCAAGAGGGAGCTATAGATTGAAGGAGAAAAAGTGAGGGAGAGATAGAGAGAATGAGCTAAAGAGAGAATGCGTGAGGGACTTGAGTTGTGTGCTATAAAGCTTGGTGGATTTGGGTGAGAAGGAAGGCTTTTCTAGTGGCAAGGGACCAACGAGATTCTATTCATACTACACTTAATAGTAAATCCTTTCGGGTATGGTGTGTTTTCCCTAATCTTGAATCAAGTTCTTAGGAATTTACATAGCAATTCTATTTAATTTTGATATATGTTGGTTTCCGGTGATGGGATTTTGATTTTTGTTTCTCCCTCATTATTCTTGTATCTTTTTTTATCCTCTGATTTGGCCTTCCTTTTAAATCCTATCATTATTTTCATCTGTCTTTTTCTATTAACTGATTTGGTCCTTCGATTTTTGTTTTACCATAAATTTTACTCAAGTTGATGATTTTGTATGTCTATGTTAGCATAATTGAGGGATTAATCTCAATGTGAGATAACTGTGAATTCTTTTTCAGGTTTAAGAATGGGTAGAATGACAAGTAGCATGGTATGGATGATCTATGCTGGAGATTTCTCATTGGTGGGGCTGCTGATTGGTTATTTGCTTTTTTGATTTCTACTGTGGGATTTATGGAATTGGTATATCTAGTGTTCCATCCCTTGATAAGGTTCCATATGGAGTTGGTATATCATGCTGCTTGGGTGCTTTTTACTACTGTTGTTCTGTTTTATTTTTACTTTGCTGTTCTGCTTATATTCTCTGCAATTCTAGTGTATATACCTTCGGCAATTTTGGTGCATCTATTTACTGCTTTCTGATGTAATTATTTCTACTGTTTCCAGTGTATTTGTTTTGCTGCTGTTCTGGGCTTTCTTTCCTGCTGTTCTGCATTTTTCTGGGCAATTTTTCTTCTGCTGTTTTGGACTCATTTTACGTAGTTGTGTGGCTCATTTTTCTTGGCTGGCTGGTCACTTTTTTTGTTGCTATTTTAGCTAGATTTTATGACTGTTTTATAGCTAGATTCTTGGTTGTTTTAGTAAGATATTAAGTGTTGTTCGAAGATGTTTTCTTTCGCTATTTTATTGGGATTAAAGGGGTTGTTTTTTTTTGGTTTGGTCTGAGTACAAAATGGTAGCTGTATGCGGGTTAATTGAGCATGATTTGGCTGATATTTCTTCACTACTTTAATGTTTTTTTATTGGCACTCACCCTTATACCCTTTTGGCACAAATTGAGGTTGTGTTAAAGGGGTAATATGCTAACTGCTTTGATGATTATTTTAGGACTGGTTTAAGGGCTGGTTTGTGACTTGTTCCTTTCTCTGTTTTGGGTTTGTTGCAAAGTGGATGATTCCCAGTTTTAGCATTCTTTTGTTAGTTGTTTTGACCAAAAATTGAGAGTAATTTCTGAATGAAAAAAAGGTAGGATTGATGGCTGTTTGGGTTGAGTTAGTTGCTGTCCTGATTTTGTTTCCATGTCGTTCTTGCATTGCTTTTGGCTAAGTCATGGGACTATTTTGGCTCATGTTCCCAAGCTGTTTGGGCTCTCTATTGCTGCTGTTAACTTTTGTTCCATTAGACTTGATTGAAAGGGGGAGTCATCTTGTACTTGACTGCTTTGCTATTTTTAATGACTAAGAGGAAAAATTCGTTTATTGGCTCTATCACTTGTTTGTGAGGACATNGTTTTGACGAAAAATTGAGAGTAATTTCTGAATGAAAAAGAGGTAGGATTGATGGCTGTTTGGGTTGAGTTAGTTACTGTCTTGATTTTGTTTCCATGTCTTTCTTGCATTGCTTTTGGCTAAGTCATGGGACTATTTTGGCTCATGTTCCCAAGCTGTTTGGGCTCTCTATTGTTGCTGTTAACTTTTGTTCCATTAGACTTGATTGAAAGGGGGAGTCATCTTGTACTTGACTGCTTTGCTATTTTTAATGACTAAGAGGAAAAATTCGTTTATTGGCTCTATCACTTGTTTGTGAGGACATAGGTGCTTTCTCGTTTGGTACGTGCTGTAAGAAATACATTAGGCTCATCATTTCACCATTTTACTTGCTGTGATCTTTGATGTTGTTACATATTCCTTGGCACAAAATAAATGAAGTCATGTATGTCTCATTCTCGGATGCTGTCAGACAGCTCTGGCAGTAGGCAGTGTTTGATTTGTTTCCAGAGCTGCAGGGCTCCAAATTAAGTGATGTTGATCTCATTAGAATCTTAAGATCTGTGGCTTCAATGTAAGTAATTTTTAGATTTTTTTCATGTGTCCCCTGTTCTCAGTTTGTATTTGAAGTTCACTATTTTTCTGCTCTGTCAAGCCTGTTGATCTTCTCTGGCAGCATGTAGTCTTTTATTTCTTTCTGGAGTTATACAACTCCGAATTTTATGATTCTTATCTCATTAGAACCATAATATGTATTTATTCTATGTATGTAATTTTCAGATTTTTTTCATGTTTACTTTACTCTCAGTTTGCATTTAAAGTTGGCTATTTTTCTACTTTGTCAAGTTAGTTGATTTTTTCTGACAACAGGTAGTCTTTTGATTCTTTTTGGAGATATAGAGCTCCAATTTAAGTGTTTCTTGTCTCTTTGGAACCATAAGATGTATATATTCAATTTTTGAAATTTTCATAATTTTTTCATTTTTTTGTCGATTGTTTAAGGTTCTGTTCGGCCTACTGTTTGGGGTTTATTACCTACGCTTTTTTAACTGTTTTGGAGGCTATTTACTAGGTTAGTTTGGGTGTTGTATTGAATATTAGTTGGGGGCTGTTTTGGGTTTAGTTCTCATGCATTGTTTGCACTATTTTAAGGGCTGTTTAGGGTTTATTTATGCATTTTCGGATGTTTTTGGATTATTCCATTTGAAGCATGTGGAGATTAAATGTGTGGTTCACTTAGGTAGATTTCTTTTAAATCTTAAGTCTTGCCTAACTTGTGTTTTGGTGTATTCATGAGCATTTTTATATACAACTCATGGTAATTATGAGTATGAGCAAATTGAAAAGCCCAACTGGAAGATATCTAGCTGCAAGCTTGGAGCAAGAATGATGTTTTATTTATCTCATTTTTTATTTTTTGATGTAAATTAAGATTTCTCAATTCCTAGATTTTGAGACAAGTTTTGTAATACTTAAAATCATGCATTTGTATTGCATATAAAAAATATATTTGTGTCGCGTAGTATCTGTATGCCTTTTCACTTATCATGAGAGGATAGGGCGAGTCAGTCCTATATGAGATGCCTTTCTCTATCCGATCTAGGTGAAGGTAGTGCCACCCTGGATGGTCACTTTATGCGATGAAGGGGTGGAAGGATTTAGATCTCGGTAGAAAAATCATGCATTGCACGTTTAAATTCTTTGTTTTTATTTTCGTCAATCTTGTAATCATTCATTATTCTGGGGTAAATAAAATACACATTTTTTGCCATATTATGTTCGCACAATTAATTTAGGGTAACTGTCTTTAGACAATGCTGTAGGGTGTCTAACATCTTTCCCACGCATAAACAGACTCCCGAACCCTTTTTGGTTTGCAGACCATTTTTTTTAATTAAAAAGGGGTTTTCCAATTGTTTCCCATTTTCTTAATACAATTGGTGGCGACTCCAAGTTTTCTTTCGAAAACTAATATTTTTTCTTTAAGTCTGTCATCTGCGTCGTATCGCCCTTCAGGTACGTTATGACAAAGTTCATGTGAAGCTGATGCACGTAGCATCATGTTTTCCGCAGAGACCTCAGCTGAAGCATGGGTCAAGCTTCAGAAGGCTTATGCCAATAGTTCTCGATCCCGGGTCATGTCTCTCAAGGAACGTTTAGCTTCCCTCACCAAAGGCACGTTTTCTGTCTCAGACTACCTGAACACTATAAAAGGTATTGCAAATGAACTCTCTTTAATTGGCTACCCACTTAATGACATTGACCTTGTTATCTATGCTCTAAGTGGCCTTGGTCCTTCCTTTCAAGAGATCTCTACCTCTCTTCGCACTCGTGAGACTCCAATTACCTTTGATGATCTCTTTGATAAGCTTGTTGATCATGAACTCTCTTTTCAAAGAGAAGAAAGACTCTATGGTGGTGCTGTCCCTGTCACAGTGAACTATGCCAAACGAAACCACGCACCCTCCTACTCTAGAAACCACTCATAGTCACACTCAACCCCTTATCTTCGACGCCCATCAAACACTGCCATTACTCCCCTTATTTGCCAATACTGTGACAAACGTGGACATATTGCTAAAGAATGCTACAAGCTTCATGGCTATCCTCCTAAACCAGCTGCACTTATTGCTCACATGGCTCAAGCTGTCCACCCTCCATACAACACGCATTGGCTAATGGATTCCGGTGCCTCTCACCATGTGACCAATGATTTTGCCAATCTGACCCTCAAGTCCGACTATGCAGGTTTTGATCAGCTCATTGTTGTTGATGGCTCAGGTTTGAAAATTTCATACATAGGTTCAACTACTTTAAACACCCCCTCTCTTCCCTTACAGCTTTCTAATATTTTATATGTTCCCTCAATTGACCAAAACCTTATTTTTGTTTCTCAATTATGCAAACACAATCAAGTCTCAATTGAATTTTTTCCTTTTTATTTTGACGTAAAGGCACTGAGCACAGGGGCGACTCTTCTGCGCGGGTTGAATGAAGGCAATGTTTACAAGCTTCCATCACTTCCCTCATCACCTCTACATGTGTCCCATGTTACTATCAAACAAACCATGGACTTATGGCACTCACGGCTTGGACATCCAGCCTCTAGGATTTTATCTGATGTTGTTTCTTCTAGTAATTTACTTGTTCCCAGTTTGAAGCCAGTTTCTTGTATTTCTTGTCTTTGTAATAAAGGCCATAAGTTACCATTTTCCACGTCCACTGTTACTAGTACTCAACCCCTTTGATGTTGTGTATGCTGATGTCTGGGGTCCAACACCTGTGTCCTTCATTGATAATTTTCGCTTCTATATCGTTTTTGTTGACCATTATTCTAAGTATATTTGGTTATATCCTTTGAAATACAAATCAAATGTCTCCATAATTTTTCCTACCTTTAAGAACCTTGTAGAAAATAAATTCAACACCAGGATTAAAACATTTTATACTGATAATGGTGGCGAATTTATTGCTCTTCATTCTTATCTTGCTTCGCATGGCATCTTTCATTACACCACTCCCCCTCATACCCCTGAGCATAATGGTGTTTCTGAACGCCATCATCGTCACTTAGTTGAAATAGCTAGGTGAATGCTTTATCAAGCTTCCCTGCCCTTTCACTTTTGCTCCTATGCCCTTCAAACGGCCACCTATTTGATTAATAGGATGCCTACCCCTCTCCTTCATATGTCCACGCCCCATACTACTCTTTTTGGTTCCTTTCCTAATTATTCTAAGCTTCGCATGTTTGGCTGCTTGTGTTTCCCTTGGCTTAAACCTTACTCCAAGTCCAAACTAGATCAATGCTCATCTCCTTGCATTTTCCTTGGATATTCTTCTTCTTAAAGTGCTTATCTTTGTTTTAATCCACTCATAAATCGTATTTATCCCAGTAGGCATGTTGAGTTTGTAGAAAATGTTTTTCGTTATCCTCAGTTTCATTCCCAATCAAACTCTTCTCTCTCAGTGTCCAAGGATTTACTTTCTTCTCTTGATTCTTCTCTCAGCACCAGTGTCCCATACCACTCCAACTCTTCTCTCATTCCGCCCCACCCCTCTCTTAACCCCACTCCTTCTTCTCATAATCCTGTCCCCGTACCTTGCACCACTCCCTCAGGGTCTCCTTCTCAAATAGATGCCTCATTCACTCCTGCTGCAGAACCAAGTCCTCTTGCTATCCATGCTAGAACCTCAGGTAATGTTCCTCCTTCCACCTCCATTCATCCCATGGTCACTTGGTCAAAGAATGACATTTCTAAACCGGAAAAGGCCTTTATTGTTCTCAAATATCCTTTACCTTCTTCAGTTGAACCTACATGTGTTTCTTAAGCTATCAAGTCTCCAGAATGGAAGCAAGCCATGTTAGATGAATTCAAGGCTTTTCTTAAAAATGCCACTTAGGATCTTGTTCCCTCTCACTCGTCTTACAACATTGTTGGCAACAGATGAGTTTTTTTGTCTCAAGAGAAATCCGAATGGTACTATTGCATGGTACAAGGCAAGGCTTGTCGCCAAGGGCTTTCATCAGCGTTCTGGTCTTGATTTTCAAGATACTTTCAGTCCAGTAGTTCGTCCTCAAACAATCAAAATTGTTCTATGTCTTTCTATTTCTCATGGTTGGCGCATGTGTCAAATGGATGTCAACGATGCCTTCTTGCATGGTACTCTTACTGAAGAAGTCTACGTGGCCCAACCTCTAGACTTTAAACATCCAACATTCCCCAATCATGTCTGTAAATTGCACAAGGCCCTTTATGGCCTTAAACAGGCACCTCGTGCATGGTATGATACTTTAAAATCCTTTCTCTTGGGTTTCGATTTTACTAACTCCAAGTGTGACACTTCTCTCTTTGTTTACAAGAAGGATAATGCAGTAGCCTACTTACTTGTTTATGTTGATGACTTACTATTGACGAGCAATAATCCCATTTTTCTCAAGACATTTCAACAAGCTCTTTCTCAACAATTTTCTCTCAAAGATCTTGGTTGTCCCAGTTACTTTCTTGGTGTTGAAATTATCCCCACCTATGTTGGTCTCTTCCTTACACAACATAAATATGTGCATGACTTATTGGACAAAGCGTCCATGCAGGGTACATGTCCCGTGAACACTCCTACGGCCACCACTTGCTTTCTTGCTCCACTGGCAGATGACTCCTCTTGTGACAATAAGTTGTACCGGTGTCTTGTTGGTTCCTTGCAGTATCTTGCTCTTACTCGCCCCGACATCAGCTTCTCTATTAACAAATTTGCTCAACACATGCAAGTTCCTTAGGACCATCACTTTCAAGCACTCAAACGTGTCTTTCAATATTTAGAATCAACAATTGATCATGGTCTTTACCTTCAGAAGGACAAATCTTTTCCTCTCATTGTTTACTGTGATGCGGATTGGGCTGGTGATCATGTTGACAGAAAATCAACTAGGGCTTACATTGCCTATCTTGGTTCCAACCCTATGTCTTGGGCTACACATAAGGAATCTTTTGTTGCTAGATCTTCGACAGAGGCTGAATATAGAACTATTGCTTCTACTTATTCTGAATTACTATGGCTCAAACAACTTTTACAAGAAATAGGACTTTCATTGCCACGATCTCCACACATTTTCTTAGACAATATTGGTGCTACCTATCTCTGTGCCAATCTAGTTTTCCATTCTTGGATGAAACATTGCCATAGATTATCATTTTGTTCGTGATTTAGTGGCTAATGGTTCATAACGGGTTTCTCATGTTCCATCTAGTCACCAACTTGCAGACTTACTCACCAAACCACTTTCAGGGCCACAACATCTCTTTCTCAAAAACAAGATTGGTGTCGTTCAGTCATCCACCATCTTGCGGGGGCGTATTGGTGTAGTAACCTCTTGAATTTCAAATTAAGTGAAAGAACTATTATTATGCAAGTTGTTTATGAGTTGTTACTAATAGATTACGTTGACTCATTCAAATGTATAGCAACTAATCTTATCTTCCTGATCTCTCAATAAACCCTAACCATATTGTGTATATAAGTTACAATGAGAAAGTAATCTCCTTTTCCTCAGCCTCTATACATTTATACCATGCCAGCAGTTGACAGAGCAGGGTCAACATTTAGCTTTAGGAATGGTACTTTTGGCCTGACCCATTGCACTACATGCTCACTGGAGGGATGAGGTGAAACCCTAAGACAACACCTAATCTCCTCCTACAGGGATTCGACAGTGTGTCTTATTTGATGTATGGGCATGGCTGAACTTCCTACTCTCACTGCATTACACCGCTGCCATAATGTGTAAGCGCCAAGCACCATAAGAGCCCATTCCCTCTCATCCCATCCATGACCCACTTGTTAGGAACTAGCTAGAGAAAGAGTCCACCTGAAGAGAATTAACACGAAAAGTCAGCTTTAACGCTTCCCAAACTTCACAAACCTTTGTGCACAAAAACAAAGCATGTAGAACAGATTCTTGGTGTTCTAAACAAAGGCCATACACATTAGGAATCTCCAATCCATGAGCGTTCAACGCTTGAGTGGTAGCAAGATGTTCTTATAGCAGCACCATATGAAATGTTTGTACTTATTGGGAAGGTTTAAGCTCCAAACTCTATGCCAAACCGCTAGCATCTGTGGAGTAGTATCACTACATTTCTCCTTTACCAAAGACTGGTAAGCAGATTTTATGGTGAACATCCTATTTTTGGTAAACTTCCAATAGGCACTATCACTTTGGATTCTATAGCTTAGAGGTATACCACAAATTAGCCCCGTTTCTTCTTCATTGAAAACAAACTTCACGAAAACAACATCCCAAGCTTTTCTATCACCCAGAAAAGGCTCCTTCATGGGAAGCATGGCCAACTCCTCTGGGATCAAAGAATGCACAAGGTTATCTTCGCCACCTGGCAGCCAAGGGTCCCTACCTATTACTACATGCTCTCCATCCCTAATGCGATAGATAAGCTCCTACGGTAACAGAGGAAACCCAGCTCTAATGCTTCACCATGTATAAGAAGGTTTACGTCCTATAGGTGCTTCTAAGAGGCTAGTACTTGGGAAGTATCAAGCCTTTAGAATTTTTTCCAGTAACGAATCCGGGTTTTGAAGCAATCTCCAACCCTGTTTAGCAAGCATGGAAATGTTAAAATCTTCAAGGTTTCTAAATCCCAAACTGCCATTTTTTTTAGAATAGCTATCTTATCCCAACTTACCCAATGTATATTTGAAGCCTCTGATGTGCTACCCCACCAGAATTTTGCCATAAGTTGATTTAACTCATTACAAAGACTCTTAGAGAGTCTAAAACAACTCATAATGTATGTAGGTATGGAAAGGGCAATAACATTTATCAAAATCTCTTTACCTGCCTTAAAGAGTAACTTCTTATGCCAACCTTGCAACTGCTTCCAAACTCTCTTTTAGTAGTTGAAACAAAAAATGTTTATTTCTACCAACCATGGTGGGTAAGCGAAGGTATTTCTCACCAAAAGCCATAGAAGAAATTCTTGGGATATGCATGACGCTATCCCTATCTAGTTGCCGGTAGTTAGGGCTAAAGAGAATAACATATTTCTCAATATTTATTTTTTGGCCAGAGCATTGTTCATATTCAATCATGATCCGCTAGATTTCAATACTTTCAACCAGTGTAGCTCGAGAAAAAATTTAGGCTATCATTGGCAAAAAAAAAAAAAATGTGAAACCGATGGAGCCTCTCTACAAACTTTCACACCTACCACAACAGTATGGACCTCTGCATCTTGTAATAAAGCACTCATACCCTTTGCATAAAGCAAAAGTAGATAGGGGATAGAGGGTCACCTTGTCTCAACCCTCAACTAGGAAGAATTAGACCATGTTGCATGCCATTCAAAATCACAGAATAAGAGACCATGAAAATATAGGACATAATGATGCTCACCCATATCTCGGCAAACCCCAATTTCCTCATCATGGCCTCCAAAAAACCCCACTCTACCTAATCATTTGCCTTACTCATGTCAAGCTTCAAAGCCATATAACCATCCTTCCCGGTGCACTTGCTCTATAGATATTTTAAATAAACTTTTAAACATTGTAATGTTTACCCAATTAGACAAAGAAGTTTGTCAACTATTTGGGTGTTTGACACTTGGAATAATTATGTTTTTGTTTTGTTTATATTTTCACAATGGTTAAAATCATAAGTTAGTTCCACAACTTCGGACTGGTTGAGCAAGATTATGTATCAAAACACAATAATAGTCCTTAGTGGATTTTATACCCACTTTTAGATAATTGTAATTTAATATTTTGTGTGTTCTTGAGAACTTTTATTAATAAATAATATATTTTTTGTGTTATTTTTGTAGGCCTAGAAGATTTTGAAATATTTTATGTTTTGAAGTAAAATGGATGAATTTGGACAAAAAAGAATGCCAAAGTTCTAGTAAAGAGAGGGCCTCAACTCCAGAGACTTAGAGCCTTAGCTCTTATTCTTCAGAGACTCAGCGCTTAAAGTCACAAAGCAAGGGCCCCAGCCCTTGAAACCAAGAGCCCCAACCATTGAAACCAAGAGCCCCAGCTCTCCTTTAGTTTTTCTCTAGCATACTCAGAGGCCAAGGGCCTCAGCGCCAAGGCACAAGGGCCTCAGCGCTCGTAACTTCTCAATCCACCAGAAGTCAAGTACAACAGTACCTTCATTCAAGAGCAACAACATTTGGACATTTTCCTTAAGGTGGTGACGATTTTTACCTTAATTAAATTAGGATTTTGTAACAATAGTATAAATAGGACTTTTAGGTTTTAGAAAAAAAAAAAAAGAAGTTTTAGACATTTTAGAGAGCAAAGAAGAGGCAAGACAAACCTTGGAGAGGAGGATTAGCAGTAGCTATTCTTGGATCCATACTGAGTTTTTATTATCTTTCTTTTTCATCTATGTCTAGAATTTCTTCAATTATGTTTTATTTTGTAGTCATGAGCTAATTTCTTTCTTTTTAGGGCTACGATGTAACCTAACTATGAATGATTATAATTTCTTTTAAAATTAATTTATGATTTTATCTTTTCTACTTGAGTGTTTATTTTTTATTTTCATACTTCTAATTGCCTGATCACTAATTAGTTGATAGGTTAATCACAATGAAACCAGAAGGAGATTTGTGTGTCTAGTTCATTGGGATAAATACCATAGGTTGCATGTAGGATAGGGATATACCTCTATGGTCTGTTTAGTCAATTAAAGATATCCATAGAATTGAATGAATTTTCTAGTTATTTGAAATTTACAGAGGAATATAGTGGGTTCATGACTTAAGAATATTTTCACTAGACTTTGGGAGAGGCTAATGAATAATTTAGAGAGTCTTGGCTAGCAATTAGGAAGATAAACTAGATTAACTAAATAAGGAATGAAAATCAGGATTAATTATGGTGAAACTAGAAACCTTAGACTTTCTCTCTATATTAATTCTTGATTTTTATTCGTTTTTGCTTACTTTAAGTTTATTTAGTTTATTCTTGCAACTTCTCCTTAATTAATTGATCAGATAAAATTGGCGTTAACCCAATTTCGATAATTAATAACATAGAAACGATAACTCATTTTTATTATATTACTTGTAAAATGATAGTGTGCACTTGCGCTCCGTTTTCTCATAAGAAGTTTTTGGCGCCGTTGCTGGGGATTAATTGCTTATTAATATTGATACTTAGTAATTCATATGTTAATCTGATAGTTTATTTTCATTCTTAATTATTCTAATATTTCTTTTTGCCTACACTTTAAGGAGATTTTCTTTTGGTGTATGAGAAAAGCTAGAAGCAACTCTTTACTCCCATTTGATTCTGAGATAGAGAAGACTTGTCGAAAGAACATAAAAGAAAAGATAGAATCGACCAGATTTTTAATAGACACAATGGCAGAAGGAAATCCTTTGAACTCCTTACGTGACTATGCTATTCCTCTAGTCACTGATACCACCTCTAGTATAAGGTGACCTGCAATTCATGCTAACACCTTTGAGATAAAGCCTATAGTTATTCATATGGTTCAGTCGGCCCAATTTAGTGGATTAGCTAGTGAAGACCCACATGCTCACATTGCTGGTTTCTTGGAGATTTGTGATACATACAAGCATAATGGTGCTTCTGATGATGTTGTTCGACGTTGGCTTTTCCCATTCTCACTAAGGGATAAAGCCAAGTCTTGGTTGCAGTCTTTGCCCATGGGAACCATCACTACTTAGGATATCTTGGCACAAAAATTATTAGCCAAATTCTTTTCACTTGCTAAGACTGTCAAGATGAGGAATGATATCATTACTTTTAGTCAACAAGACATGGAGTCACTTCAGGAAGCTTGGGAAATGTATAAAGAACTACTTTGCATATGCCTCCATCATGGACTTCCTGATTGGTTGTGACTACAAACCTTCTACAATAGGTTAATAAGTTCAACCAAGACACTAGTTGATGTAGCTGTAGGTTGGTCCTTAACGAGAAAAACATATGAAGATGCTAATGAATTGTTAGAGGAGATGACTACTAATGCCTATCAATGGCCTACTGAGAGGTACTTGGGGTTCATGTGGTTGATATCCTTACTTCTTCGTCTGCTAAAATGGATTCCATCTTTAAGCAGTTGACCTCTATGAATGTCAATGTCATCCATTCTCTTCCTGAAATTTGTAACCGTTGTGGTGGACCTCATGCTAGTACAGATTGCCAAGTTGGCAACCCATTCTCTCCATCTGAGACAGACGAAGCACACTTAGTGGGAAACCTAAGCAGGAAAGATAATCCTTACTCCAACTTATACAATCTGGGATGGAGAAATCACCCGAATTTTTCATAAAGAAACAATCAGAATTCTATTGAAGCACCAATGCAAGCTCAAACACCACCACCTAAGGTTTCCTTGGAGGATGTCATTGCCTAATTGACTATCAACATAAGTCAGTTTATGGAAAGAACTGATGCCTCCGTCTGCAACCTGGAAGAACAAGTGAGTCAACTCTTTAGCATACTTAATACCAGACAACATGGGTATTTGCCTAGCAATACAGAGGTGAATCCTAAAGAGCATGTCATGGCTATAACTCTTCGTAGTGGGAAGACCTTAGATGAACCATCTGAAGTTGCAAAGAAGGTGCCCATTAAGCTAGTTGAGCCTGAGACAAAGGAAGACACTCCAATGGAACCACTTAAGAAATACGTGGAGAAGACATCTAAGTTATTTCCAGATAATCCTTCGCCTTATGTTCCACCTCTTCCTTTCCCTCATAGGTTCCGAAAGAAGAAGCTGGAGAATCAATTCTCTAATTTTTGGAGGTGTTTAAGAAGCTGCACATTAACATTCCATTTGTGGATGCTTTAGAGCAAATGCCCAGCTATGTCAAGTTCATGAAATACATTATGTCTAACAAAAGAAAGTTGGAAGAATTTGAGACCGTTGTACTTACTAAGGAGTGTAGTGCCATCTTGCAAAAGAAGTTGCCTCATAAACTCAAATATCCAGGGAGTTTTGCTATTCCTTGCACTATAGGACATTATTTCTTTGATAAAGCTTTATGTGACCTTGGTGCAAGCATAAATCTAATGCATCTCTTTGTTTTTAGGAAACTGGGTTTAGGAGAAGTTAAACCAACTTCCATCTCCTTGAAATTGGCAGATAGATCGATTAAGTATTCAAGGGGAATTCTTAAGGATGTGTTAGTGAAAGTGGACAAGTTTATATTCCCAATCATTGTACTGGATATGGAGGGGGACCAAGAAATTCCTATCATTCTTGGTTGTCCATTCTTGGCAACTGGGAAGGCTTTCATTGATGTGCATAAAGGGCAACTCACTATAAGAGTGCAAGGTGATCAAGTGTCTTTCAAAGTGTTCAAGGAAATAAAGCACCCAAATGAAGTAAATATATGCTTTAAAATTGACACTATAGATGGAAGCACCAAAGAAGTGACTCAAGTGATTTCCATGCAGGACCCAATTGAAGCTCACACTATGGGGACGTCTAATAAGGAAAAGCCATATGATTTAGAGTCTAATGACAAGAAAATTTCCAAGAATCAAGGAGCTAGTTCCTCACCTTGAGTAGAGCCTCATAAGAAAAGAAAGAAAAAGAAGCCATCATTCAAAAATATACTTTTGGAGCACCTTAGTAAATTTTCTTGCTATGAAGATGTAAACAAGGTATGGAGACTACAATTGCATGGAAAACAACTCAAGGGATATAGTAATGGTGGAGTAAAGTTCCAAACATCTTCCACCACCCTTTTTGATCATGGTTGATTTATTATAGAGATAGTTCGGCTGAAGACTATAAATTAAGCGCTTCTTGGGAGGTAGCCCAAAAGTTTTTAGCCTTTTTTTATTTCATTTTATTTGGTTTTATATCTTTAATTTTGCTTGTTAATTCTAGTTATTAATTTCTTTTTAATAGTTCAATTTTTCTTTTTGCAGGGAAAAAATTAAAATTTTGGAATTTGTCACTGGGTGTTTTGTGTTAAAAAAATATGGTGGAGATGCTACACATAGTCCAAAGAGCCAAGAGCCGCAGCGCCTATGGCAAGCACGGTATAGCAACCGCAGCGCTGTGTGCGAAGCGCTATAGTGCCCACACCACAACAAGGAAGCACCACAGCTCCTTCAAATTAGCGCACCAGCCCTTGCTCCATTTAAAAAATAATAAGTCATATACCCACACCTAAGCAAAACGTGCATCTTGGGTATACCTATTCCTTCTCCCATTCGGTCATCCCAATTGGTCTCCTTCTTCCTCTTGCTTTCACTCTTGGTTTCCATTCATACGCACTCTTGATTTCCTTCTCCATCCCTCTTGCAAGCAACAACCCATTGCTTCCCATTACCACACTTCCTTCAAGCTATCAAAAACACCATCTCAAGAACCCAAACCGCCCCTCACCTCTTAGTTTTATCAAATTTCCTTCTCCAAAACAAAAACCCACATCAATCAACATCTCTCAAAATCCTCTACCCGTCCATTCATCACTCAAATTCCTTCAAGTGACATTCTCAAACACACAAGGAAGGCATCTAAGAGGCAAAACCGAACCTCCCACCAAGCACCCATGGGCATTTTGTTTTCTCACTCCACCTTTACTATGGTAAGGACCCATTGTTACCCATGGACTTTTGGTGTTTCATTTCATCCTTTCTAGTGCCTTGCTCATGATTGGGAAGCTTTTTGGCCAATTGGAGGTGAATTCCTATTGAGTTGGTGCTAGACATTTGGCTTTCTTCAAAGTGCCCACATTCTTTGTGTGTACATAGTGGCTAATCTAAGGTAGCTTGCATGCCCAAATGAAGCTTATCTTTCGGAAATGCCAAGTGCCCAATTCTTTCAAGGATTTTGGGCAGCTTTTATGCTCATTTGAGCTTAGCATTGAGTTAGTTGAAGTGTGCCCACAAATTCTCCAAAGGTGTGCCCCTCAGTAGTTTCACAGGATGGTGATGACGCAGAGTGATCCGTCTCCATTTTAGGGAAATCTTACTATCTTTTTCTTCTTTGCTTTACAATGTTTCCTTTAAGTTTGGGGGTGGAGAATTATTTCATGAGAATTTAACTTCAATTATGGGTATCTTTAATGCTTTTCTAGGAAGTTTTTAAGTTTAGTTATTTGTTTTCTTTAGTTTGTAAAGTAGTTTTGATTGAAAACCTTGGGCTGAGGATATTTGTTGATTTTCATTGATTACAGCTTTAGAAAACTGATGGATTTTGTGCGTGTTTTTTATTACCTTTTGTGTTAACTCTTGTTTAACTAAAATTTCTTGAATCACTGAGCACATAGCCTTGTTTACTGAAATTTGCATGTTTAGAGATGATTATGTGAACTTAGCCATTTCAAAGTCTCACATAATGCTAGAACTTGCTTAATTGTTAGTCGAGGCGAAATTCTAGGCTGCGCAACATTAGGGATATGATTTAGGTCATTTTGTTTAGTTTGAGCCTTTTTGTGATATTTTATCTCTAGCATACCCCATTGAGCTCAAATTAGCCTTTTTCTTTGTCACCTACATTGCTCCTAGCCATTGGATGTATCTCTTTACTTGTACCTCTCATCTTAAAGCACATTTTCAATTTTTAAGAGCATCTAGAGCTAAGGAATATTATGGAAGATGGGTGGAGAAAACGAAGAAAAATATCAATGCAATTGCCACCAAAGAAATGAAAAATGAAGTGCTACTTCCCTGCTTGGAAAAGAAAAAATTTGCAATGAAAAGAAAAAAAAAAATGTCTTAAAAGCATAAAGTATGAGATGTATATATATATATTAAATTTTATTGGTGGATGGCAAAGTGAAGATGATAACAAGTTTAGGGTTATTAGAAGAAAAAAAAAATGGGTGCTCTTGACATTTGCTCTAAACTGAAATTATGTGATGGGTGAGCTAAGACACATTTTTACCTATTATCTTACCCTTACCCCAACCATACATTACAAGCCTATGGGATTCTAAATTTTTAAATAAGAGATTATTATATGTGAGCTTGTTTGCATAATATGATTTAAATGTAGAGAGTATGGTAAGAAAGGGCTATATTTACACAGAGAGGAAATTTTGGTAGAAGAGATTACCTTTTGGGTTGACATTATATACTCTCATGATATCTTAAATTTTCCTAAAGCTGTGCTTAATTGAGATTTTTTAGGCCTGTATGGTTAGTAGATAAAATTTTCACTCTATAGTTTGTTTCTAAGTAGAGTTTAATTTTTCTTTTTCTTTGCTTGAGGACAAGCAAAATGTTAAGTTTGAGGGTATTTGTTAAGTGAATTTTATACCCACTCTTTAGATAATTTTAACTTAATATTTTGTGTGTTCTTGAGAAGTTTTATTAATAAATAATATATTTTTTGTGTTATTTTTGTAGGCCTAGAAGATTTGGAAATATTTTATGTTTTAAAGTAAAAGATGAATTTAGAGGAAAAAGAATGCCACAGTTCCCGTAAAGAGAGGGCCTCAGCTCTAGAGACTTAGAGCCTCAACTCTCATTCTTTAGAGCCTCAGCGCTCAAAGTCACAAAGCAATGGCCCAGCCCTTGCAACCAAGAGCCCCAACTATCCCTTAGTTTTTCTCCAGAGTAGTCAGAGGCCAAGGGCGTCCATAACTTCTCAATCCACCAGAAGTCAAGCACAATAAACGCCCTCATTCAAGAGCAGCAGTGCCTTGACATTTTCCTTAAGGCGGTGACAATTTTTACCTTAATTAAATTAGAATTTTGTAACAATAGTATAAATACAACTTTTAGGTTTTAGAAAAAAAAAAAAAGAAGATCTTTTAGACTTTTTGGGGAGCAAAGAAGAGGCAAGACAAAGCTTGGTGAGAAGGATTAGCAGCAACTATTCTTGGATCTATATTGAGTTTTTATTATCTTTCTTTTTCATCTATGTCTAGAATTTCTTCAATTATGTTTTATTTCATAGTCATGAACTAATTTTTTTTTAGGGTTACGATGTAACCGAACTATGAACGGTTGTAATTCTTTTTAAAATTAATTTATGATTTTATCTTTTCTACTTGAGTGTTTATTTATGATCTTCATGCTTCTAATTGTCTGATTATCAATTAGTTGATAACTTAATTACAATGAGATTGGAAAAAGATTTGTATGTCTAGTTCAATGGCATCTTTCATTACACCACTCCCCCTCATACCCCTGAGCATAATAGTGTTTCTGAACGCCGTCATCGTCACTTAGTTGAAATAGCTAGGTGCATGCTTTATCAAGCTTCCCCGCCCTTTCACTTTTGGTCCTATGCCCTTCAAACGGCCGCCTATTTGATTAATAGGATGCCTACCCCTCTCCTTCATATGTCCACGCCCCATACTACTCTTTTTGGTTTCTTTCCTAATTATTCTAAGCTTCTCATGTTTGGCTTCTTGTGTTTCCCTTGGCTTAAACCTTACTCCAAGTCCAAACTAGATCAATGCTCATCTCCTTGCATTTTCCTTGGATAGTCTTCTTCTTAAAGTGCTTATCTTTGTTTTAATCCACTCATAAATCATATTTATCCCAGTAGGCATATTGAGTTTGTAGAAAATGTTTTTCGTTATCCTTAGTTTCATTCCCCATCAAACTCTTCTCTCTCAGTGTCCAAGGATTTACTTTCTTCTCTTGATTCTTCTCTCAACACCAATGTCCCATACCACTCCAACTCTTCTCTCATTCTGCCCCACCCCTCTCTTGACCCCACTCCTTCTTCTCATAATCATGTCCCCGTACCTTGCACCACTTCCTCAGGGTCTCCTTCTCAAATAGATGCCTTATTCACTCCTGTTGCAGAACCGAGTCCTCTTGCTATCCATGCTGGAACCTCAGGTAATGTTCCTCCTTCTACCTCCATTCATCCCATGGTCACTCTGCCAAAGAATGACATTTCTAAACCGGAAAAGGCCTTTATTGTTCTCAAATATCCTTTACCTTCTTCAGTTGAACGTACATATGTTTCTCAAGCTATCAAGTCTCCAAAATGGAAGCAAGCCATGTTAGATGAATTCAAGTCTTCTTAAAAATGCCACTTAGGGTATGTTTGGGAGTTCTTTTGGAGGGGAAAGGAGAGGAGAGGAGAGGAGAGGAGAGGAATGAGAGAGTCCACTTCCTTGTTTGGGAGTTTTAAGTTTGAAAGGGGAAGGAGACCAAGGGTTAAACTTTGACCCTTGCACTCCTTTTTTCATTCACAAATTTCAACCCCCCAAATTGGGGGGTTTGGAGGGGTAGAGAATTAATTTACTAATTTACCCATACTGTCTACCACCATTGAATTGTTGGATAAGAAAAGAAAGCAAAAAAGTTGAAGTTTTATGTTTAAATTGTAATTCTTTTATATTTCTAATTAAAATTTTTAATTATATCCATCTAATGAAAAAATTTATAAATAATCCCTTTTATCATCACTCTAATTTAATTAATTGCAACCCATAAAGCAATAGAATTTGCATAATTTTTCAGATGCACAGTTTATTTTCTTTTTGAAAATATATAGTATATTAATTTTTTTATGACTCATTAGAAGCAATAAGTGTATATTATATATTAATAATTTAATATTTATGAAATTTTACTTTTTTATGAAAATGTACTTAATTAGAGTATGAATTCGGTTATTGTCAATTTTTATTTTTTAATAAATAAATAATAATTACATTTATAATTAAAAAATTGAATTAGAAAAAAAGAGTGAAAAGATAATAAAGGGTAAACTAGTAAAAATATTTTACAATAAGACATTTCCTTCCCTTTCCTTTCCTTTTCCTCATTTTAATCATCCAAACAAAGGAGAGGAAAACCCCTCCCTTTCCTTTCCCTTCCTTTCCCTCCCTTTCCTCTCCTCTCCTCTCCTCTCCCCTCCAAAAAAACTCTCAAACAGAGCCTTAAGATCTTGTTCCCTCTTACTCGTCTTACAACATTGTTGGCAACAAATGGGTTTTTTTGTCTCAAGAGAAATCCGAATGGTACTATTGCATGGTACAAGGCAAGGCTAGTCGCCAAGGGCTTTCATCAGCGTCCTGGTCTTGATTTTCAAGATACTTTCAGTCCAGTAGTTCATCCTCAAACAATCAAAATTGTTCTATGTCTTTCTATTTCTCATGGTTGGCGCATGTGTCAAATGGATGTCAACAATGCCTTCCTGCATGGTACTCTTACTGAAGAAGTCTACGTGGCCCAACCTCTAGGCTTTAAACATCCAACATTCCCCAATCATGTCTGTAAATTGCGCAAGGCCCTTTATGGCCTTAAACAGGCACCTCGTGCATGGTATGATACTAACTCCAAGTGTGACACTTCTCTCTTTGTTTACAAGAAGGATAATACAGTAGCCTACTTACTTGTTTATGTTGATGACTTACTATTGATGAGCAATAATCCCATTTTTCTCAAGACATTTCAACAAGCTCTTTCTCAACAATTTTCTCTCAAAGATCTTGGTTGTCCCAGTTACTTTCTTGGTGTTGAAATTATCCCCACCTCTGTTGGTCTCTTCCTTACACAACATAAATATGTGCATGACTTATTGGACAAAGCGTCCATGCAGGGTGCATGTCCCGTGAACACTACTACGACCACCACTTGATTTCTTGCTCCACTGGCAGATGGCTCCTCTTGTGACAATAAGTTGTATCGGTGTCTTGTTGGTTCCTTGCAGTATCTTGCTCTTACTCGCCTCGACATCAGCTTCTCTATTAACAAATTTGCTTAACACATGCAAGTTCCTTAGGACCATCACTTTCAAGCACTCAAACGTGTCCTTCAATATTTAAAATCAACAATTGATCATGATCTTTACCTTCAGAAGGACAAATCTTTTCCTTTCATTGTTTACTGTGATGCGGATTGGGCTAGTGATCATGTTGACAGAAAATCAACTGGGGCTTACATTGCCTATCTTGGTTCCAACCCTGTGTCTTGGGCTACACATAAGCAATCTTTTGTTGCTAGATCTTCGACAGAGGCTGAATATAGAACTATTGCTTCTACTTCTTCTGAACTACTATGGCTCAAACAACTTTTATAGGAAATGGGACTTCATTGCCACAATCTCCACACATTTTCTTAGACAATATTGGTGCTACCTATCTCTGTGCCAATCTAGTTTTCCATTCTTGGATGAAACATCTTGCCATAGATTATCATTTTGTTCGTGATTTAGTGGCTAATGGTTCATAACGGGTTTCTCATGTTCCATCTAGTCACCAACTTGCAGACTTACTCACCAAACCACTTTCAGGGCCACAACATCTCTTTCTCAAAAACAAGATTGGTGTCGTTCAGTCATCCACCATCTTGCGGGGGCGTATTGGTGTAGTAACCTCTTGAATTTCAAATTAAGTGAAAGAACTATTATTATGCAAGTTGTTTATGAGTTGTTACTAATAGATTAGGTTGACTCATTCAAATGTATAGCAACTAATCTTATCTTATCTTCCTGATCTCTCAGTAAACCCTAACCATATTGTGTATATAAGTTATAATGAGAAAGTAATCTCCTTTTCCTCAGCCTCTATACGTTTATACCATGCTAGCAGTTGACAGAGCAGCGTCAACATTTACCTTTAGGAATGGTACTTTTGGCCTGACCCATTGCACCACATGCTCACTGGAGGGATGAGGTGAAACCCTAAGACAACACCTAATCTCCTCCTACAGGGATTTGACAGTGTGTCTTATTTGATGTATGGGCATGGCTGAACTTCCTACTCTCACTGCATTGCGCCGCTGCCATAATGTGTAAGCGCCAAGCACCATAAGAGCCCATTCCCTCTCATTCCATCCATGACCCACTTGTAGAAACTAGCTAGAGAAAGAGTCCACCTGAAGAGAATTAACACGAAAAGTCAGCTTTAACGCTTCCCAAACTTCACAAACCTTTGTGCACAAAAAAAAAGCATGTAGAACAGATTCTTGGTGTTCTAAACAAAGGCCATACACATTAGGAATCTCCAATCCATGAGCGTTCAACGCTTGAGTGGTAGCAAGATGTTCTTATAGCAGCACCATATGAAATGTTTGTACTTATTGGGAAGGTTTAAGCTCCAAACTCTATGCCAAACCGCTAGCATCTGTGGAGTAGTATCACTACATTTCTCCTTTACCAAAGACTGATAAGCAGATTTTATGGTGAACATCCTATTTCTGGTAAACTTCCAATAGGCACTATCACTTTGGATTCTATAGCTTAGAGGTATACCAAAAATTAGCCCCGTTTCTTCTTCATTGAAAACAAACTTCACGAAAACAACATCCCAAGCTTTTCTATCACCCAGAAAAAGCTCCTTCATGGGAAGCATGGCCAACTCCTCTGGGATCAAAGAATGCACAAGGTTATCTTCGCCACCTGGCAACCAAGGGTCCCTACCTATTACTACATGCTCTCCATCCCTAATGCGATAGATAAGCTCCTGCTGTAACAGAGGAAACCCAGCTCTTATGCTTCGCCATGTATAAGAAGGTTTACGTCCTATAGGTGCTTCTAAGAGGCTAGTACTTGGGAAGTATCAAGCCTTTAGAATTTTTTCCAATAACGAATCCGGGTTTTGAAGCAATCTCCAACCCTGTTTAGCAAGCATGGAAATGTTAAAATCTTCAAGGTTTCTAAATCCCAAACTGCCACTTTTTTTATAATAGCTATCTTATCCCAACTTACCCAATGCATATTTGAAGCCTCTGATGTGCTACCCCACCAGAATTTTGCCATAAGTTGATTTAACTCATGACAAAGACTCTTAGAGAGTCTAAAACAACTCATAGTGTATGTAGGTATGGAAAGGGCAATAACATTTATCAAAATCTCTTTACCTGCCTTAAAGAGTAACTTCTTATGCCAACCTTGCAACTGCTTCCAAACTCTCTCTTTTAATAGTTGAAGCAAAAAATGTTTATTTCTACCAACCATGGTGGGTAAGCCAAGGTATTTCTCACTAAAAGCCACAGGAGAAATTCTTGGGATATGCATGACGCTATCCCTATCTAGTTGCCGGTAGTTAGGGCTAAAGAAAATAACATATTTCTCAATATTTATTTTCTGGCTAGAGCATTGTTCATATTCAATCATGATCCGCTAGATTTCAATACTTTCAACCAGTGTAGCTCGAGAAAAAATTTAGGCTATCATCGGCAAAAAAAAAAAAAATGTGAAACCGATGGAGTCTCTCTACAAACTTTCACACCTACCACAACAATATGGGCCTCTGCATCTTGTAATAAAGCACTCATACCCTTTGTATAAAGCAAAAGTAGATAGGGGATAGAGGGTCACCTTGTCTCAACCCTCAACTAGGAAGAATATTAGACCACGTTGCATGCCATTCAAAATCACAGAATAAGAGACCATGAAAATATAGGACATAATGATGCTCACCCATCTCTCGGCAAACCCCAATTTCCTCATCATGGCCTCCAAAAAACCCCACTCTACCTAATCATTTGCCTTACTCATGTCAAGCTTCAAAGCCATATAACCATCCTTCCCGGTGCACTTGCTCTATAGATATTTTAAATAAACTTTTAAACATTGTAATGTTTACCCAATTAGACAAAGAAGTTTGTCAACTATTTGGGTGTTTGACACTTGGAATAACTATGTTTTTGGTTTGTTTATATTTTCACAATGGTTGAAATCATAAGTTAGTTCCACAACTTCGGACTGGTTGAGCAAGATTATGTATCAAAACACAATAATAGTCCTTGGTGGATTTTATACCCACTTTTAGATAATTGTAATTTAATATTTTGTGTGTTCTTGAGAACTTTTATTAATAAATAATATATTTTTTATGTTATTTTTGTAGGCCTAGAAGATTTTGAAATATTTTATGTTTTGAAGTAAAATGGATGAATTTGGACAAAAAAGAATGCCAAAGTTCTAGTAAAGAGAGGGCCTTAACTCCAGAGACTTAGAGCCTTAGCTCTTATTCTTCAGAGACTCAGCGCTCAAAGTCACAAAGCAAGGGCCCCAGCCCTTGAAACCAAGAGCCCTAACCATTGAAACCAAGAGCCCCAGCTCTCCCTTAGTTTTTCTCCAGCATACTCAGAGGCCAAGGGCCTCAGCGCCAAGGCACAAGGGCCTTAGCGCTCGTAACTTCTCAATCCACCAGAAGTCAAGTACAGTAGTACCTTCATTCAAGAGTAGCAGCATTTGGACATTTTCCTTAAGGTGGTGACGATTTTTACCTTAATTAAATTAGGATTTTGTAACAATAGTATAAATAGGACTTTTAGGTTTTAGAAAAAAAAAAAAAAGTTTTAGACATTTTGGAGAGCAAAGAAGAGGCAAGACAAACCTTGGAGAGGAGGATTAGCAGTAGCTATTCTTGGATCCATACTGAGTTTTTATTATCTTTCTTTTTCATCTATGTCTAGAATTTCTTCAATTATGTTTTATTTCGTAGTCATGAACTAATTTCTTTCCTTTTAGGGCTACGATGTAACCTAACTATGAATGGTTGTAATTTCTTTTAAAATTAATTTATGATTTTATCTTTTCTACTTGAGTGTTTATTTTTTATTTTCATACTTCTAATTGCCTAATCACTAATTAGTTGATAGGTTAATCCCAGAAGGAGATTTGTGTGTCTAGTTCATTGGGATAAATACCATAGGTTGCATGTAGGATAGGGATATACCTCTATGGTCTGTTTAGTCAATTAAAGATATCCATAGAATTGAATGAATTTTCTAGTTATTTGAAATTCATAGAGGAATATAGTGGGTTCATGACTTAAGAATATTTTCACTAGACTTTGGGAGAGACTAATGAATAATTTAGGGAGTCTTGGCTAGCAATTAGGAAGATAAACTAGATTAACTAAATAAGGAATGAAAATTAGGATTAATTATGGTGAAACTAGAAACCTTAGACTTTCTCTCTATATTAATTCTTGATTTTTATTCGTTTTTTGCTTACTTTAAGTTTATTTAGTTTATTCTTGCAACTTCTCTTTAATTAATTGATCAGATAAAATTGGCGTTAACCCAATATCGATAATTAATAACATAGAAACGATAACTCATTTTTATTATATTACTTGTAAAATGATAGTGTGCACTTGCGCTCCGTTTTCTCATAAGAAGTTTTTGGTGCCGTTGCTAGGGATTAATTGCTTATTAATATTGATACTTAGTAATTCATATTTTAATCTGATAGTTTATTTTCATTCTTAATTATTCTAATATTTCTTTTTGCCTACACTTTAAGGAGATTTTCTTTTGGTGTATGAGAAAAGCTAGAAGAAACTCTTTACTCCCATTTGATTCTGAGATAGAGAAGACTTGTCGAAAGAACATAAAAGAAAAGATAGAATCGACCAAATTTTTAATAGACACAATGGCAGAAGGAAATCCTTTGAACTCATTACGTGACTATGCTATTCCTCTAGTCACTCATACCACCTCTGGTATATGGTGACCTGCAATTCATGCTAACACCTTTGAGATAAAGCCTGCAGTTATTCATATGGTTCAATTGGCCCAATTTAGTGGATTAGCTAGTGAAGACCCACATGCTCACATTGCTGGTTTCTTGGAGATTTGTGATACATACAAGCATAATGGTGCTTCTGATGATGTTGTTCGACTTTGGCTTTTCCCATTCTCACTAAAGGATAAAGCCAAGTCTTGGTTGCAGTCTTTGCCCATGGGAACCATCACTACTTGGGATATCTTAGCACAAAAATTATTAGCCAAATTCTTTTCACTTGCTAAGACTGTCAAGATGAGGAATGATATCATTACTTTTAGTCAACAAGACATGGAGTCACTTCAGGAAGCTTGGGAAAGGTATAAAGAACTACTTTGCAGATGCCCCCATCATGGACTTCCTAATTGGTTACGACTACAAACCTTCTACAATAGGTTAATAAGTTCAACCAAGACACTAGTTGATGTAGCTGCAGGTGGGTCCTTAATGAGAAAAACATATGAAGATGCTAATGAATTGTTAGAGGAGATGGCTACTAATGCCTATCAATGGCCTACTGAGAGGTACTTGGGGTTCATGTGGTTGATATCCTTACTTCTTCATCTGCTAAAATGGATTCCATCTTTAAGCAGTTGACCTCTATGAATGTCAATGTCATCCATTCTCTTCTTGAAATTTGTAAACGTTGTGGTGGGCCTCATGCTAGTACAGATTGCCAAGTTGGCAACCTATTCTCTCCATCTGAGACAGTCAAAGCACACTTAGTGGGAAACCTAAGCAGGAAGGATAATCCTTACTCCAACTTATACAATCTGGGATGGAGAAATCACCCGAATTTTTCATAGAGAAACAATCAAAATTCTACTGAAGCACCAATGCAAGCTCAAACACCACCACCTAAGGTTTCCTTGGAGGATGTCATTGCCTAATTGACTATCAACACAAGTCAGTTTATGGAAAGAACTGATGCCTCCGTCTGCAACTTGGAAGTACAAGTGAGTCAACTTTTTAGCATACTTAATACCAGACAACATGGGTATTTACCTAGCGATACTGAGGTGAATCCTAAAGAGCATGTCATGGCTATAACTCTTCGTAGTGGGAAGACCTTAGATGAACCATCTGAAGTTGCAAAGAAGGTGCCCATTTAGCTAGTTGAGCCTGAGACAAAGGAAGACACTCCAATGGAACCACTTAAGAAATACGTGGAGAAGACATCTAAGTTATTTCCAGATAATCCTTCGCCTTATGTTCCACCTCTTCCTTTCCCTCATAGGTTCCGAAAGAAGAAGCTGGAGAATAAATTCTCTAATTTTTGGAGGTGTTTAAGAAGCTGCACATTAACATTCCATTTGTGGATGCTTTAGAGCAAATGCCCAGCTATGTCAAGTTCATGAAAGACATTATGTCTAACAAAAGAAAGTTGGAAAAATTTGAGACCGTTGTACTTACTAAGGAGTGTAGTGCCATCTTGCAAAAGAAGTTGCCTCCTAAACTCAAATATCCAGGGAGTTTTGCTATTCCTTGCACTATAGGAAATTATTTCTTTGATAAAGCTTTATGTGACCTTGGTGCAGGCATAAATCTGATGCATCTCTTTGTTTTTAGGAAACTGGGTTTAGGAGAACTTAAACCAACTTTCATCTCCTTGAAATTGACAGATAGATCGATTAAGTATTCAAGGGGAATTATTGAGGACGTGTTAGTGAAAATGGACAAGTTTATATTCCCAATCATTGTACTGGATATGGAGGGGGACCAAGAAATCCCTATCATTCTTGGTTGTCCATTCTTGGCAACTGGGAAGGCTTTCATTGATGTGCATAAAGGGCAACTCACTATAAGAGTGCAAGGTGATCAAGTGTCTTTCAAAGTGTTCAAGGAAATAAAGCACCCAAATGAAGTAAATATATGCTTTAAAATTGACACTATAGATGGAAGCACCAAAGAAGTGACTCAAGTGATTTCCATGAAGGACCCAATTGAAGCTCACACTCTGGGGACGTCTAATAAGGAAAAGCCATATGATTTAGAGTCTAATGACAAGAAAATTTCCAAGAATCAAGGAGCTAGTTCCTTACCTTGAGTAGAGCCTCGTAAGAAAAGAAAGAAAAAGAAGCCATCATTCAAAAATATACTTTTGGAGCACCTTAGTAAATTTTCTTGCTATGAAGATGTAAACAAGGTATGGAGACTACAATTGCATGGAAAACAACTCAAGGGATATAGTAATGGTGGAGTAAAGTTCCAAACATCTTCCACCACCCTTTTTGATCATGGTTGATTTATTATAGAGATAGTTCGGCTGAAGACTATAAATTAAGCGCTT
>QAOA01007606.1:43588-58143 GCA_003255065.1 Cercis canadensis | reverse complement strand
AAAAAAAAAAAAAAAAAAACTTAAGAAATTCCAACGGAAATTCCATTCCGTTGGAATTTCAAAAACCAAAAAATAATTTTTAATTTTTTTAAAAATAAAAAATACTTTTAAAAAAATACTAAAAATTTATTAAAAATATATTAAAAATTCCAACGGTAAAATTCCGTTAGCATTTCCGTTGGAATTATTTTTCCGTTAGAATTCCGTTAGAATTTTGCAATTCCAACGGCCCTTTCTCCAACGACTCAAATTCTGTTAGAATTTCCGTTGGAATTTTGAATTCCAACGGAATTTATCAAAATTCCAACGGAAAAATTCCGTTGGAATTCCAGTAATTTTCTTGTAGTGAGATAATCCTTACTCCAACTTATACAATTTGGGATGGAGAAATCACCCGAATTTTTCATAGAGAAACAATCAGAATTCTACTGAAGCACCAATGCAAGCTCAAACACCACCACCTAAGGTTTCCTTGGAGGATGTCATTGCCTAATTGACTATCAACACAAGTCAGTTTATGGAAAGAACTGATGCCTCCGTCTGCAACCTGGAAGTACAAGTGAGTCAACTCTTTAGCATACTTAATACCAGACAACATGGGTATTTGCCTAGCAATGCAGAGGTGAATCCTAAAGAGCATGTCATGGCTATAACTCTTCGTAGTGGGAAGACCTTAGATGAACCATCTGAAGTTGCAAAGAAGGTGCCCATTAAGCTAGTTGAGCCTGAGACAAAGGAAGACACTCCAATGGAACCACTTAAGAAATTCGTGGAGAAGACATCTAAGTTATTTCCAGATAATCCTTCGCCTTATGTTCCACCTCTTCCTTTCCCTCATAGGTTCCGAAAGAAGAAGCTGGAGAATCAATTCTCTAATTTTTGGAGGTGTTTAAGAAGCTGCACATTAACATTCCATTTGTGGATGCTTTAGAGCAAATGCCCAGCTATGTCAAGTTCATGAAATACATTATGTCTAACAAAAGAAAGTTGGAAGAATTTGAGACCGTTGTACTTACTAAGGAGTGTAGTGCCATCTTGCAAAAGAAGTTGCCTCCTAAACTCAAATATCTAGGGAGTTTTGCTATTCCTTGCACTATAGGAAATTATTTCTTTGATAAAGCTTTATGTGACCTTGGTGCAAGCATAAATCTAATGCATCTCTTTGTTTTTAAGAAACTGGGTTTAGGAGAAGTTAAACCAACTTCCATCTCCTTGAAATTGGCAGATAGATCGATTAAGTATTCAAAGGGAATTCTTGAGGATGTGTTAGTGAAAGTGGACAAGTTTATATTCCCAATCATTGTACTGGATATGGAGGGGGACCAAGAAATCCCTATCATTCTTGGTTGTCCATTCTTGGCAACTGGGAAGGCTTTCATTGATGTACATAAAGGGCAACTCACTATAAGAGTGCAAGGTGATCAAATGTCTTTCAAAGTGTTCAAGGAAATAAAGCACCCAAATGAAGTAAATATATGCTTTAAAATTGACACTATAGATGGAAGCACCAAAGAAGTGACTCAAGTGATTTCCATGAAGGACCCAATTGAAGCTCACACTATGGGGACGTCTAATAAGGAAAAGCCATATGATTTAGAGTCTAATGACAAGAAAATTTCCAAGAATCAAGGAGCTAGTTCCTTACCTTGAGTAGAGCCTCGTAAGAAAAGAAAGAAAAAGAAGCCATCATTCAAAAATATACTTTTGGAGCACCTTAGTAAATTTTCTTGCTATGAAGATGTAAACAAGGTATGGAGACTACAATTGCATGGAAAACAACTCAAGGGATATAGTAATGGTGGAGTAAAGTTCCAAACATCTTCCACCACCCTTTTTGATCATGGTTGATTTATTATAGAGATAGTTCGGCTGAAGACTATAAATTAAGCGCTTATTGGGAGGTAGCCCAAGAGTTTTTAGCCTTTTTTTATTTCATTTTATTTGGTTTTATATCTTTAATTTTGCTTGTTAATTCTAGTTATTAATTTCTTTTTAATAGTTCAATTTCTCTTTTTGTAGGGAAAAAATTAAAATTTTGGAATTTGTCACTGGGTGTTTTGTGTTAAAAAAATATGGTGGAGATGCTACACATAGTCCAAAGAGCCAAGAGCCGCAGCGCCCATGGCAAGCACGGTATAGCAACCGCAGCGCTGTGTACGAAGCGCTATAGTGCCCACACCACAACAAGGAAGCACCACAGCTCCTTCAAATTAGCGCACCAGCCCTTGCTCCATTTAAAAAATAATAAGCCATATGCCCACACCTAAGCAAAACGTGCATCTTGGGTATACCCATTCCTTCTCCCATTCGGTCATCCCAATTGGTCTCCTTCTTCCTCTTGCTTTCACTCTTGGTTTCCATTCATACGCACTCTTGATTTCCTTCTCCATCCCTCTTGCAAGCAACAACCCATTGCTTCCCATTACCACACTTCCTTCAAGCTATCAAAAACACCATCTCAAGAACCCAAACCGCCCCTCACCTCTTAGTTTTATCAAATTTCCTTCTCCAAAACAAAAACCCACATCAATCAACATCTCTCAAAATCCTCTACCCGTCCATTCATCACTCAAATTCCTTCAAGTGACATTCTCAAACACACAAGGAAGGCATCTAAGAGGCAAAACCGAACCTCCCACCAAGCACCCATGGGCATTTTGTTTTCTCACTCCACCTTTACTATGGTAAGGACCCATTGTTACCCATGGACTTTTGGTGTTTCATTTCATCCTTTCTAGTGTCTTGCTCATGATTGGGAAGCTTTTCGGCCAATTGGAGGTGAATTCCTATTGAGTTGGTGGTAGACATTTGGCTTTCTTCAAAGTGCCCACATTCTTTGTGTGTACATAGTGGCTAATCTAAGGTAGCTTGCATGCCCAAATGAAGCTTATCTTTCGGAAATGCCAAGTGCCCAATTCTTTCAAGGATTTTGGGCAGCTTTTATGCTCATTTGAGCTTAGCATTGAGTTAGTTGAAGTGTGCCCACAAATTCTCCAAAGGTGTGCCCCTCAGTAGTTTCACAGGATGGTGATGACGCAGAGTGATCCGTCTCCATTTTAGGGAAATCTTACTATCTTTTTCTTCTTTCCTGTACAATGTTTCCTTTAAGTTTGGGGGTGGAGAATTATTTCATGAGAATTTAACTTCAATTATGGGTATCTTTAATGCTTTTCTAGGAAGTTTTTAAGTTTAGTTATTTGTTTTCTTTAGTTTGTAAAGTAGTTTTGATTGAAAACCTTGGGCTGAGGATATTTGTTGATTTTCATTGATTACAGCTTTAGAAAACTGATGGATTTTGTGCGTGTTTTTTATTACCTTTTGTGTTAACTCTTGTTTAACTAAAATTTCTTGAATCACTGAGCACATAGCCTTGTTTACTGAAATTTGCATGTTTAGAGATGATTATGTGAACTTAGCCATTTCAAAGTCTCACATAATGCTAGAACTTGCTTAATTGTTAGTCGAGGCGAAATTCTAGGCTGCGCAACATTAGGGATATGATTTAGGTCATTTTGTTTAGTTTGAGCCTTTTTGTGATATTTTATCTCTAGCATACCCCATTGAGCTCAAATTAGCCTTTTTCTTTGTCACCTACATTGCTCCTAGCCATTGGATGTATCTCTTTACTTGTACCTCTCATCTTAAAGCACATTTTCAATTTTTAAGAGCATCTAGAGCTAAGGAATATTATGGAAGATGGGTGGAGAAAACGAAGAAAAATATCAATGCAATTGCCACCAAAGAAATGAAAAATGAAGTGCTACTTCCCTGCTTGGAAAAGAAAAAATTTGCAATGAAAAGAAAAAAAAAAATGTCTTAAAAGCATAAAGTATGAGATGTATATATATATATTAAATTTTATTGGTGGATGGCAAAGTGAAGATGATAACAAGTTTAGGGTTATTAGAAGAAAAAAAAAATGGGTGCTCTTGACATTTGCTCTAAACTGAAATTATGTGATGGGTGAGCTAAGACACATTTTTACCTATTATCTTACCCTTACCCCAACCATACATTACAAGCCTATGGGATTCTAAATTTTTAAATAAGAGATTATTATATGTGAGCTTGTTTGCATAATATGATTTAAATGTAGAGAGTATGGTAAGAAAGGGCTATATTTACACAGAGAGGAAATTTTGGTAGAAGAGATTACCTTTTGGGTTGACATTATATACTCTCATGATATCTTAAATTTTCCTAAAGCTGTGCTTAATTGAGATTTTTTAGGCCTGTATGGTTAGTAGATAAAATTTTCACTCTATAGTTTGTTTCTAAGTAGAGTTTAATTTTTCTTTTTCTTTGCTTGAGGACAAGCAAAATGTTAAGTTTGAGGGTATTTGTTGAGTGAATTTTATACCCACTCTTTAGATAATTTTAACTTAATATTTTGTGTGTTCTTGAGAAGTTTTATTAATAAATAATATATTTTTTGTGTTATTTTTGTAGGCCTAGAAGATTTGGAAATATTTTATGTTTTAAAGTAAAAAAGATGAATTTAGAGGAAAAAGAATGCCACAGTTCCCGTAAAGAGAGGGCCTCAGCTCTAGAGATTTAGAGCTTCAGCTCTCATTCTTTAGAGCCTCAATGCTCAAAGTCACAAAGCAATGGCCTAGCCCTTGCAACCAAGAGCCCCAACTATCCCTTAGTTTTTCTCCAGAGTAGTCAGAGGCCAAGGGCGTCCATAACTTCTCAATCCACCAGAAGTCGAGCACAATAAACGCCCTCATTCAAGAGCAGCAGTGCCTTGACGTTTTCCTTAAGGCGGTGACAATTTTTACCTTAATTAAATTAGAATTTTGTAACAATAGTATAAATACAACTTTTAGGTTTTAGAAAAAAAAAAAAAGAAGATCTTTTAGACTTTTTGGGGAGCAAAGAAGAGGCAAGACAAAGCTTGGTGAGAAGGATTAGCAGCAACTATTCTTGGATCCATATTGAGTTTTTATTATCTTTCTTTTTCATCTATGTCTAGAATTTCTTCAATTATGTTTTATTTCATAGTCATGAACTAATTTCTTTTTAGGGTTACGATGTAACCGAACTATGAACGGTTGTAATTCTTTTTAAAATTAATTTATGATTTTATCTTTTCTACTTGAGTGTTTATTTCTGATCTTCATGCTTCTAATTGTCTGATTATCAATTAGTTGATAACTTAATTACAATGAGATCGGAAAGAGATTTGTATGTCTAGTTCATTGGAATAAATACCATAGGTTACATGTAGGATAGAGATATACCTCCATGATCTGTGCAGTCAATTAAAGAGATCCATAGAATTAAATGAATTTTCTAGGTATTTGAAATTCACATAGGAATATAGTGGGTTCATAACTTGAAAATATTTTCACTAAACCTTGGGAGAGGCTAGTGAATAATTTAGGGAGTCTTGGCTAACAATTAGGAAGATAAATCTAGATTAAAGAAATAAGAAATGAAAATTGAGATTAGTTATGGTGAAATTGGAACCCCTTGGCTTTCTCTCTATATTAATTTTTTATTTTTATTTACTTTTGCTTGCTTTCAGTTTATTGAAGTTTATTCTTGCAATTTCTCCTTAATCAATTGATAAGATAGAATTGGGATTAATTCAATTTCGGTAATTAATAACTTTAATTCTCATGAGAACGATAACTCACTTTTATTATATTACTTGGAAGACGATAGTGTGCACTTGTGCTCCGTTTTCTCACAACAAATAGTATTGTGTATTGTAAAACTTACTATGAAGCAGGGTTATCTTTATCGCTGAACCTTTTCAAGAAAACTCCTCGTCACATACTTTAGTTGTGCTGAAGAAAAACGCAGACCTACTGGGAGAATTGAAGTGGGGCCAATATATATTTTTTTCTTTCCTTTTTATTAGTTTTCCTTCTATAATATGCCTTTTCTGTATTTTTTTTTTTTTTATTGATTTTTATGTTGTCGTGCAAAGGTAAAGGCTGTTTGTGTTATTTATAACAAGATGACAATCGGATCTTAATCTGGATAAATGAATAAGACCTGAAACAAGAGGGAGAGGGAGAAATAGAGAGAACATCGTGTTGATACAAATGATAAAGCATATCTGGTTTTTGTTTTTAACAGTAATCAAGTGATTTCGGAAAACCAAAAATTTCAAATATGATAATAAGTCAAGAAAAACATCTAGTTTTATAAGTGAATATATGACTAGTTAGATTTATTAACATATCAATAAGTAGGCTCTTGTTAAGCTACAACCACTAAAAATGAGAGTAGTGCTATTCTCCATCTAGTTGGGTAGGTTTCGGTAGGACCCACCAAATGAATTTGATGTCATTGTGAAGACCTTGAAAAATTGAGTTATCTAGTATGTGACAAAACATAGTACTTATAAAATGTAAGAATGACATGATATAAGAAACCGTGTTTCATGTTTTTGTCAAAAGTTGAATTTTTTTGTTTGGCAAGTTTTCTTATATTGTGCCGTTCTTGTATTTTATAAGAAGCTGTATATTCTGTCACATACTGAAAAGCTCAATTTGTTGAGATCTTCATAACGACAACAAATTTATTGAGTGGGTCCCTCCAGAAGCCACCTAGATTAGCACTACTCCCATTTTTGGTGATGGTAGGATAGCAATCAGTAGTAAGTAAAACTTAGTTAAACTTATCACAAATAAAAAAGAATTATCTAGACTTATGACCCTCATAATATATCAGGAAAATCTTTGGTAACCTCGAGTGGTGCCCAAACTACATGAAGCATATCTCCTTCACAATTTAAGCTGGTGGGGACTATCATAAAATTCAATCAATGGTGCCGGTGTGATCTGTGCACCCTCTTCACCCTCTGGGTAGTCGTTGTCCGAGCCTTCAAGCACTACTCTATTTATGATAGAAAATGCATTAATGACAAGTATCAAGTCACTACAATTATAACAGTCATTAATTCAAAATTGTTATAACTACTTTTTGGTTTGTTGGTAGCTCAATAAGTAAGTTTTTATGGAAATAGCATCAAGGTTGGACCACTTACCTTTAAGGTTGATAAATCACAAGGCGCAATGTTAACAAGAAGATGGGCTCAGCGAGTAAAGTTAGGGCATGATTAGCTATTCAGATATATATTAAAAGGTGCAAGCTGTTCAGATAATTATTTGACTAAGTTAGAATTATCTTCAACTGAGCTGAAAGTAGTAGGAGAGTACAAGGAAAAAATAAAAAATAAACTAGACGAAGTAGTTGAAGAAGCATCATAGGTGACTGTTATAGTAATGGGTCATTCCAAGAATGAAGGGAGCTGAATGGAGAGTGAAGGGACACCAGAAATCGCCTACAACAACCTTTGTTTAATGCTTTCATTTGTGGCTTTCTTTTCCAGCTTTTTCAAGTTTGCTTATTGTTCTGAGGTTGTTATTTGAAGTCCACTTACTTGCTTGTACCTTGTTCGATTTCAATTAATGAAATTCTGTTTCAAACTTCTGGTTAGCTTACCTTAGATTTAGAGTGAGGATTTTAGGAAAACGGGGAATATGATGCAAATAATTGAGGGATGCAAACCTAGCCTAACTTTTATTTGGGGGACCAAAATCTTTTGGAGATATTATTGTTAATCGAGCTATTGGTACCCTCACTTCTATCCAGGGGTTTGGAGTAAAACTAACCCCTTATTTTATTATCATTGTAAAGATATAAAGAACTTAATTACCTAGTTAGAATCAACACCCAAACAATTCATAGATTTTGAGTTTAACTTAGTTAAAATTACTCTCAGTTCAAGTAAATTGTTTCAGGAAATTTCCTTTATGATTCTGTTTACTAGGTATTAATTGTTTTAATACACACTATTTGACTTTTTTTGGAAATTTTCATAATAATAACAAAAACAATAGTTAATTCCGCCCAAACTCCAATACCCTAACTTTTAATGAGGGTAGATTGATAACCACCCACTTTGTGGCCATATTTAATTTGATGATGTTGATGATGACAATGATGATAACAATGAGATTTTAAGAAGGTATAGGTTAGTTCCTATTATGATAGGGAATATAGATTACCATTGTTATTGTTATTGTTGTTATTACTAGCAGAATGCCCGGTGTCAATGTGCAAGGGGCAATGGTGACACACGACATACAATAAAAAATTCAACCGGATCACCCTTGGGAATTGGTTCATTGGTTATTTAAATTAGCATCCCATTAGAATTTTAAGAAGCATATACATAGAGTCTAATCCTACTCTTTTTTGAAGTCCTATAGGGTATTTAATTTTTTGTTTCCTGAAACAGTACCATGACCATCCCCTTGGAGACACTTCGAATGATTGAGCACTTGGTGCTCCACCATGAGATTTTAGGAAGGTATAGGTTGGTCTCGGAAGAAAAAACATACCAAGACCAAGTTATAAAATTAATTTTTGTTGCCTTTCTTGTTTCATCCTGATTATCAATTATCCGTACCCTATTCATTTCACCTATTTATCTTTAAACATGAAAGAGAAGTTGGCACCTAATTAGAGTAGCTATGTCATCCAATTTTCATTATTACTATGTATAGATTTAAAATGCATTTATAGGAAGGGATAGTCTTGTGCACAGTGATAGAGCAACCTTAATAATTTTCTAGCTTGATTAAATCTCATAAAAGAAAAATCTTATAGGAATAAAGTAGTAGTTGAACCCTATATTTCACAAGAGAAAGATTGAAATTACAAGTTTGTGTTTAATGCAAGTTACATAATCCAATAGTTTATTGTTTATAATTTTAAATTTAGTATAGCTTTGTGTTGAATAGACAGCACATGTGCAGAGACAAATTTATTTGATGATTGACATCGTTGTTAGTCTTTTCTGCATGCATAATGTGTACATTAGAGAAGTTGCCCAAAGTTAAAGCTGGTGACCATACTTGGTTGGTTGCATTGATGATTAATTTGTTTGAAACTGTTTCTTTGATCGATTTGATGACACGCAGGCCGTTAAAATAGAGAGAACATCATGTTGATGCAAATGATAAAGCATGTCTGGTTTTGTTTTAAATGGTAATCAAGTGATTTCAGAAAACCAACAATTTCAAATATGATAATAAGTCAAGAAAAACATCTAGTTTTATTAGTGAATATATGACTACTTAGATTATTAATCACGTATCAATAAGTAAGACTTAGTTAAACTTATCACAAAAGAAAAAAAAAATTATCTAAACTTTTGACCCTCATGATATATCACAATCTAAAGTATATTGATTGTTCAGAATATGGATGGTGCATATGCCCCTAGTACAGATGCAGTAAAGTGATTGGGCACGGCTCTTGTGCCATGGGTGAGTCTCCCCTTTTTACATGATCTTATACATTTTTGTATCTATGAGAACATTACTTTCGGAGTACACTAGAATTTTTTCCCGTTTCCTCTAGTCTACACATTTTTGTTTCCTTAGATTTTTAAGTGTTGGATTTAGGAGTTAATAGAGTGACTTTTAAATTTTTTTCAGTGAGTTAAATATTTTTTTCATCTCTAAATTACTTTTCAAATATCATATTAGTCATTGATTTATTTTTAGTGTCACTTTAGTCCTCAAATAATTACTTTATCTGCCTAAAGTTAAAGCTGGTGATCAGTACTTGGTTGCATTAATGACGATTGATTTGTTTGAAACTGTTTCTTTGATCAATTTGATGATAAGCAGGCCATATAAATATAGGTGAGGGCTAAGCTACCTCCCCCCTTTTGGGGTGGTAGAGTTACACCCCCTTAGTTGGGTGGGTTTGGTGAGATTTATAGTGTGATTTTTGAGTCATTGTGAAGTTCTCAAAAAACTAAGTCAAACAGTATATGTCAGAACACACATTTCCTTATAAAATGCAGGAACAAAATGATATAAAAAAATGTGCCAAAAAGTAAACTTGAAAAAATTGTTTCTTGACATATTTTTTTATATCTGTCATTCTTGTATTTTATAAAAAATTGTGTTTATATTAGCATATAATGAGTGACTCAATTTTTTAAGATATTCCCAATGACACTAAAATCATTGGATGTGGCCCACCCAACCCAAGGGGGTGTAGTGGTACCACCCCTTTTGGGGGTAGTATCTTAGCGTTGACCATAAATATATGATCAATAACAATGGAGGAGTCCCCTTTTCATATATAAAACAGTANAACCCTTTTGGGGGTAGTATCTTAGCATTCACCATAAATATATGATCAATAACAATGGAGGAGTCCCCTTTTCATATATAAAACAGTAAGGATTCTGATCAGGACCACATAAAAGCTGTTACAGAAGCTGACTCTTCGGCATCAACCAAGCTTCAAGGCTTGTCTGAGGCTCAGCAGCAAACTATTTTGGTCCCTCACTTGCTGAGATCAAACACGATTCCAGTCATGCCCAAGTGATAATTATTTCACTTACCTGTCTATTTCTATCATTAAATATTCTCTGGGAGGTCACCAATCCTGACACTACAATTTAACCATATGTCTTGAAACACAGCAAAAAATTTAGACAATTTTTCCCTTGGGAAGTTCAATGAGAACCTCTCGGAGGTCAACAATTTTGATATTATTGTCCATGTTAGATATAAAATTATTCACAAGCATTCACCTAACAGTTTAACCAGGCTTTGATATACCATGTCAAGAACTGATTCAACTTAAAAGCTTAAGCTGTCCAACCATACTTAATACTAAAGATCTAGTGGGATCTTGTGTATTAATGTTGGTATTCCACATGATGGCCCATTCACAGTCAAATAATTAACTTAACAAGACAGTAAACTAACAGAATATGCACACGTCTTGAAACACAACAACAATTTTAAACAGGGGATAAACCAAAACTAAAGAGGAGTTTTGGTTTTGACGGTGAATGTTACCAATGATTTTGGACTATTTTCAAATTTTTAATTAGTAAAGTCAATAAAAGGCAATATAGATCAAGGAAACTATATACCACATTCAGTAAGGATTAGAAAAGTTAAACAGTGGGCACAATCGTCCACATTCTTCAGTCATCACTATCAGGTGGGCAATTGTGCACATTCATCACTATCAACTTCACATTATAAATATTATGCTTCTTACAAAGGTTTCCCATCATTGTAGGCTGCCATTCTAGCTACCTCTGATGGAGTTTGGAAGTGTAATACACTTTCTCAAAGGAAAGACCATTTTGGTCACTGGTGCAACAGGCTTCTTAGGCAAAAGTTCGTCCTCTCTTCCTCTGTACATTGCATGCTTCTATGTTTCTGTAGGGGAGAATAATTTGATGAGTGTTGCTCTGTTGGGGTGTTTATGCAGCTTTTGTGGAGAAGATATTAAGAGTTCAACCAGACGTGAAGAAGCTCTATCTTCTTCTTAGAGCTTCAAACCCTTGTTCAGCCAGAGAACGTATCCACAATGAGGTAAGCAATTTCTTTAACTTCAGTGTCTTTATATATTAAATTTTATACGTTTGATGAATGTTATTTATTATGTAGATCATAGGGAAGGACTTATTTAGGGTGCTGCGAGATAAGTTGGGCGATGATTTTGGTTCCTTCATATCAGAGAAGGTAAAAGCTATTGTAGGTGATGTTTCTTCTGAGAACCTGGGAATCAAAGATCTAAATTTGAGAAAAGAGATGGTTGGAAGAGATAGATATTGTAGTACACTCTGCTGCTTCCACCAAGTTTGATGAAAGGTAAATCATCATCGAATCCCATAGCCATAGCTCTATATTTAATAAAATAGTTTGACAAATCACGAGGTTTCAATTTTCTGTCCGCAGATTCGACGTTGCAATGCGTACTAACACAATTGGGGCTTTTCATGTTGTGAATTTTGCAAAGAATTGTAGTAAACTTGAGATTCTTCTTCACGTATCCACAGGTAGTTGTTGATCAATTAGGGAAAATTAATGACTTACCACTTCATTTTCTTACATGGTACTGTTAGCTTTAATTCAATGGGTGCTTATATTGATAAAACATCATTAATTGACTCTTATGGGTGTTTAATTTCAGCTTACGTGTGTGGTGAGACTCAAGGACTTATACTCGAGGAACCATTTCAAATGGGCCAGACTTTAAATGGCTTCTCAAAATTAGATATTGAGTTTGAAAAGAAGTTGGTTGAGGAAAAATTAAACGAACTACAAACACAGAATTCCAAGGAAGAAACTATCACATTTGTGATGAAAAGCTTTGGACTCGAAAGGTTCATGAGGACCTAACTTTATGTTCTATACTTATGTTAATAGACCTTGTCATTTGCATCTTGTTGGTAATATCTAAGCCACCCTCCACTCTTGGGGGTAACACTACTTCTCCTCTCACTTTGGTTGAAAAATTTGAACACATTTAACTACCTGATTTTTTTCTTTATTGTGAACTTTTGGAAAATCGAGTAAACCAGCATGTGTCCAAACTATTAATTCCCTGCCAAAATTCATAATTTGGCCATATAGAAAAAGTACCCAAATTTTTTTTATGCAGAATAGTAAAGTTTTTTTTTTTTTTTAATCCATCTAAACTGACAATTTGTTACTATTTGGGTGTCTGTCTATTCCATTTACATGCAAGTTAAGTACTTAATGGCCAATTTTTATGTCAAAGTTGAAATTAGCTGAAATCTTAATAGATTATGGTGCATATTCTTAGTTTAGAAATGACATTGCAAATGAACCCAAAGATGAGGGAGAATTTGTGCAATTATATATCAATTGTTATTGTTATTATTTTGGGTTACAGATTATTCTATAACTACACAAAAATAAGTTTTATCTTTGCTAACTCATTAGAGCAAAGAAGCATGGATGGCCAAATACATATGTATTTACAAAGGCAATGGCCGAAATGCTTGTGGAACACATGAAAGAAAACTTGCCAATTGTCATTCTACGTCCTACCATTGTCACAAGTACTTATAAAGAACCTTTCCCTGGTTGGGTTGAAGGAGTAAGGTAAACCAAAATTTCAAGTAATTTGTTATATGTTTATTTTTCAATAAAAAAAAATAGTGGAATCTGGAACTAAATTCATACTGGTAGTTCATAACATGAAATTTTCTTTTGTGCTTGTAATAGAACCATTGACAGTTTTGCCATTGCTTATGGTAAGAGAAAATTAACATGCTTCCCTGGGGATATTAATGCAGTTGTTGATGTGGTGAGTTAATAACTGCACTCAGAATCTATTAGATGGGTCTTCTAATATTAAAGTAGTTATTTTCTTAATCACTAATAAACCTTAAAAATTCATATTAATGATATGATCTATTTTGAAGCAGATGCCAGCTGACATGGTGGTAAATGCAATAATAGTAGCCATGGTGGCTAATGCGAATCAGTGTTATGATAACATATATCATGTGGGTTCCTCAGCAAGAAATCCCGTAAGATACATAAATCTTAGAGACTATGGCCTCAAATACTTCACAGAAAAGCCATGGATGGACAAGGATGGGAAGCCTATCAAGGTTGGCACAATTACCATGTTGGACATGGCTAGCTTCCAAAGATACATGTTCATCCAGTTTCTTCTCCCGTTAAAGGTTCCTATTCTATCTAATTCTTGATGGTCAATAACACACAATCAGTGTGCTGATATATTTTTCACTGAATAGGTATTGAAGCTTCTCAATACAATCTTTTGCCAGTATTTTCAGAAAATGTATCTTGAGTTCAACAGGAAGATCCAGATTGTGATGCGCTTGGCGGACCTTTACAAGCCTTACTTATTCTTTAGAGGGGTGTAAGTTGTTTTGAAGCGAAAATTAGATATTATGATAGTTTAAAAAGGTTTGTTGATCAATTAACTTAGACAAAGAGCTTGTTTTGTACACAGATTTGATGATATGAACATGGAGATGTTGCGCATGGCAGCAAGGCAAGGTGGGGTAGAGATGGATTTGTTTTACTTTGACCCTAAAATGATTGATTGGGAAGATTACTTCATGAACATCCATTTTCCTGGCATTGTCAAGTACATCTTCAAGTGAAGTAATATTTCCATTAAAGCTTTTATGAAAACTTGTAATATTGTTCTAGGTTTAAATGCCTGCTAGAGTTATTATGTGTGCTATAATTTATTCGAAAGCAGCATAATTGATGAAGTAATAAGCTGACTAGTAATCAACAAGGGGAGGAAAAGAGGGATCAGTAGCTGCCTAGTGCGTCTTATGTATTGCTACCAAATAATATATATTTCAGTTATCTTTTACACTGACTGGAGTTTGTAATAATTAGGCAAAATAGTAATTTTCATCCCTTAACTTTGCATTTAATTTCGATTTCGTTTCAAAACTTTCTTTTGTGCTAATTTCATCCAAAATGGTATACTTCCTTTGGATATGAACATGTTATGTTTTCTCTTGCTATGAATATTATCTTCTCAGTATGTTATGACCACCATGTGTATACGGAAAAAACAATTACGTGAAATAGTGAATCCTTTTGGGTCCAATTGAATTCAAATTTTATCAATTGTTTTGGCGTTTGATTTACACTAGGTTATCAATCTTTTCAAAGTTTCACAAATAG
Organism: Cercis canadensis; assembly: GCA_003255065.1. Taxonomy (NCBI): domain Eukaryota; kingdom Viridiplantae; phylum Streptophyta; class Magnoliopsida; order Fabales; family Fabaceae; genus Cercis; species Cercis canadensis. Next base: position 43,648 of record QAOA01007606.1, on the reverse strand, counting down.
AGGTTAACTATGTAGAAAATTTCCAGTAGAGCTGGGTAGACCTTCAAGTATTTTTTTTTT
>QAOA01007606.1:0-43331 GCA_003255065.1 Cercis canadensis | reverse complement strand
AGTGAATCCTTTTGGGTCCAATTGAATTCAAATTTTATCAATTGTTTTGGTGTTTGATTTACACTAGGTTATCAATCTTTTCAAAGTTTCACAAATAGAGGTTAACTATGTAGAAATTTTCCAGTAGAGGTGGGTAGGCCTTCAAGTATTTTTTTTTAATTTGCTAATTTTTGGTTTTTGTCAACCAATAATGGCTACGGAAGACTTTTACACATTCTCTATATTTGAAGAAATTGCAGATACCCACCCTCATGTTTGGGTTTAATTGCAATGCCTCCAATAAACTAAGGAAAATCACTATGTACTACCCTAGTCTCTTAAGATTTTGTCTAGTTTTAACTTTTATCTAAAATTGGATATTAAGTTAAAGTTCATGCAAGTTGCGAACAATTTCAAACCAAGCCAATTTAAGTGTAAAGACGGTTTCCTCTTCATGTTTGTGTTGAATTAAGAGATAAAAGCATTACACTTGAATAGGCTTATGATTTCCCATTTGGTACGCACATGCATGTTAATTTAACAGCCAAGTTTAGACCAAAGTTGAAATTAGGCATAATCTTTGTAGATTATGGTTGATATTATAAGTTTAGTTTAGAGAAGGCATTGTAATTGAATATATTACAAATTATAGGTTTTAAAAACCAAACAAAGAATAAGTTCTCTCTTTTCTAAATTATCTAGGCGAATGAGTATGGATAGCCAAACACATACGTATTCACGAAAGCAATAGGCGAAATGCTTGTGGGACACATAAAAACAAAATTTGTCTGTTGTCATTGTTATGTCCTATTATCGTCACTAGTACTTATAGAGAACCTTTTCCTGGTTGGGTTGAAGGTGCAAGGTAAACCACAAATTCAAATAATTTATTTTGTTTGTTTTCCAAAAACAAAAAATGGTATAATCTGGTACTAATCTCATACTTGAATATGGTAGTTCATANATTATCGTCACTAGTACTTATAAAGAACCTTTTCCTGGTTGGGTTGAAGGTAAACCACAAATTCAAATAATTTATTTTGTTTGTTTTCCAAAAACAAAAAATGGTATAATCTGGTACTAATCTCATACTTGAATATGGTAGTTCATAATAGGAGTTTTTCTTGTGTGCTTGTTGCAGAATCATTGAAAGTTTAGCTGTTGCTTATGGTAAAGGAAAATTAAAATGCTTCCTTGGGGATATTGAGTCCGTTATTGATTTGGTGAGCTAATAAGTAATAACTATAGTTATTATCTATTTATATCTGGTACTCTAATTTTAGAGTAATAATTTCATTAAACTTTGATTAACCTTAAAAACTCATTAATGATATGAATTAATTTAAATCAGATACCAGCTGACATGGTGGTAAATGCAATAATAGTGGCTATGGTGGCTAATGCAAATCAGCCTTGTGATATCATATATATAAGGTGGGATCCTCAGTAAGAAATCCATTAAGATACATTAATTTTACAGAATATGGCTTCAGATACTTCACAGAAAAACCATGGATAGACAAGGATGGAAAACCCATCAAGATTGATACACTTACCGTTTTGGACAGCATGGCTACCTGCCAAAGACACATGTTCATCTACTACTTTCTTCTGTTAAAGGTTCCTATTCTATGTAATTTCCCCTGCTTAATAATCAGTACCACTACATTAATAATTTGTCCCAGCCGTACCACTACAGATGTAGATATGGCAGGAGATCTAGATGGTAGAAAATCTACTTCAGGATTCTTATTTACTTTTGCTGGGGGAGCTGTGTCATGGCAATCCAAACTGCAAAGCTGTGTTGCCTTATCCACAACTAAAGCAGAATATATTGCTACGACTGAAGCAGGAAAAGAAATGCTTTTGTTGCAAAGATTTCTCCAACAATTGGGAATGAAGCAGGAAAGGTGATAGTCAAAGTGCTTTGGATTTTTCTATGACTTCCTTTCTGTCGTGAATGTGAAGTTTGAAAATGGATAAACAATTTTGGAATTATCTATTTTTTTTAATAATATATTTTGGATTTTCTAGTTAAACCATCTGTTTAAACTTTAACGCGTCAATTTATAGTGCCTATAATATATATGGTCTTGTTCAACATCACCGCTTTTTCCTTTCTGAGTTTTCTTGTCCATGTTCACAAGTCTTTGGGTAATTTTCATAGACCAAATCCTATATTATATTACGCGATTACTCTTATCTCCACTTGGCACTTTCCTCTTCATAACCTGGTCTTCTTCATTTTGGTCTTGTTGCTCACCAATACCTATACTTCACATTTGAGCAAAAATGCTATGTATCATTCTCGAACCAAGCATATTTACGTGAGATACCATTGGCTACGATCAGCATTAGAAAAAAAATTGTTCAAAGCAGAAAATATTCACACCGATAAAGATCCAGCTGACATGATGACGAAAGTAGTAACACGTGAAAAGTTTGAACTGTATGTCGGACTTGATGACATGGACTCCAAGTGAAGAATTAAGATAATATTCTCCTCATGGGCTGGAGGGAGAGAATTGTGGGGTGCAGCTCAATGGTGCAATTAAAAGAATTGCATTGTGCATGTGTGTGAACATGTAAATGTGAGAAAAAGTAAAAATTGGGTGCGTGAAAGACATGCACACCTGAGCCTATAAAGTGGTTGGTTGAATGACATTAATGAGAAGCGGTGCTGCTGAAGAAAATGGAGTGGTTGAGTGTATGAAATGCAAAGGACGGAGAAGCTATGCATAGGCTGTGAAGTAAGCCATTGATTGCAGGAGTAAAAAATGGAGCACAATGGCTGATTTCACATGGTGAAATTCAGCACTAGCAGCTTGCAATCTTCAATAAATGGGGAAGATTTCTGCATCAATAGGTGCAAAGAGAGAGAGAAGAAGAGCAATTCAAAGAGGAAGAGAGTGCTTTGAAATATCGCAACCATAAAGAGCTGTGGGTATCACACCACAAAGAGTGTGAAAAATATCTGAGTGTACCATAGAAAAAATAGAGTGATAAAATTGTGAGATATTTTAGGATTGAGTGTAAACATTGTACCCATTTTATCACAATTTTTCGGAGTTGATCCTGTGACTTTTCCCTCAACAATAGAGGATGTTTCATGTTAAAATTCTTGGTGTCTTTTTTCTTCCACAATTATTATTTTTATTTCTGAATAGTTAATTGATGTTCACTGTTCACCACTTCGTTATTTTTCCCAACATAAAAAATGAGTGAATATGTCATTTGTTATCATTAAAATTGAGGTTGGAGGACCGTGGGGCTAACACAAAGGAGGTGTTTGACCAAGGTTAATGGATTAAAAAAATAAAATTGCTAATGAATAGATCACCATGAGTTACATCAACCCACGTTTATGAGAAATGTAAAACAGAGAGCAAAGATGATCAACTTCCCGAGTTCCAACATACACTATTCTTATTCAATAGACACTAAAGTCAGTTCAGAAGATCAGAATGTCAACAACCATAAACTTGAAATTGTAAACAAAGTAGTCCAAATTAAAGAGCCAAAAACAAGCCACGGGATGAATATTGCATTATGGACCAGGTATCATAGCAATTGCGAAGAACATAGGTTAGGGGAGTCTAAAGCCATGCGATCATTTGAAGTCAACCTTAAACTTAGTCACGATTTTAGATAAAATAGGTAAAGTAAGATAAAAATGAAAAGAATTGGACATATTAGCAAAAATCATTAGACTAGTGAATAATAATTATTAACTTTTTCGGTCTTGCAATAATTATTAAATTAAGATTCATATAAATTTACACTTGTTTAAAGATATTTTTATCATTTTACACTAATAATTTTTCTATCCTCCAATTTTCTAGGCATCCGAACATGAAAGAACTATTTTTCTTCATATTTTCTTCCCCCTCATTTTCTATTCATCCAAACACAAGCAGAAAAAATAATTTTCTCTTAGTTTTCTCTTTTCTCCATTTTCTTTCCTCTCTTTTCTCTCTCCACATCCAAATCTGGCAATAATCTTTGGGAAATTTCTTACTCACTAACAAGTTTTCCAAAATTTTGATTGTCCAATATTTCCATAATTAGCTTCTTGTTCTCATCGAAATACTGCACCAACTGTAACAACAGCTCATTTTATGAGTCTGTATCTAATTAATTAGACATAGTTGAATAAGAAACATAAGTTTGTAGAACATACGTTTTATATTATTACAAGGGAATTGTCTTTGAAAAAAAATCCATATTAGCTTCTAGCTAAAAGAAAGAAATTGTACTAAATTTGGATCTTAATATATTTTCTATTAACATAATTAAATTAAATTAAATTAAATTTATATTAATTATAATTAATTATCTTAGAACACGTGCAAAAGCATGTGTCAACAATACTANAATTTATATTAATTATCTTAGAACACGTGCAAAAGCATGTGTCAACAATACTAATGCATATATACACACACATGTTTATTTTATCAACTGGGAGAGAAAGTTTGTTTGTCATGCAGATTTGATTATATAAACACAGAAGTTTGTTTCTCATACATTTGGAATTGGGGAGGTGGTGGCAACCTTCTAGAAATACTTCCTCACGTACATTGGAGAAGTTCCTGCCCAATGTTCCACTAATTGGTTGCATTATTCTTTTTTTTTTGTGAACACTAATCGGTTGCATTGATTATTAGTTCGAAATTGTTTCTTTGAACAAATTGATGACACGGGTGTCATATAAATATGCGATCAATGACAAAGTAGGAGTCACTTTTTCATATATACATATAAAACAAAATCAAGTGCTATTTTCACTGAATTTCACGTTGTTAAATAAGAACCATTTGATTACATGAATGCAGAAAACAGTTAGATCAGTAATTAAGGAAGGTCTGTGAAAGAATGAATATGGTTTCATTCTCAAGCTCCTTGATTGATCGGAATATGGATGGTGAATATGCCTATGTTTAGGCTTTTCTTGTTTTTTTTTGTTCTGGTACTTTAGCTATAACTTTGAGTTAGAACATATAATCCACATACTCTAAGTACAACCTCAATATCACTTGGTCACAGACTGTTTAGTGCCTATGCTTAGGCTAAAATACACTTATAGGAGGTTGATTTTTTTCCAGGGGTCTCAAACCAGTGGTTGCATTTAACCTAATCAACAATACCATAAAATTCCGATCCCCTCGAGATGCTGATGGTATCGAACCCACACAGCATCAACTGCAGCAGGACGATATGCTTTTCAAGGAAGAACCACGTTGATGATATGAATGCTGCAAGTAATTATGGAGGGAAAGTGAATGAATGGAAATGGTTGATAGGCAATTAATTATAATTGAAATGGTTGATCAGCAATTAATTATGGAGGGAATGTGAATGAATGGAAATGGTTGATCGGTCAGAATATGGATGGTGCATCTGCCCCTAGTACAGATGCAGTAAAGTGATTGGGCACAGCTGTCGTGCAGTGGGTGAATCTCCCCTTTTTTACGTGGTGCTATACATTTTTGTGTCTAATAATTTTTGATTTATTTTTAGTGTGACTTTAGTCCTCAAATAATCACTAAACCTGCCTAAACTTAAAGTTAGTGACTAGTAAAATGATGACTGATTAGTTTGAAACTGTTTCTTTGATCAATTTGATGACATGCAGGCCATATAAATATATGATCAATAACAATGGAGAAGTCACCTTTTCATATATAAAAGAGTAAGGATCCCGATCAGGGCCACAGAAAAGCTGTTACAGAAGCTGACTCTTCTGCATCGACCAAGCTTCAAGGCTTGTCTGCGCCTCAGCAGCAAACTGTTTCTGTCCCTCACTTGCTGAGATCAAACACGACTCCAGTCAATAAAGTGGGGGCAATATAGTGTTAGATATAAAATTATTTTTTAGCCTTCACCAAATAGCTTAAATTTTTAGGTTAAATTAGTTCTTGATATGACATCAGAGTGTCTTTGACCAAACGGTCAGAAGATTGAATCTTTCTACTCTTACTTTCTCAATTAAATTAAAATTTCAACATATGGTATAAGTGGATATGTGTTTTGTCTACACTTCAAACCCAAAGACCTTTCACTTGTTTGGACGTGTTAAATATAAAATCATTTTTGAGCTTTTACCTAACAGTTTAAGTTTTAGGTTGAATCAATTCTTGATATATAAGTCAAGGAAACTATCTACCAGATCCAGTACGGATTAGAAAACTTAACAGTGGGCATAATCGTCCACATTCATCAGTCATCACTATCAGGTGGGCAATTGTGCAGATTCATCACTATACAACTGCACATTATAAATATTATGCTTCTTACAAGGGTTTATCATCATTATAAGCTGCCATTCTAGCTACCTCTGATGGAGTTTGGAAGTGTAAAACACTTTCTCAAAGGAAAGACCATTTTGGTCACTGGTGCAACAGGCTTTTTAGGCAAAAGTTCGTCCTCTCTTTCTCTCTACATTGCATGCTTCTATGTTTCTGTCGGGGAGAATAATTTGATGAGTGTTGCTCTGTTGGGGTGTTTATGCAGTTTTTGTGGAGAAGATATTAAGGGTTCAACCAGACGTGAAGAAGCTCTATCTTCTTCTTAGAGCTTCAAACCCTTGTTCACCCACAGAACGCATGCACAATGAGGCAAGCAATTTCTTTAATTCCAGTGTCTTTATATATTAAATTTTATACGTTTGATGAATCTTTGTTATTGTGTAGATCATAGGGAAGGACTTATTTAGGGTGCTGCGAGATAAGTTGGGCGATGATTTTGGTTCCTTCATATCAGAGAAGGTTAAAGCTATTGCAGGTGATGTTTCTTCTGAGAACCTGGGAATCAATGATGTAAATTTGAGAAAAGAGATGTTGGAAGAGATAGATATCGTAGTACACTCTGCTGCTTCCACCAAGTTTGATGAGAGGTAAATCATCATCGAATCCCATAGCCGTAGCTCTATATTTAATTAAATAGTTTGACATATCACGAGGTTTCAATTTTCTGTCTTCAGATTCGACGTTGCAATGCGTACTAACACAATCGGGGCTTTTCATGCTGTGAATTTTGCAAAGAACTGTAGGAAACTTGAGATTCTTCTTCACGTATCCACAGGTAGTTGTTGATCAATCAGGGAAAATTAATGACTTACCACTTCATTTTCTTACATGGTACTGTTAGCTTTCATGCCATGGGTGCTTATATTGATGAAGCATCATTAATTGACTCTTATGGGTATTTAATTTCAGCTTACGTGTGTGGTGAGACTCAAGGACTTATACTCGAGGAACCGTTTCAAATGGGACAGACTTTAAATGGCTTCGCAAAATTAGATATTGAGTTTGAAAAGAAGTTGGTTGAAGAAAAATTAAACGAACTACAAACACAGAATTCCAAGGAAGAAACTATCACATCTGTGATGAAAAGCTTTGGACTTGAAAGGTTCATGAGGACCTAACTTTATGTTCTATACTTATGTGAATATACCTTGTCATTTGCATCTTGCTGGTAATACCTAAGCCACCCTCCACTCTTGGGGGTAACACTACTTCTCCTTTCACTTTGGTTGAAAAATTTGAACACATTTAACTCCCTGATTTTTTTCTTTATTGTGAACTTTTGGAAAATAAAGTAAACCAGCATGTGTCCAAACTATTAATTCCCTGCCAAAATTAATAATTTGGCCATATAGAAAAAGTACCCATTTTTTTTTATGCAGAATAGTAAAGTTTTTTTTTTTTAATCCATCTAAACTGACAATTTGTTACTATTTGGGTGTCTGCCTGTTCCATTTACATGCAAGTTAAGTACTTAATGACCAATTTTTACGCCAAAGTTGAAATTAGCTGAAATCTTAATAGATTATGGTGCATATTCTTAGTTTAGAAATGACAATGCAAATGAACCCAAAGATGATGGAGAATTTGTGCAATTATATATCTGTTGTTATTGTTATTATTTTGGGTTACAGATTATTCTATAACTACACAAAAATAAGTTTTATCTTTGCTAACTCATTAGAGCAAAGAAGCATGGATGGCCAAATACATATGTATTTACAAAGGCAATGGCCGAAATGCTCGTGGAACACATGAAAGAAAACTTGCCTATTGTCATTCTACGTCCTGCAATTGTCACAAGTACTTATAAAGAACCTTTTCCTGGTTGGGTTGAAGGAGTAAGGTAAACCAAAAATTCAAGTAATTTGTTATATGTTTATTTTTCAATAAAAAAAAATGGTGGAATCCGGAACTAAATTCATACTTGAAAATGGTAGTTCATAACATGAAATTTTCTTGTGTGCTTGTAATAGAACCATTGACAGTTTTGCCATTGCTTATGGTAAGAGAAAATTAGCATGCTTCCCTGGGGATATTGAGGCAGTTGTTGATGTGGTGAGTTAATAACTGCACTCAGAATCTATTAGATCTTCTAATTTTTAAGTAGTTATTTTCTTAATCATTAATAAACCTTAAAAATTAATATTTAATGATATCATCTATTTCGAAGCAGATGCCAGCTGACATGGTAGTAAATGCAATAATAGTAGCCATGGTGGCTAATGCGAATCAGTGTTATGATACCATATATCATGTGGGTTCCTCGCTAAGAAATCCCGTAAGATACAAAAATCTTCGAGACTATGCCGTCAAATACTTCACAGAAAAGCCATGGATGAACAAGGATGGCAACCCTATCAAGGTTGGCACATTTACCATGTTGGACATGGCTAGCTTCCAAAGATACATGTTCATCCACTACTTTCTTCCGTTAAAGGTTCCTATTCTATCTAATTTTCCGTGATTAATAATGAATATCATTGTCACACAGTCAATGCTGATATATTTTGCATTGAATAGGGATTCAAGCTGCTCAATACAGTATGTTGCCAGTATTTTCAGAAAATGTATCTTGAGTTCAACAGGAAGATCCAGATTGCGATGCGCTTGGTGGACCTTTACAGGCCTTACTTATTCTTTAGAGGGGAGTAAGTTCTTTTGAAGTGAAAATTAGATATGATCATAGTTTAACAACATTTGTTGATCAATTAACTGAGACAAAGAGCTTGTTTTGTACACAGATTTGATGATATGAACATGGAGAAGTTGCGAATGGCAGCAAGGCAAGGTGGGGTAGAGATGGATTTGTTTTACTTTGACCCTAAAATGATTGATTGGGAAGATTACTTCATGAACATACATGGTCCTGGCATTGTCAAGTACATCTTCAAGTGAAGCAATATTTCGGTGAAAGCTTTTATCAAAACTTGTAATATTGTACTAGGTTTAAATGCCTCCTAGAGTGATTATGTGTGCTATAGTTTATTCGACAGCAGCATAATTGATGTAGTAATAAGTTGATTAGTAATCAACAAGGGGAGGAAAAGAGGGATCAGTAGCTGCCTAGTGCGTCTTATGTATGTCTACGAAATAATATATATTTCAGTGATGTTTTACACTGACTGGAGTTTGTAATAATTAGGCAAAACAGTAATTTTCATCCCTTAACTTTGCTTTCAATTTCAATTTCGTTCCAAAACTTTCTTTTGTGCCAATTTTATCAAAATGTTATACTTCCTTTGGATATGAACATGTTATGTTTTCTCTTGATATGAATAAGATGTTCTCAATATGTTATGACCACCATGTGCATATTTAAGTTAGTAGGACTACACTGTATTAATGTGTTATAGCATACATTTGAAGAAGGAATAAATTTGAATCAGAAGAACTGGAGTGAGATTAGTTGCAAAATTTGAGCATGTCCTGGGTTTCAAAATTTTATTTTGATGGGCTATTGCAGTTACTACCATAGTCTGATATATGGATCTTGTTTTGTTATGTGAAATGAAGAGAACGAGATTAATGCATGCTGGAAGGTTCAGTGCCTTTTGTTTATATTTGTCAAAGTAGGGTGCCAATTCAACAATTTCCATTAGGAATTTGGATGGAGTTAGGGCTTGGGACAAACTTGGTGTGCTTAAAAAATATTAAGGACGAAAATGAAACCAAACAAAGTGTTGGCACGAAAATAAATGAATTTTACCTATATTTATTTAAATGAATTTTAGTATACATTGGATGCCACATAAGTGTGGTTAAAATAATTTTTATTGTATTCGTGGATTGATGAATGTTGATACCAAAATTATGTAATAAGAAATAAAGGAAATCAAAAATCAAAAAAATCATCATAATAATAATATACAAAAAATATTATTATTAATAACAATAAATTAAAAAAAAAAAGAGCAAAATTGATATCTCTGCGTTTCTGACTTCTGGGCGGCAATTTGCTTTCGGCGAAGTGTCATTCACCAGTCCGGCCGCCCATCCTACAGTCCCCATTTGCAGCATGAAAAGGAAAACTACATTAGGAGTTAACCAGACAACTTGCTCAAACCTTTGGCTATAAAAAGCCTCACAATACACAGACAGGGGGACGAAAAAAAATTTCTGAAATAGAAATAGAAAGAAAAGAAACACGAACAGAGAACAATACACAGACACTGCAAGTATAAAGAAGGACAGATAGAGAGAATTGGGAAGGGGAAGCAAGATAGAGAGAAAACAGATACCATATAATACATAGACGCAAAAACCACCAAAAAACAGGAAAATCGCACAGGGAAAATTCCAAAATTTTCAGGTACTAGCACTCTTACATTTTTTTTGTTGTTGTGTTAAATTCTTTTTTTTTATTATTATTATTATTTTTCTTGTTTGGTTAAGCACTATACAGAGCACAAATCCAACCCATAATTTTTGATATATAAACAAAAATCCCTTGCCATTTTTTTTCATTTTGGTTTCGGACAACAAAAGGGGGGGTGGCACCGTCAATGGTGGTGGCTCCACCCATTCCCATTCCTTTTGCTTAGACAAGCAGAGGCATATGATTATTAAGATGGAGGTACCAGAGAAAAGAAAAAAGAGAGAATCAACTCCCTTTGTAAATTATACCCAAATTCCCCAAATCCCCAAATTGCTAAAGAGAGCAAAACTTAGAAACTAAAATCTTTAGGTGCATGCATGAAATCAAGAATTAAGCATAATAAAATTTGATCCAAGCAAAAGGTAAACCACATTAGAGTGAAGATTTTAGAAAGAGAAAGATTTTGTTTCTAGAGAGAGAAAGAGTTCGATGGAAAGAAAGAGAGAAATTTCTTGAGAGATTGAGAGAAGAACCCTTACCTTAGCCATCAATAATGGAGAAATAGAGAGAAAACTTGTGCTTTTCGTTTGGATCAAGAGGGGGGGGATGATGGTAGACCTGCATCTTTTCCTTTTGTTCTCCGCATCTCCTCTCTGTTTTCTTCCCGCATAGCTCTTATGCTGTGTCCTGTTCTGATTTCTTCTATTTTTAAGGTGATTTACTAATTCTATTTGGTGTATTTATGTTTACTAGGCCTTATTGCTGTTATGTTTTTGTGGTTGTCTTATTTTCCTTTGCTCTGGGCCGAAGGTTTGGTTAAGTTTTGGTGTCCATTTGTTTCCATTTCTTTTGTATTTGTTTGCTTTGGGCCAAGGCTGATTTGGGTCCTTTAAGTAACATTATTTCAGCCTCATTTGGGCCAAAAACGAAATGGGCCAATCAGTAATACTATTTTAGCCTTTTTCTTGGACCAACACTTGCTTCATTTCTGCTGGGCTGCATAAAACAAATGCTGATTTGTGTTTGCTATTGGGCCAAGGCCGAAATGGGCCAATCAGCCACACTACTTCAGCCTTTTCCTTGGACTGGGCCGAATATCATGCAATTTTGGATCATTTGGTTTGCTGATTGGGCTGGCCGAATTGGGCCAGCCCATTTGTGTGTTTTATTTCTTTTTTTTGTTAAGATTAGGCCATTTCTTCATTTGGGCTAGATTATTATTATTATTATTATTATTATTTTGGGGGTTATTTTTATGATGTGTGATGCATTTGATTGGGCTTTCCTTCATTTTATTTTTTTTAAAATCTTTACTTTTGTATGTATGTTTAGGATCTTTATTTATTTTTGAGTCATTTTAAATTTGTTTATTTACTTTGTAACCCTTTTTATTGTTATTGTTACTCTTACTTTATATCAAGAATCTTAATTTATTTTAGTTTCATTTATTAAGTTTCATTTATTTCATATTATACTCAATTCTTTTTAGCAAAAATCACAACCCGACGACGGATTAAGTTAGGAAAAATTGTGTCGACAATTTTTTCTAGTGTTCCTGAGGTGAGAGATAAATTTCTTGGTTATGCCAGAGGTACTGGTGTGGCCAATAAAATTCTCAATATCGTCTTTATCCTTTTAATTGCCACATTTATAGTATTAATTTGTTACATTATAATTCATCTCCTTACATCTTAACATTATTTTTAATTATGCTAGAAAAAGATTACTGACGAGGGAATAATTGAAATTAGTCATGATAATGACGAGGTTTCGATATTCCGGAGGTAAAGGGATGTCCCTAGTTCGGCCAGAGGTACTGGCAGGGCATGAGGTCAATCCTTGATAAAAATCTTTGTCGGAGCATAATTTTCAAACAAACACTTTCTAAATATAATATTGTAGCTTTAATTACCTTAATGTGAGTTAAAAGTACCGACGATGGAATAATCGAAGATAGTTGTAATGACAGCGACTCTTTGACATTCCGGAGGTGAGGAGTGTCCTTTTAGCCTTCCCAGATGTACTGGTGGACCAAAGAAATATCTCCGATAAAAATCTTTTTCAACAAATCTTAAATTCATCTTTCTAACATGCATAAGGAATTGTGTTTTGTAGTTATTACTCGAATAATAAAAAATGTTAAACTTGCTTATGATAGAATAGATTGGGGAGGATTGTAATGACAATCACAAACTCTACCTAATAGTCTTGAAGCATCCTTTAGGTTTTTTCCAGAAGTGCTGGTAGAGCCTAACAAAATTTTAATCTATTTTATAATGTTAGGACTAACTTAATTCATTTAAAAAGATAACTAGAGATTAAATGGGTAACCGTTCTAAGAACGGACGTCGTAGGGTGCTAATACCTTCCCTACACGTAATCAACCCCCGAATCCAAACTCTGAACGTAGACCAAATTATTTAGGTGTCCAATCACACCATTCTATTTGCTAAAAATAGAATAAAATGATTGGTGGCGACTCCATTCTTTTCTTACATATTATTGCATATTATTAACTTTTTATTCCTTCTCGCGTGGGGGGATCTCGCCACTCCGCATCGCGCTCCCGAAAGGGACGTTGCGACAATGAAAATTAAGGGGTTATTATTTTTCTTTTGATAAGAAAAATTAAAGGGTTATTATTGTAGTTTATCCTAAAAGTAAATTTGAACTCAAGTGATCTTCGTGAATGAAATTCTAATATATACTATTACTTTTCTATTACAAATAAATGATTGCAAATGCATTAGTTATTTAACTACCGAAAAAAAACACAAACACTCACACAAAAATGATTGCTCTCTTTTTTTTCAAGGTGTTGGAAAAATGTGTATAGTGGACCTATTAAGAGTTTGACTTAATAACTTGAATAAATACAAAATTGACCCAAAATTTTAAACGGTTTCTTTTGCATTCCATCACCATTCCTATTCAAATTCAACAAAACTCTTGATTCCATGAACCAAGTATTTTTCTTGAAAGGGAGTATACATGATTACACAAATACCCGAAACTTTTCCTGCTACAACCAAATTTCCCTGTGTAGAGGAACAACCAAGCAATTTGATTTCATTTTATCTGGAGAAGGTAATGTATCTTGCCGTTAGAGAAAACCAAACAGAGAATCTGCATAGTGAGCAACAATGGCATTAAATTCAACATAGGCATTTATAGTGATAAATTGAATAACAAAAACAATTTATAGTGATGGGTCTAAAAAACAATGCATGTAAGCCATTAAATTTGGAGTATTTACATGAGGAAGAGCGTTAAAGAAGATGAAGGGCTATTCATTTGACTAAGTTAAATAAGACAGTGCTCTTCATGACTTAATGTGACCGACTCTGATGCAAACCTCATGTAGTTTTAAAAGATATAAATTTCAAATTTCCTTCAGATTATAACAACTTCCTCCTATTAGATACTTGAATGCATATAGGATTGATATTAAGCACATAGTGCCTTTTTTCAGTTTGTTTTGTTATGTTAGACAGAAAGGTTAGAAGCTAGACCTTCCGATAAATTAAGTCAGACTCTCAACATTTATGCACACTTATTAGTTTTTACTAAGTTAATCAATAAGAATTGTGTTTCTTTTTTCTTGCTTTTTTTTTTTTATTTCTTTTTATTCCCTACAAAAAAAAAAAATGATTGGTGTAATAAGAATTAAAGTTCTCAAGAGGGAACTTCGAAAGTTGAGTTGCCAAATTCAAATCTCATTGAAAACGAAAGAAGTTGGAATTATAGGAGGTTGAGCACTGGTGTAGAATTATACAAAAAGATAGTGTGCAAAGAGTTGTTCTAGAATTTTAGGGTCTATTTGATTTCAGTTTTTAAAAACTGTTTTTTTATTTTTTGAAAAAAATAAAACAAAAAAACTTGTTTGATAGGGTTGCTTTTGTTTACATGTTTCAAAAATTTATTCTCAAAACATTTGTTCTAAAAACAAGAAAACAAAAACAGAATCAAACATACCCTTATTTTCTTTCTTTTTTCCATCGTTCTAGTTACACCACATGCTTGCAGGTGAGTTAATTTAGGCCACTAAAATTTTAAACTGACAATACAGATTGTTGTCAACGTTTTTGGTGTACAAATATCATTTGTTGAGAAACATGGAAAACAGATAAGATTGAAGTACCAAATACAAGGCCAAAAAAAAAGTAACCAACACACTAAGTAACTCCAACGATGACAGGAGTTGTCGTTTAATCTTCTGCTCACACATGATTTATTTTGGTATTTGTGACCCATTTTCCATGTTTTAATGATTTTCCCATCTACGTTTAATATGATTGTTATATTGCAAGACTGTAGACTTATTTCAATCAATCATATATACGAGGAGTACATATATGTAACCTTTCGCAAGCAAAACCAGGAATACTAAAATGTAGAGAATCAAAGTTTTATCAAGAAAACCTAAATTGTAGTGGAATATTGTAGTTTGAGATGCTAATGCAACAGTAACTTTCCTCTATTGTCGTCTGCACATTTTCCTCCAATGCACCACAACCACAACCGCCACTGCTGCTGCAATTAAATCCTTAGCTCTAATGAACTCTTCATTTTGAATTTTAATCTAAATTAAAGGGAAATTTGTAAGATAAAGAGCATGTCGCTCTTGCTGTTGAGAACATTTACCTATGCTTGTCCTTCTCTTTCTCAGAAGAATAGATCCCCAAAAGATTGATTCACTTTTTCTCTCTTCTGCTGCAACTTCTCAAGGTCTCCTCCTTTGCGCATGGAATTTGTTGAATTATATGTATTAATCCTAGAAAACAATTTTCTTTTGAGTCTGTCAAGAAAATAATTATATCCCAATGATGTAGCTCTAAAGCATTCACCAAAAAAAAAATAGAAACAGAAAGGGATGGCCTTTTCACTGATAAGAAAATTTTCCAGGATCAAAGACAAATATTTCAACATACTGAAAACTTTTCGGTTTAGTAAAGCTATATTCTATTGGCAAGGGGCATGTGTGAAAAAAAATTGATTAAAATAAATGCAACTTAGTTAATAAGCAAATGTCTATCAAACTACACATGTTCAAGTGATACTGAAGTTGTCAGGCTTGTAAGTATGGAATGAAATGACATGAATTAATATTCCATTCCTGATTGACACAAATAGGACAAGAATGATTATTCCATTTCAATTCATTCCATCCATGTTCATGTTCAAATTTAACAAACTCTTGATTCCATGAACCAAGTGAAAAATGATCACAAAAACACCAAGAGCCCAGCCTAGCCCCTATAACCAAGTTGCCTTGTTCAGAAGAACAATCAGACAATCTGATTTCTTTCAATAAATTTATACATGGAGAATGAAATGAATCTTGCCATAAAAGAAATGCATTAAATAAAAACACCAAACACAGAATCCCGGATAGCGCGGAACAATGGCAATTAAAGAAAGCGAATTCTACAAAGGCATTTGTAAAGGTAAAATTTAAAGCAAAAAAATCAATAGTGACACATCAACAAAACAATGCATGTAAACCATTAATTTGTAGCATTTACATGAGGAAGAACATTAAAGATGATGGAGGACTATTCACGTGAGTAAGTTAAAAAAGGCAGTAATCTTAATGGCTTAATGTAATAGACTCTGAGGCAAACCTCAAATGTATCAAAAAATAATTTGATATGCTTCGTATGTGGGGTCCAGCCCTATGGTGCAAATAAAAGAATTGCATTGCGTATTGTGTGAACATGCGAAAATGAAAAAAAAATAAAAAAAAATAAAAAGAAAAGGAAAATCTGGTTGCATGAAAGACATGCATGCCTGAGCTTATAAAGTCTAGAAATAGGCTTGTTGGTGGCTGGTTGAATGGCATGAAAGAGAAGCAGTGCTGCTGAAAAAAATGGAGTGGTTGAGTGCATGAAATGCATAGAACGGAGAAGCTATGCATAGGCTGTGAAGTAAGCTATTGATTGCAGGAGTAAAAAATGGAGGACGATGGCTATGAGAAGCTGATTTCACATGGTGAAATTCAGAAATAGCAGCAGGCAATCTTCTCCTATAAAAGGGGAAGATTTCTGCATCAAAACGTGCAGAAAAAATGACAGATGAAGATTGGAGCAAGAAAAAAAAAAAAAAAGACACTGGGTACTATACGGCAATGGGTAGGTTTTAGTCAAAAGAAAGGTATTCACTTTGATGAAATATTTTCACCAGTTGTAAAAATGAGTTCAATTCGAGCGGTGCTAGCATTGGCAGCCAGCATGAACCTTGAAGTGGAGCAGCTTGATGTCAAGACTGTGTTTTTGCATGGTGATTTACAAGAAGAAATCTACATGGCACAACCAGAAGGTTTTGAAGTCGAAGGGAAGAAGCACATGGTATGCAAATTGAAAAAGAGTCTATATGAAGAGTGCTAAACCAGTTAGCACACAATTGGTCAATCATTTCAAACTCAGTAGAAAGAACTGCTCCACTAGTCAAGAAGAAAAGGAAGGAAGACATGGCAGCTATTCCTTACTCCTCTGCAGTGGGAGTCGTTACGAGGTTTCTTTCAAATCCTGGTAGAAATCATTGGGAAGCTGTGAAGTGGATCTTGAGATATTTGAAACGTAGCTCTAAAAGGCCTCTGTGCTTTGGAGAAGCTAAACCAATTTTGCGGGGGGAGTTGTGTCATGGCAATCCAAACTGCAAAACTGTTTTGCCTTATCCACAACTAAAGCAGAATATATTGCTATTACTGAAGCAGGAAAAGAAATGCTTTGATTGAAAAGATTTCTCCAACAATTGGGAATGAAGCAGGAAAGGTCCGTAATACTTTGTGTTAGTCAAAGTGCTTTCGATTTGAGCAAGAATGCTATGTATCATTCTCGAGCCAAGCATATTCACGTGAGATACCATTGGCTACGATCAGCATTAGAAAACAATTTGTTCAAAGCAGAAAATATTCACACCAATAAAAATCCCGCTGACATGATGACGAAAGTAGTAACACGTGAAAAGTTTGAACTGTGTGTCGGACTTGCTGACATGGACTCCAAGTGAAGAATTAAGATAATATTCTCCTCTTCATGAGCTGGAGGGAGAGAATTGTGGGGTGCAGCCCAATGGTGCAATTAAAAGAATTGCATTGTAAATGTGAGAAAAATAAAAAAAGGAAAAATTGGGTGCATGAAAGACATGCACACCTGAGCCTATAAACTCTAGAAATAGGCTTGTTGGTGGCTGGTTGAATGGCATTAATGAGAAGAGGTGCTGCTGAAGAAAATGGAGTGGTTGAGTGTATGAAATGCAAAGGACAGAGAAGCTATGCATAGGCTGTGAAGTAAGCCATTGATTGCAGGAGTTAAAAATGGAGCACAATGGCTGATTTCACATGGTGAAATTCAGCACTAGCAGAATGCAATCTTCAATAAACGGTAATGGAGACTAACTATGTTGGCTTTGAGGCGTGAACAATTACACTGTCTTGAGTGTAATATTGCTTTTCTATAAAAGCAAGTTACCCCAAGATACAACAAAGCCCTCAAAAACTCTCAATGGAAAAGTGAATTCTAATGCATTAGGGTGTTCCCTTTTATAGAGTTGAAAAGACACGAATGAACAAATATAATTGGTCAGAAATTAACAGACATAATTGTCTATTCGGAATAGTCACAATTGTCCGTTTGAAATAGTCACAACAGTCTGTTCAAAACAGACACAATTGTCTATTCGAGTTTATTCATCTGAACCTGTTAATTTAATTAACTACCATCCGAATCGGGTCAAACCGAGCTGACCCGGTCCGGTCCAAATATTAAAACCGATGTTAAAATATTTGTCAAATCGATCAAGGCCCAAGATGTCAATCAAAGACCATTAATGGACTTTGTCTTATTAGGCTATTTGGACTTGTCAAATGAGCTTGTGCCCATTTAACTAAAGTTACTTTATAACTTTAGTTTGTATTTATAAAGTCTTTTACATACTCTAAGTTAACCAATGTAGAACTTGGTTAATTATTAGCATATTTACAAACTATTTCAACATGAAAGACATGCACACCTGAGCCTATAAACTCTAGAAATAGGCTTGTTGGTGGCTGGTTGAATGGCATTAATGAGAAGAGGTGCTGCTTAAGAAAATGGAGTGGTTGAGTGTATGAAATGCAAAGGACGGAGAAGCTATGCATAGGCTGTGAAGTAAGCCATTGATTGCAGGAATAAAAAATGGAGCACAATGGCTTATTTCACATGGTGAAATTCAGCACTAGCAGAATGCAATCTTCAATAAACGGGGAAGATTTCTACATCAATAGGTGCAAAGAGAGAGAGAAGAAGAGCAATTTAAAGAGGGAAAGAGTGCTTTGAAATATCGCAACCATAAAGAGCTGTGGGTATCACACCACAAAGAGTGAGAAATATCTGAGTGTCCCATAGAAAAAAATATTGTGTGATAAAATTGTGCGATATTTTAGGATTGAGTGTAAACATTGTACCAATTTTATCACAATTTTTTGGAGTTGATCCTGTGGTTTTTCCCTCAACGATAGAGGATGTTTCATGTTAAAATTCTTGGTCTCTTTTTTCTTCCACAATTACTATTTTTATTTCCGAATAGTTAATTATTTTCATTGTTCACCGCTTCGTTATTTTTCTCAACATCAAAACTGAGTGAATATGTCATTTGTTATTATTAAAATTGAGGTTGGAGGACTGTGGGGCTAACACAGAGGAGGTGTCAGACCAAGGTTAATGGATTACAAAAAAAAAAAAAAAAATTGCTTATGAATAGATGACCATGAGTTACATCAACCCACGTTTATGAGAAATGTAAACCAGAGAGCAAAGATGATCATCTTCTCGAGTTCCAACATATACTATTCTTATTCAATAGACACTAAAGTCAGTTGTGAAGATCAAAATGTCAACAACTATAAACTTGAATTAACAAAGTAGTCCAAATTAAAGAGCCAAAAACAAGCCACGGGATGAATATTGCATTATGGGCCAGGTATGTTAAGATAAAAATAAAAAGTATTGGACATATAAGCAAAAACCATTAGACTAGTGAATAATAATTATTAACTTTTTTGGTCATGCAATAATTATTAAATTAGGATTCATATAAATTTACACTTGTTTAAAGATATTTTTAACATTTTACACAAATAATTTTTCTTTCCTCCAATTTTATATGTATCCGAACAAGAAAGAAATATTTTTCTTCATATTTTCTTCTCCCTCATTTTCTGTTCATCCAAACACAGCAGAGAAAATAGTTTTCTCTCTACTTTTCTCTTTTCTCCATTTTCTTTCCTCTTTTTTTCTCTCCACATCCAAATCAGGCAATAATCTTTGGGAAATTTCTTACTCACTAACAAGTTTTCCAAGATTTTGATTGTCCAATAGTTCCATAATTAGCTTATTTTTCTCATCAAAATACTGCACCAACTGCAACAACAGCTCATTTTATGAGTCTGTATCTAATTAATTCGACATAGTTGAATAAGAAACACTTTGATCACATCATTAGTGCAGAATTTGCTTGATGGGTAATTAAGAAAGGGATGCTAAAGTGAATGATGAATATGGTTTTAATCTCAAGAGCATTGACTGGTCATTATGCTACCAAACATAAGATATTGTTTAGCAATTACATCTTGCATGCAGGTATAGGCAATAATTTTTGAGATGGATTCAAGTGCAACACTATTTTAATTAATTTTATAGGTAGTTGTTGCTTGTTATATGTCAAATCTTGAGTTGTTTAATAACATGATAGATACACAATTGAAATACTTCTTATCCTGAGACCTAACATGGACATTAGTAGAGTTCTGAAGACTTACCACCAGTTTGGATTGATAAAATTAGTTCCTATTTTAGCCGATCTCTGCTTTTTTTTTTTTTTTTTTTTTTGTATTTTTTTGNTTTTTCTTTCTTGTATTTTTAGGGTTTCCTTTCTTGTTATTTAAGACAAATAAAATAAAAATGAAAAGTATTGGACACATTAACACAAATCCCCTCGAGATGCCGATGGTATTGAACCCACACAGCATCAACTGTAGCAGGACGATACGCTTTTCAAGCAAGAACCACATTGATGATATGAATGCGGAAAGTAGTTGACCGGCAAGCAAAAATGCCTTTAGTCACTTACCATTTATAAAAATCCTCACCACTTATATAGCAAAGAGGTATGAACAATTATTACCTTCTTGATTGCTCCAAAGCTGTGCTGCTTGCGTATTTAGCGGCGAATTTATGTTTGGCTCTACTTATGAAAACAGAAAAAAGAAAAGAAATGTAAGGGCCATCAGATGTCTCAAGCAGCATTTTATTAAAAAATCAGTTTTGCATTTTAAGTTTACCTCCAAGCAGACTTCGAATAGATAGCTGAATTGTTCTCACATCATAAGCAGAAGACCATTTATCCTATAGGCAAAGAGGACAAAAGAAAATCATATGCAATGGGTAAAATTATAAATCAATCTGTTCCAAGTGTCATGCCATTTCAGATTACCTGAAGAATGTCCAAGCATATATTTCCATCAAAGTGATCAAAATTCAGATTGTAACCTGCTTGATATAACCAATAACCAGAAGAAACAAGGAATTAGAGAAACAATAACCACAAAGAACGCTCAATTGTACGAAATTTTAAAAGAAAAAAAATAGCCTAATCAAGCAAAACATTACATAACTCTTCAACATTTATTGGGAAACAAACTAAGTCCAACTAAACCCTCTCCCTTTCCATAGGGAAAGTAGGGGCAAAGGAACCCATAAGGAAAATAGTAAAGAAAAGGGAAACAGAACCACAATCAACGCTCAATTCGAACAGTTCCGAAAAGTCCAAATCCTAAGATCACGATTAGCTTTCTTCTAGGATAACTTTTTTATCTTGGGCAACACCGAAAGTCACATGCAAACAAAGAATTAAAATTATTGATTGCAATACTCAGATGGGAAAAATACACCAAATATTTCATCAAGATTAGCATCTTGGAGAACAAAAATCAAAAAAAGGAGTGGGAAGAAAAACATTTGAACTCCATAGAAGCAGAAAGAAATGCCTCTCCGACCAAAGCCATCTCTTCTCTGTCTCAACTCTCAAGTAGAATAGATTGACTAATAGCAATTCAGCTTAACGAGGTTACTTATCAAAACATATAAATGGGAACCATGTAGTCCCCACTTGAGAAAAGAATGAACTTGGATGATTTAGGGAAAGAACCACGAGACTTTAAGAGAGAAATGGTTCACGCTTGAACTGCAGAACCATCGGGACGATGAGAAGAAAACACTTAAAACCTATTTTCATTATATTTACAAAAATGCCACCACATTTTCATTGTTTTCATTATAATTACAAATTTACTAGTGTTTTCATTTTTTTCATTTCCTGTTTTCAAGAATTTGAAAAGAAAACATTGAAAACAACTTTTTTTTCTTTCCAGATTTGGGCCCAATTTAAGAAATGTTTTCAACAAAACATTTTCGTTAAATTCAACCAAACGCATTTTCAAGCTCATTTTCTGTTTTCACTGAAAATGAAAACAGGAAATGGCCAAAGCAAACAGGCCCTAGTTTCCTGTTCTCATCAAGGTACTGCACACCTACAAAAATAGCGCATTCTCAATTTGACCTTGTTAAATACTATGCACGTTGATAAACATGAACACAGACAATGATTGGTGGGAAAATATTAAGCAGTGATTGGCAAATATGATGTGAATGAATCGAAATTGTTTTAATCAACAGCATTGATTTTCCCATTGTCATTATTGATCCAACATAC
The DNA here is from genome assembly GCA_003255065.1 of Cercis canadensis. Taxonomy (NCBI): domain Eukaryota; kingdom Viridiplantae; phylum Streptophyta; class Magnoliopsida; order Fabales; family Fabaceae; genus Cercis; species Cercis canadensis. The sequence continues at coordinate 20,978 of QAOA01007606.1, read as the reverse complement.
ACTACAAGAAAATAGGTATTTTCTCACGAACTAAATCTGTGAGAAAACTCCCATAACAGACTTTCTCACGGATTTTGGGACGCAAGAAAAATTTGCGTGACAAACCAAATTTCTCACGAAATTGTTTTCCATGAGAAAATTTCTCACAGACTTAGTTTTGGCATGAGAAATATTGAAAAAAAGTCTCCCAGAATTTCTCATATCCGAAGATTGCTATGACACGAATGGCGGACTTAAAAAAATATTTTTTTTTCAAAAAGAAAACTAGGAGTCGTCACCAATTGTATTAGAAAAATGGGAAACAATTAGAAAATCCCTTTTTAATTAATTAAAAAAATGGTCTGTGAACCAGAGAGGGTTTAGGAGTCAATTTGTGCATGGGGAAGGTGTTAGGCACCCAATAATATCCATCTAAAAGACGGTTACCCGAAATTAGTTGTACGAATCATAAAATGCCCAAAAATGCTTTAATTCATCCCTCGAATAATAAACTATACAAGTAAATAAGAATATTAACAGCAAATTTAAACATGAAATGCATGCAACTAACGTGCTCTAAATCCTTTCACCCGTTCCTCGTATATGCTGCCCTCCCGGGTGGCACTTATCCTTACCTAGGAACAATAGGGTAGGCCACCTGATATATAGATGGATCGAACTATCCCTCCATGATAGGTAAGGGGCCTATGGATACTAAGCGAATAGTCATATTCCTAAATGCTATGCAAATATATGATTTTAAGTATTACAACACTTGTCCTTGTCCAATAGGGGAGTGGTACATAATTGAAAAATGTAATCAAAATAAACAAACGCTCTCCGAGCCTCCGAATCGCCTTAGGGTTTTGCTAATGGCCCAAGGATTGTGACTCCCTCTTACATGGAACACACATTAGTAGGCTCTAAATAAGAAATTAAAGGTCACATATGCATAAGCAATTGAGCAGCCACAACATATCACAATAAATGACAAGATAAAGCAATGAACATGTCAACTTATAATAAAATGCTATACAATACTAAAGCACATGTGGCAGCCATTAAAAGTCAAAATAAAACCATGAAAATGACATGCAAAGTAAGGCAACAACATTTATTAAACAGGGCAATGAACATACACTCCTAATTAGCATGCAAATGGTTCTAAAAAATAAGAAAGGATAGCAAGTAAACACAAGGCAAAATAAAGAAAAATAGAACAACAAAGACAGAAAACAAAACATAAAATAGGGGAAACTTGTAAAGAAATCTGAGAATGCATGCCAATGCAATTTGACCCCAAAATTCTAGTTGACATAGAAAAATATCTTATGGTTCTAAATGATCAAAAATCATACAAAAATGAGCTCCCTAACTCAACTTATGGCCAAAAAACAGAACACTGCCAGAATCAACTAACAATTTCACAGTATAGTTAAAACAGCCATTTTAAAATTAAAAATATGAGCAAATGAAAAATGCAAAAAATATGAAATTTATATACATGTAAGATACACATCTTAGGGTTATAACAAGATAAGAAACATGTCATTTGGAGTTGTAAAACTGAAGTTATGGTCAACAGACCGACCACTGCCAGTGTTGGACTAACAATTTCACAGTACAGTTAAAATAGCTATTTTCAAATTAAAACTATGAGCACATGAGACATGAAAAAAAAANAAAATATGAAATTTATATACATGTAAGATACACATCTTAGGGTTATAACAAGACAAGAAACATGTCATTTGGAGTTGTAAAACTGAAGTTATGGTCAACAGACCGACCACTGCCAGTGTTGGACTAACAATTTCACAGTACAGTTAAAATAGCTATTTTCAAATTAAAACTATGAGCACATGAGACATGAAAAAAAAATATGAAATTTATATACATACAAGATATGCATCTTAGGGTTCTAACAAAAGCCAAAGCTCATGAAAAGGTTGTATATAGCTTGAGTTATGCATGAAACATCACACAAAGGTCAATGTTGGGCATGATTTACAAATTATGCTCCAATGCAAAGTATGAATAAATCATGATGCAATACATACTCAAATAATGAATCTAAGGCACTCAATTCATGTCATAATCTCAATAGCTAAATAAAAGATATAACACTTTAGAAGCAAAGCCAAATTCAAGCATAACATCACACATGCATTTTATCAAACACCTTAAAGACAGAAATCAATATTCAAAATCACTTGTAAAAAGAGCCTTAAAGTGATTCCAAATCAATAAAAATACATGTGAACATGCTCCTAGGTCATATTATAACCATCCAAGAAGCTAATTTCAACTAGAAACATGTATAATGAAGCCTCTAAGCACCAAAAAATGTAGCTGCAAAAATTATATGCGTGTTCAAGGAGTTAAGAAGTAGAAGAAAGTCATTACCCAATTGTGTCAAGAATCAAAGTGGATAGCCCTTCCACCTTCAAAAATTCATGCAAACCCTTAGATTCAAGCATCAATTTCTCCCAATAGGTGTTGTCTTGCCTTATCCAAGCTGATGGAACATGTGAAGGGGGTGAATAATGATCAAAATAAACTATGGGAAGTTAGAAAAATGGAATGAAGACTTAGGAATCAAAGATTTAATGGAGAGTGTGGGAAAGAGATGAAGAGGGAGAGGAGAGGATGAAGAATAAAAATGTGTTCCATTCTCCCAAAGTGGCTAGGATTCTACTCTTGTAAATGGAGCATAACTAAAAATGGGTCTTGGGTTTGGATACTCCACTTGGATCAAGATATTTGGGCTCAAAAAAGAAAATGGGCTATACATTAATAAGCGATTAGGCTTGGACAAATTATTTTAATGAGATTGAGACTATTGGGCTTAATACTTACATCATTCAAAGCATTGGCCTCTTGAAATACATTGGATTATGCTACATGCAATTCGATTAAAGTATATCTTCTTTTTTTGCATTTTATTTTTTTACTTATAAAAAGAAACAGACCTTTTTTTTAAAAAAAAAAGTGCATTAAAAATTTACTTAAATCAAGACTCCAAGTAAAAGTTGAAAAGAATAAAAAGTAAATAATTTTATACATTTTTTTTTATATTTTTCAGCTAAATTAAGAAATATAGCTCGGACAAAATACGGTATCTACTATGAGAAATTTCTCAATTTTTTTTTTGGACTAAAAAATGACTATTTTTTGGTTCTAAACAATTAATTATTAATTGTAATGAAATGCATGATATATTAAAATAAAAATGAAATAAATAATATAGAAATAGAAAAAATGTCTTAATCAAATTTAATAACAATAAAAAAATTTATACAATGAAAAAATAATTGCAATACAAATCCCTAAGTCCTAATATTTGTTGTCGTCGCTTCCCAAGTCCTTGATTGCATCATCATCATCGTCAGTTGGAAGCTGTGGGGCCGTAGCAAATGGTACACCCTGACCTTGCTGGAGTAGATGAGCCAACATTGCAGCGAGCTACTCTATGGATGTGTTGGAGACCTCAAGAACTTGGACCATTGTGTTGAGCTGGTTCAGCTCCTGGACCTGCTGCGTCAGGGAGGCTATATGTGTCATCATCTCCAATAGGCAAGGATCTTGCTACTCGGAGGGCTAGGTACCATGTGGTTGGGCTGAGTCCAACACATCAGCTTTAAAGCCAATGCCATAAACCCGACCTTTCTTGTTCTTGCCACCAACAACATCGAGCCATATCTCGTTATCGTTCACAGAAGAAAAAGAGGACTGGGCCTGGCTCGTAGACCAAGGCCTCTCAAACTCAATCTGTATAGATAAAAGAATAAAGTTAGTACGAAATACATACATATAATTAATTGACATAAAGATTAAAGAACTTCAAAAATACTTACATAAGTAGACTGAGCCTGTGGATGGACCTAGCCCTTGTTGGCATTGTGCTAAAGGAGACGAAAGACCTCTGATGTGTTAGGCTCTCTCCCCAACTCCTTCGTCTACAAAAAAACTCAACCATCAGTGAACATAAAGTAACATAATTTTTAAACATATCTAAAATTAAACTATGTAATTAAATCAAAAACTTACCAGCCTTCGTTTTTGTTCGGAGATGGTTATTAAACTACCCCTGTGATAGGCCTAGTCCTTATCCAAGAACCGGTTCTTCCTCTTCTGGTCCGAGACTGCCTTGTACTATTCGAAGACCCATTTAGCTATCAGGGCATCTAGCACGTTAGGCGACAATCATTCGCCCTTCGTCTTTCACATCCTAATGTCTCCAAAGGAGGTGCCAGTGTTGTCCGTGCATTTTGATTGCCAGATTTTACAAATCTGGCTTTTAAACTGTGAGTCCCAGACACATTTTCTCTACGTTACAAAACAAAAGATCAAGATTAGTGAACATTAAAATGAAGTTAGTTTTGCATAAAGAAAAATTCCTAAAGCTAAAATATTTATCTTGAACTCTGTCAACCAAAGTTTCTTCACCTCATCAGGGACAGAGGTGAAGTCCAGCCAAGCGTCCTCATATTTTTACTAATAAATAATCGAAAGGTAATGGACAGGTGATAAGACATTATTTTACACTATTTGTTTCCCTTATACTTAGTCTTTTAGTGTATGTTTCTAGTGATTTTTATGGCCTTTAGACATGTTTTGTAGATTTGGATTTTTTGGTGCTTGTAGATTTTAATTGCTTAACTGTTAAATTCTGGCACTGCTTACGTTTTTCACCTTATCTTTTGCTACAGATGTCCGATTATGTGATTCTAGTTTAGTTGGAAAGCTGACAGAAAATGACACATTTCATATGTAGATTCCAGAAGTTGATTCTCGCATCTGGACAACTGAAATTCGCATGCAAGCAGTCCAGATTTTCTGCTCCGCCCAGCATTGACTGATTCCTTTCCTTAAGGCTGCTTATTGGACCAGAACATGTTTATTTGGGCCAACATCTACTTATTGGGCCAGCACACATGACAGTAGGGTTTGATCATATTTTTTACCATTAATAATTTAGGAAACTAGGTTTATTTTGTAATTAGGAAACCATTAGGAAACCTAGAGGAGGTAGCCAACTAGTATATATCCTCAAGTTGTTGAGGCAAACCATACACAACCAGAGAGATACGAAATTCCTTGAGCTGCTACTACCTCCTATTTTCTGAGTTCGTTTTTCTACTTTTGCCTTATGTTTAAGCCTTCAATGGAGGGCTAAGTTCGTTTGTAATCAATTCAAGAGGAGCCAAACTTGACAATCCAGAGTTCCTATGCTTCAACCGGGTTTGATTTAATTTAATTTGAATTACTGCTTCTCCCCTTCTTCATGTGATTGAATGGTACTTTGATTGCATGAGTTGTATGAATTTAAATCGGTTGATTAGATTCATAACAGTAATCAGATTGATAATCATACTTTAAAGGTCTTTAATATATGGTTAACTTGGATAATTCGGTTATTAAATTAATCTGGATTTAGTGATATAGAGCGGTTGCCTAGAGTCTTAATTCCATGATTAATTGAATCCTGATTGGTAAATCAGTAGGAATTCTAAGTGTTATTGTTAGGGGTTCCAGGTAACACTTAACCAAGAATTAAATCAGATCTAGGTTATCTTTAGTGAACAAGGATGGATTAGAGTTTGGTTGCCTGCTTGAGTTGATTGCGTTTTCTCTTATTTGATAAATTCAGTTTATTGCTTTCTTAATTCTTAGTATATTGCATTCAACACAAAAACCCCACTTATTCTGTTCTTGCTTAAGTTCTTAAAAGATTAGTTGTTCTGGTGAATCCTTGGGAGACGACACTGGTTGCATCCTATACTACAATTTAGTTACAATTAGTAGTTTAATTTTGTACGGTTCGGCACCCGTCAACAGGCTCCTTCGAAGAAGTAAAGCTGCACAAAGAGAATAAATTGTTATTAGTATGAAATAAAAAACTATAAATCCTAAAAACTTTCATCAGAGCTAAGTATTAGAATTAACTTACTCCTTCTTCCCTTGTGACCAAATCCACATCTGACCATCAGCCGCTCTGAAGTCGAGCAATGGTGAGTCTGAAATCACCGAATTGGCATGCGACGATCCTCTAGCAGCCGATGATGCGGATCCTGGGGTAGCGGCTCCTGAGTACCCCTCATATGTTGCAGTGGGCGACAATGTGTGCGCTAACCCCAGGGTTGGCATAAACAAAGTCACAACTGGCTCTGTTTGAGAAGCCCAAGTAATAGTCTTCCCTTTGTCCTTCCTAGAGGGAACAGATGCTAGAGATGAATGCCTACGATTGTTTAACATTTGTCATATAATTTAAATATTAATAAGGAAATAATTAATACAATAAAATCACTAACCCCTAAATCAATAAACCCTTAAAGCACTAACCTTAACAGCTAACACCTAAATCAATAAACCCAAAACCTCAAATCCTAAAACCTAAATCATAGTGTTAAATTACTAAAGCCTCATTCGTAACCCCTAAAACCTAAACCAAAAATTTGGCAAAGTCTCCCTTAAAACTTAAACAATCCAAGAATTAAAATTTTCACACAATTATATAGAAACTCAATCACAAAAAAAAAAAAAACATTTATTCTATAACTTAAAATTAGCTAGTTGTACAAATAAAAATTACAAAACTAATTCTACATCATACAAAAAAAAAGTATTCTACCCATAACCCTAAACCCCAAACCTCCATAACCCTAAACCCTTAAACCTAAATCTTAAATCCTAAACCCCAAAACCATAACCCCATAAACCTTAAACTCCTAAATTTGTATCCCTAAACCTTAAACCTTAAAACCCCATAAACTCAAACCTTAAACCCTATATCCTAAACCTCAAATCTCATATCACAAACCCTAAACCATAAATCCTAAACCTAAATCCCTACTCCCCTACCAAAAATTTGGCAGAGCCTTCCCTAAACCTAGAATAATGCAGGAATTCAAATTTTGACACAATTACACAAAAACCCAAACAAATTAGCAATCTATTCCAAATCCAACCTAAACACAATAGTATAGGTATGAAATGGCCCTAACAACCTTAAACGGTTTCACAACAATACCTAAAGCTGCCCTCAAACAAGTATCAAAATAACATGAAAAATACCTACAGCTAACTCAAAATATACCACAAACAGCCTCCAATTGGTCATTAAAACAACGAATCAAAAGAAATTAAACAAGCCACTATTTAGATCATATGAAAATAAATTAGCAATTCAAAAAAACCCAGTAGAACGAGATCATATGAAATTAAATCAATAATTCACCTAAACTAATAGAACACAAAAGCCATAACAAACAATAAAGCTCAAAGAATTCAAGAGAGACAAAAAAAAAAATGGAGAATCCAAATTGCAATGCATATCTCTATAGAACCAATCAAATTTCATTAATTAAATCAACAATTCAGAAAAACCCAATAGAACACAAAAGCCATAAGAAACAATGAAGCTCAAATGGGAATCTAATAACGACAAAGAGAAAGAGAGAGAGAGAATATGAGAGTGACAAAGAGTGAGGAAGGACCAACTAAAGAGATCAAAGAGGGAATCACCATCGTCCACCGAGAAGGAAACACCACTAGAGGTGAGCTAGCAGTTTTGAAAGTGGGGGATTTCTGATTTAGGGCTTAGGGTCGAATGAGAGAGAGAGAGAAAAGAGATTGTATCACGGAGGTAGAGGGAGAGAATAAAACCTAGATTTCTCACTGACATTTTGTTTGTGAGAAACATATTTTCAAAATTCCACTTAATTGAAACAATGTGTTTTGTTTTTCACGAAAAAAGATCGTTTCTCCTAGAAAATGTCTATTAGAAAAATGACTACAAATCTAATCTACATTTTCTCATAGGTATGTGTCCGTCAGAAACATTTCTAGCCCCGTTCTCTTTGTTTTTCTCACGAACTTCTCGCGGATGTTTCTCTCGGCTTTATATTCCGTGAGAAACGTCCGTGAGAATTTGTCTCGACACACTATTTCTCACGGATTTTCTCATGAATATTTCTCACAATCTGACCTGGTTGTGAGAAAGTCCATGAGAAAGTCTTGACAATCACTTGTTGTGAGAAAATCTATGAGAAATTGAGTGATTTTCTCATGGAATTTACTTCTGTGAGAAAAGCCCGTGAGAAAAATAGAAAAATCCATTTTTCTTGTAGTGATAACTTATGGTTAACTTTTAATTTGCATACATACTATTATATGTCTTGTTGGTAGTTAGGTATAGGAAATAACTTTTGAGACTAATAGAACTCTTAATGTACACAACTCCTAAAATATCTAGAGTTGTTTAGTAGGACTCAAATAATGAATTATAGTTACATAGATTTGGAGTTATCATTAGGATTTATCTTTTGAATACTTGTAAATGTATACATATATTCACACTTTCAATAATAAAGATTAAGTTCATTTCATTTCATTCTTCTACTTCTTTATGGTATCAAAGCTAATCGATCAATAGCAACTCTCCCATGGCTAGCAATATTGAATTCTCTTTTTCATTCCCAAATGTCCTTGTTAACCCCACTGCCCATTACCCCACTTCCACCCTCATCTCCTTCTCGTCCTCTCACTTGCCAATTAAACTTAACCAACACAATTACTACTTGGAGAATCCTTGTAGATGCCCTATTTCATGGGCACAACCTTATGCCATTCTTAGATGGTAAAAAACCATGTCTCCCCTCTACCATCACTACTAATGGTGCTCTTCTTCCTAATCCAGAATTTAGCCTATGGATCTGTCAAGACAAATTCATTTTGTATGTCATCACCACCTCCTTAGAAACCAATGTCCTCACCCTTCTTGGTCACCCCACCATTTCCAAAGAAGCTTGGAATCATCTCAATACTCTCTTTGCCAACAAATCTAGAACTCTGTTGATGTCTCTTAAGCAAAAACTGTCAACTAAACACGTGGTTCACTTCAGTCTCCATCTCAAAAAGAATTGCCAGCTTCATCTCTTTGGCTTTTTGGATGCGGATTGGGTTGGAGATCCCAATGACCGCACCTCTACTTTTGCTCATCTAGTCTTCATGGGGTCTAATGCACTGTCTTAGTCATCCAAGAAACAACAAAGTGTAGCTAGATCCAACACAGAAGCAGAGTACAGATCTATTGCATCCATGATAGAACTCTTAATGTAAACAACTCCTAAAATATCTAGAGTTGTTCAATGGGACTCAAATAATGAATTATAGTTACATAGATTTAGAGTTATCGTTAGGATTTATCTTTTGAATATTTTTTAATATCTGTAAATGTATACATATACCCATACTTTCAATATTGAAGATCATTTCATTTCATTCTTCTACTTCTTTAGAGGCCAATCATTTAAAGATTAGAGCCACCAACTGCATCAGACTATCGACCATTAACTGGATTTTGTAATAATTATTAATTATGAACTTTGAAATTATTATATTTAATAATATTTTATCATTTGAATATATTTTTGTTTACATTGAATCTCACCTTAGTCTAGTTAAAACAATTGTAAATGTGTTTACGAATGGATGACAATGAAACAGTTATATATTCTTGCTTCTTCTCTTATTGTGTGTGTGTGTGTGTGTTTGTGTATATATATTACTTCTTCTTAACAGTTATTATGATTATAGTAGCCCTTAATTAACCGCTGCTAATAGCTACTTTTAGCAGTAGCTACTATAATATATTACTTTTTCGAAGTAAGATTGAAGGTTTTAGGTTAGGGTTTTAAGCTTGATAAATCACAAGGCACAATGTGAACCAAAGATGGGCTGAGCGAGTAAAGTTAGGGCATGATTAGCTATTCAGATATATATTAAAAGGCGCAAGCTGTTCAAATAATTATTTGACTTAGTTAGAATTATCTTCAACTGATTTGATGTAGTAGGAGAGTAATGCGGGGGCAATTGAGATGAAGTAGTTGCAGAAGCATCATAGGTGACTGTCATATTAATGGGTCATTCCAAGAATGAAGGGAGCTGAATGCAGAGTGAAGGGACACCAAAAATCGCCTACAACAACCTGTGATTAATGTTTTCATTTGTGGCTTTCCTTTCCAGCTTTTTCAAGTTTGCTTATTGTTCTGAGGTTGTTATTTTAAGTCCACTTGCTTCCTTGTACCTTGTTCGATTTCAATTAATGAAATTCTGTTTCAAACTTCTGGTTAGCTTACCATAGATATAGAGTGAGGATTTTAGGAAAACGGGGAATGTGATGCAAATAATTGAGGGAAGCAAACCTAGCCTAACTTTTATTTGACGGACCAAAATCTTTTGGAGATATTCTGGCGAATTGAGCTATGGGTACCCTTACCTCTATCCAAGGGTTCAGAGTAGAACTAACCCCTTATTTTAGTATCATTGTAAAGATATGAAAAACTTAGTTACCTAGTTAGAAGCAACATCCAAACAATTGATGGATTTTCAGTTTAACTTAGTCAAAATTACTCTTAGTTTAAGTCAATTGTTTCAGGAAATTTTCTTTATGGTTCTGTTTACTAGGAACTAATTGTTTTAATACACACTATTTGACATTTTTGAAATTTTCATAATAATAACAAAAGCAATAGATAATTCCGCCCAAACTCCAATATTCTAACTTTTAATGAGGGTAGTTTGACATCCCCCAACTCTGTGGCCATATATAATTTTATGATATTGATGATGGCAATGATGATGACAATGACAATGATAAGGATCGTTATTATTGTCATTGTTATTGTTATTGATATTGTTTTTACTAGCAGAATGCCTTGTGTCAATGCGCAAGGGGCAATGGTGACACACGACATACAATAAAAAAACTCAATGGTGATCACACGCAGGCCATAAAAATAGAGAGAACATAATGTTGATGCAAATGATAAAGCATGTCTGGCTTTGTTTTCAATGGTAGTATTCAAGTGATTTCGGAAAACCAAAAATTTCAAATATGTTAATAAGTCAAGAAAAACATCTAGTTTTATAAGTGAATATATGACTAGTTAGATTATTATTCACATATCAATAAGTAAAACTTAGTTAAACTTATCACAAAAAAAAAAAAAAAAAAAATTATCTAAACTTTTGACCCTCATTATATTAAGAAAATCTTTGGTAGCCTAGGAAACAACATCTCGAGTGGTGCCCAAATTACATGGAGTATATCTCCTTCACAATTTAAGCTGGTGGGAACTATCATAAACTTCAATTCACTGGTGCAGGTGATCCATGCACCCTCTGGTAGAAGTTGTCTGAGCCTTCAAGCACTACTCTATTCATGATAGGAAATGCATTTATGACAACTAATGAGTAACTACAATTATAAAAGTCATTAATTCAAGATAGTTATGACTACTTTTTGATTTCTTGGTGGCTCAATAACCAAAGTTTTTATGGAAATGGCATCAAGGTAAGCCCAGTTAGCTTTTTGGACAAGATGGCTAACTTCCAAATATAAATGTTCATCCACTACCTGATTCTACTAAAGGTTCTAAAATCTTTTCAAAATCTTAAAGATTGAGTACATGACAACTTGAGCTATTATTGTAGTTCATCTAAATGATTGGATACTCATGTTACGACTTGGATAAAGGAGTAGCCACACATATTTGTGAAAATGGTTCCACATGAATTAATATTCATTCATTATCATTCTGTTCATTTAATGACCTTCTTTATCTTATCAGAGCTTTTACATCAGATTGATATCCCCAACCCAATTATATACATTGAAAATTATATTTTATACGTATCTTATCAAAACGATTATATCTTAAAAGAGTAAAGCTAGACAATTAATTTTGGGCTAATTGACTGAAAAAATATTATCTGCCAAAGTATTTACAGAAATGGAATATTATGCAAACTTATTACAGAAATATGGCACTTTTGATTAATTTATTCATGGGCATACGGACAAAGAGATGCACTTTACATTGAAAGTAGTAGATATATTGAAGTCGCACTATGTTAATGATTGATTTGTTTTACTTTGACCCTAAAATGATTGATTAAGATTACTTCATGAACATCCATTTTCCTGGCATTGTCAAGTACATCTTCAAGTGAAACAATATTCCGGTTAAAGCTTTTATGAAAACTTGTAATTAATATTGTACTAGGTTTTAATGCCTTCTAGAGTGATTATGTGTGCTTTCGAATGCAGCATAATTGATGTAGTAATAAGCTGACTAGTAATCAGCAAGGGGAGGAAAAAAGGGATCATTAGCTTCCTAGTGCGTCACACTTATGTATACCAATTAATATATATTTCAGTGATGTTTTATACAGACTGCAGTTTGGTTATGGATTATAATGTAGCCTGAAAATATCTAGAGTACAGATCTGTTGCATCCATGATAGAACTCTTAATGTACACAACTCCTAAAATACCAAGAGTTGTTCAATAGGAATCAAATATTGAATTATAGTTACAAAGATTTAGAGTTATCATTAGGATTTATCTTTTGAATATTTTTTAACACTTGTAAATGTATACATATACTCATACTTTCAATATAGAAGATTAAGTTCATTTCGTTTCATTCATGTCAAGTTAGCACAAATAAGAAACATGGAGACAATGAGAGATCACTTGCATACTGTTCTCATCAAGGTACTGCACACCTGCAAAAACAGCGCATTCATGAGTCCGTACTAAATATTTAATCAATTTAACATTGTTAAATACTATGCACGTTGATAAACACGAACGCAGACAATGATTGGTGGGAAAATATTAAGCATAGATTGGCAAATATGATGTGAATGAATCGAAATTGTTTTAATCTCAACAGCATTGATTTGTCCATTGTCATTATTGATCCAACATACACTACAAGAAAATAGATATTTTCTCACGAACCAAATCTATGAGAAAGTGCCCATAATTCTATTATAAATAGGTTTCTTACCAATTTTGGAATGCAGGAAAAACTTGCGTCACAAATCACAAAAATTATTTTCCGTGAGAAAATTTCTCACGGACTTAATTTTGACATGAGAAATATTGAAAAAAAATCTCTTAGAATTTTTCATGGATTTTTTTCCATGAGAAATTCCTCAAGTTTTTTTTGGCTAAAAAATGATTGATTTTTTTTGGGCTAAAAAATACTGATTTTTTTTTCTAAACAATTAATTATTAATTGTAAAGAAATGCATGATATATAAAAATAAAAATGAAATAAATCAAATAGAAATAGAAAAAAATTATTAATCAAATTTAATAACAATAAAAAATGTTATACAATGAAAAAAAATTACAATACAAATCCCTAAGCCCTAATATTCGTTGTCATCGCTTCCCAAGTCATTGATTGCATCATCATCATCGTCAGCTAAGGGCTGTGAGGCCGAAGCAGATGGCACACCCTGACCTTGCTGGAGTAGATGAGCCAACATTGCAGCGAGCTACTCTGTGGATGTGATGGAAGCAAACCTAGCCTAACATTTATTTGGCGGACCAAAATCTTTTGGAGATATTCTAGTGAATCGAGCTATTGGTACCCTCACCTCTGTCCAGGGGTTTGGAGTAAAACTAACCCCTTATTTTAATATCATTATAAAGATATGAAAAACTTAGTTACCTAGCTAGAAGCAACATCCAAACAATTGATGGAATTTGAGTTTAACTTAGGCAAAATTACTCTTAGTTTAAGTCAATTGTTTCATGAAATTTTCTTTATGGTTTTGTTTACTAGGAACTAATTGTTTTAATGCACACTATTTAAGTTTCGAAATTTTCATAATAATAACAAAAGCAATAGTTAATTCCGCCCAAACTCCAATACCCTAACTTTTAATGTGGGTAGTTTGACAATCCCCCACTTTGTGGCCATATTTAATTTTATGATGTTGATGATGATAATGACAATGATGAGGATCATTATTATTATCGTTGTTATTGTTATTGTTGTTTTTACTAGCAAAATGCCTTGTGTCAATGTGCAAGGAGCAATGGTGACACACAACATACAATAAAAAATTCAACTAGATCACCCCTTGGGAGTTGGTTCACTGGTTATTTAAATTAGCTTCCCATTAGAATTTTAGGAAGTATATACATAAGGTCTAATCCTACTCTTTTTGGAAGTCCTATAGGGTATTTAATTTTTTGTTTCCTCAAACCATACCACGACCATCCCCATGATACACCTTGAATGATTGAGCACTTGGTGCTCCACCATGAGATTTTAGGGAGGTATTGGTTAGTCCTTATTGTGTATCCTCCAGCAGATCAAAAGAAAGTTATAAAATTAATTTTTGTTGCCTTTCCCGTTTCATCCCGATTATCAATTATCCCTACCCTATTCATTTCACCTATTTATCTTTAAACATGAAAGAGAAGTTGGCACCTAATTAGAGTAGCTATGTCATCCAATTTTCATTATGATTATGTATAGATGTAAAATGCATCTATAGGAAGGGATAGTCTTGTGTACAGTGACGGATCAACCTTAATAAGTTTTCTAGCTTGATTAAATCTCATAAAAGAAAAATCTTATAGGAATAAAGTAGTAGGATGGCAGCCACCGCGTTATAGTCAAAATTTATTTCATGTTTTTCCTTTCTGTTTTTTTTTTTCTTTTCTTTGAACTGGAAAAAGATTAATTTCACTGAGAAGAACACATAGACCGCGCGTGTTCCGAAATAAAAGGAGACGCAGACAGCACATGTGCAGAGACAAAATTATTTGATGATTGAAATCGTTGGTTAGTCTTTTTTGCATGCAGAACGTGAACATTAGAGAAGTTGCCCAAATTTAAAGCTGGTGACCAGTACTCGGTTGGTTGCATTGATGACTAATTTTTTTGAAACTGTTTCTGTGATCGATTTGATGACACGCAGGCCATAGAACTAGAGAAAACATCATGTTGATGCAAATGATAAAGCTTGTCTGGTTTTGTTTTTAATGGTAATCAGGTGATTTCGGAAAACCAAAAATTTCAAATATGATAATAAGTCAAGGAAAAACATCTAGTTTTATAAGTGAATATATGACTAGTTAGATTATTATTCACATATCAATAAGTAAAATTTAGTTAAACTTATCACCAAAAAAAAAAAGTGTTACACGTATATCATTCATCAGTATAAAACTAATTATTCTACCAGTAAATTGTGTTAAATTCTGTATAAAGATGATGAGGGGGAAAGAGGGACTAAACTCTAATTCACAAAGTTGGGATGAAAAGAGAAACAACTTCAATTCTCAATTATAATATGAAAATGATCAATCATTCAGGTCTGCATTTCACTTCTTGATACGTGGTATTTAAGGCTGACAATAACACAGTTCGCAAAGAAATATAAATTGGGAAACAAAATACACAAGGCTGGAAACAAAGAGCTAAAAGTCCCAAAATACAACTTTAAAAATGAATAACTTACAACATACTTGGAATCGTAAAATAGGGTGTAACTAGTTGAAAAGATAAATAAATCTTGTTTTAATACCACAAACAACGCATGAATTGAAATTTGAAATCAATGGATGACAATTAAAATCAATTGAAATTTGAAAACAGTAATGACCGATCATGATTGTGACGTTTGTAGCCTGCCAGAATGACACAGTTTTGAGCTTTCCTCCTTTTAAAGATTTCCTTTTATGGGCGAATCTTTCAAATGGATCCCACCTATACAATATCATTACACCATTACATGAAACTACTGCTGGGTTGTAGACCAGATTAACACATAGCTGTCTTTCCAAAGGAAGAGTTGTGTATTCAAGGTCTTACAATCTTAAAATAGGGTGGAGATAAATAAATCTAATTTTTAATGTCACAAACCATTCATGAATTGAAATTTGAAATCAATTGATGACGATTAAAATCAATTGAAATTTGAAACTTCATTGACGGATTATGTTTGTGCCAATTGTAGCGTGCCAAAATGATGCATCTTTCCTCTTTTTATATATTATGGGAAGATCTTTCAAATAGACCCCACCTGTATTGAGAAACCATTCCTCTTTTTATAGATTTCCTTTTATATGCAGATCTTTCAATAAACTCCAACTGTACAGTATCAAAGCACCATTACATGAAATTACTGTTGGACTGTAGACCAAATGGCCACATGGCTCTCTTTGCTAGGAGAGGATTGTGTGTTTAAGATCTTACTTTGACAAAAAGAGAAGTTCTGGAAGTGCTCCTCCACACAAAGATATATAATTGTGAATGTATTCACAGTGAAATTCTGAAGTAAGGATGACTTGCTCTAAGTTTAATAAATCTGACTTCATCCAAAGGATGTTGTCAAGCCAAGGTTAATTAATGGGTTAAAGAAAAAATAATTGCTTATGAATAGAAGACCATGAGTTACGTCAACCCACGTTTATAAGAAATGTAAAAGAGAGTGAAGATGATCAACTTGCCGAGTTCCAACATACGCTATCCTTATTCAATATAGACCACTAAAGTCAATTGTGAAGATCAAAATGTCAACAACCATAAACTTGAAATTGCAAACGAAGTCGTCCAAATTAAAGAGCCAAAAACAAGCCACGGTATGAATATTGCATTGTGGGCCGGGTATCATAACAATTGCGAAGAACATAGGTTAGGGGAGTCCAAAGCCATGCGATCATTTGAAGTTAACCTAAGATTTAGTCACGATTTTAGATAAAATAGGTAAAGTAAGATAAAAATGAAAAGTATTGGACATATAAGCAAAAATCATTAGAGTAGTGAATAATAATTATTAACTTTTTTGGTCACGCAATAATTATTAAATTAGGATTCATATAAATTTACACTTGTTTTAAGATATTTTTATCATTTTACACTAATAATAATTTTTTGAACTGGAAACAAAATAACTTCACTGAGAAGAAGACATAGACCGTGGTCCGAAATAAAAGGAGACACAGACAGCACATGTGCAGACACAAATTTATTTAATGATTGACATCGTTCGTTAGTCTTTTTCGCATGCATAACGTGCACATTAGAGAGTTGCCCAAAGTTAAAGCTGGTGACGGCCAGTACTTGGTTGGTAGCTTTGATGATTAATTTGTTTGAAACTTTTTCTTTGATCAATTTGATGACATGCAGGCCATAAAAATAGAGAGAACATCATGTTGATGCAAATGATAAAGCATGTCTGGTTTTGTTTTTAATGGTAATATTCAAGTGATTTTGGAAAACCAAAAGTATCAAATATGATAATAAGTCAAGAAAAACATCTAGTTTTATAAGTGAATATATGACTAGTTAGATTATTATTCACATATCAATAAGTAAAACTTAGTTAAACTTATCACAAAAATAAAAATTATCTAAACTTTTGACCCTCATGATATCAAGAAAATCTTTGATAGCCTAGGAAATAACATCTCGAGTGGTGCCCAAATTACATGGAGTATATCTCCTTCACAATTTAAGCTGGTGGGAACTATCATAAACTTCAATTCATTGGTGCAAGTGGTGATCCATGCACCCTCTGGTAGAAGTTGTCTGAGCCTTCAAGCACTACTCTATTCATGATAGGAAATGCAGTTATGACGACTAATGAGTAACTACAATTATAAAAGTCATTAATTCAATATAGTTGTGACTACTTTTTTATTTCTTGGTAGCTCAATAACCAAAGTTTTTATGGAAATGGCATCAAGGTTGGCCCAGTTAGCTTTATGGACAACATGCCTAGCTTCCAAAGATAAATGTTCATCCACTTCCTGATTCTACTTAAGGTTCAAAAAGCTTTTCGAAATCTTCAAGATAATAGAGAGAGAGAGGGAGAAATAGAGAGAACATCATGTTGATGCAAATGATAAAGCATGTCTGGTTTTGTTTTTAATGGTAATCAAGTGATTTCGGAAAACCAAAAATTTCAAATATGATAATAAGTCAAGAAAAAAAATCTAGTTTTATAAGTGAATATATGACTAGTTAGATTATTATTCTCATATCAATAAGTAAAACTTAGTTAAACTTATCACACAAAAAAAAAATTATCCAAACTTTTGACCCTCATGATATATCAAGAAAATCTTTGGTAGCCTAGGAAATAACATCTCGAGTGGTGCCCAAATTACGTGAAGTATATCTCCTTCACAATTTAAGCTGGTGGGAACTATCATAAACTTCAATTCATTGGTGCAGGTGGTGATCCATGCACTCTCTGGGTAGAAGTTGTGAATAGTTAATTGCTGTTCACTATTCAATGCTGCGCTATTTTTCCCAACATCATATGTAGTAGATTTTGATATATCCTAGAGCATGTGTATCTGATATGTATGTTTCATTTTAGTTCGAATCCAAATCCATATATATAATACAACACAAGTATATATAGTACAACTAGTTTAATTAAGAATCTTTCAAAAAGATTGAAGTCCCAAGTTCAAATAGTTATTTTTCCATATTTCTCAGCTAAAAAATCTAATTTTATTTATATAATGAAAAAAAATCATATATATAATTATACTCATATATAGTCTCGTTTGTGTTTGAGTTGGTAAAACAGTATTAACAAATTATAAGAATAGAGAAGCAACCAATTTTCGTTTCCTTAATATTATCTTGTAGTTCGCATAAACTAATTGAATTTTAGTTTTTTATATAAAGAAAACAGATAATTATACTCATTAATATCATTAATCACTTGTTGAATAGGATATAAACCAAAAGAAAAGGGAACACGAAGATAAATAGATTAACATAACATACTAAAGTACTAAAAATTGGTGAGACATAATTGGCCATTAATTTGAGTACATTCTATTAAATTCAAAATGTGTCAAGATATTTGACTCACACTTCATGACTAATTTTTTTTAGATTAGGTAAGTTAGAAGGCACTGACACGGCACTTTGCTGTCGTGTCCCCGTGTCCGACACACCGTGGACACAGACACAGACGCAGACACATGTTTGACATGCGTACGGATGTGTCCAAATAAAAATAATAATTTTTTTTTGACATGCGGATGACACTGCTTGCCATTTTTTCCCATTTTTTTAAGGAATTTTTTTTTTTTGAAAAAAAAGATAACTTGATGAATAAAAAATGGAGGCCATGATTTTTATCGATGATGGAAATAAAAATTATCATGAAGAGGCTATTGAGGCTAATCAACAAAATTAGCAAACTTTAATCTTTTTGCTTGTATGTAGTAAATATGCTAAGGAAGGGATAATTAGAATGAATAGGTGATATCTCTTGACTATTTTTTTGTTGTGAATGGATGGATTAGAATGACTTGGTAATATCTCTTGTAATTGTAAAGGAATATTAATATTTTATATTGGTGGGGTTTATGTCCCCTTTTTTGGTGAGAGAATATGTTATAAATATTCAATATTTTAATAAAATATAAATCTACTTAAAATTTTATTTATGTTATTTGATTAATATATATATATATATATATATATATATCCGTGCTTCCAGCGTTATACAGATATTTAAATTAAATCTGTCAAGGAGAATGAAATTACCTACTTACCACTTAGACACATGCCAAAATTGAAAAGGAAAAATTCTTGTCAAAAGTTAGCACAAATAAGAAACATGAAGACAATGAGAGGAATTTGCCTGAAAATGACATGTCTGTGTTTGTTCAGCCTTTTGCAGGTTTTATAACTTGGTTGACCGGCAGCATGTGGAGGTGGGAATTTTGCTGTAATTATAAAGTTGGTTACAGGTTTTTAAAATTTATAAAGTTGGCCCTCCACTGTAATTAACTGAATATAAATTATAGACTAATTATAGAATGGAGGATAACGGCCTTTTGACACAAATATTATATTTTACAAAAGTATTTACCTAAATATTACAACTTTCAAACTATTTACACAAATATTACACTTTTTAAAAATTCAAAAATTAAAAAAAAAAAAATTTCAGACACGTGGGTCCCACCGAACACGTCGTGGGTCTCACGGCGTGTCCCACGTGGACACGCCGTGAGGCCCACGGCGTGTCCTAATAGGCAAAATTTATCCATTGTTCCAGTGTTGTGGGCCTCGTGACGAATTTTGTCTTATTGGGACACGCCGTTGGCCTCACGGCGTGTCCGGTGGGTCCCTCATGTTCGAAAATCTTTTTTTTTTTTTAATTTTTGAATTTTTAAAAGGTGTAATATTTGTGTAAATAGTTTGAAGTTTGTAATATTTAGATAAATACTTTTACACAATGTAATATTTGTGTCAAAAAGTCGAAGGATAACATTTGGTTAATGCATTTGAATTTCAGATGAATAGAGCTATAGCAGCTCGAGCAAAAAATGCCGATGACGAGGAAAGCATTCTTCTAAAGACAAGCTACGAAGCAACCCAAAATGAAGGGTGTCACTATAGTATAAACGTGGCAAAATCATTTAGATTGTAAAATGTCCTTTTTTAAAAAAAAAAAATCTTTAGGAAGATAAATTACAAAATTATCTTTTTAGTGCATTTTATGTTTTATCGTGAAATACACTAGGGCATTAGTGTACTTCATGTTTTATCATCAATTCAAGCCATTAAGAAATAAAAATGAACTTTAAGGATTACCATATTTAAGTTACATCTAATTAAAAATAAAACACTTAAAAAATGTAAAATTGATACTTAAGAACTTAGTATATTTTATGTCACATCTTATTAATTAAAGCCATTAGGAAAGAAAAATAAATTCTTAGAAGATTATTGTATTTTATGTTAACTGATTAATATAAAATTACTTGAAATGTAAAACCAACACTTAGAGCCTTAGAGGTTTAGTGCATTTTATGTTATATATTTGTATTTAAATGCACATTTTTTAATTATTTTCTTTAAATAATTAGAATGTTTTTAATTCAAATCTTAATTAATGATACATTAATCTTTTGGGCCTTGGTCCAATAAAAAACAACACATGGGAGTGATTTGATTTAATATATTTATATTCTAAAATAATTAAATGGAGCATCTACCAAGTTTAACAAAATGATATCAGCTTTCAAGAGGAAAAATAAAATATAAGCAAGCAAGACAAAAAAAAAGAAAGATTGGGGTTTAGTTGAAAATATACTCTATTATTTTCTTATCGTATACATATAGTTTCTTTTGAAAATA
>QAOA01007603.1:447058-555594 GCA_003255065.1 Cercis canadensis | reverse complement strand
TCTCTTCTAGTCAGAAAAATTTCGTTCATTCTATAATAAGTTGCCTAAACAAGAGCTGTAATTGGTAAGTTCCTAACTCCTTTCAAAGTTCCGTTCACTGATTCAACCAAATTTGTTGTCATTTGCCCATAACGTCTCCCTTCAGTGTCCCCGTGTAATGTCCACTTTGTTATATCAAGATCTTGAAGGTATGTCCATGCTCGATCATCCTTTAATTCGCTGCGTACCACCCTCATATATTCATCATATTTGAGTTTTTCAAATTGAGACGCTACAATGATTCAAAAAATATCATAAATATTAGTAATTGAAAATTGCCAAATTAATAAATATCAACAACAAGATTGTTTTTCTTACCAGCTATGTATATTTTTTGTTTCATGGATTTGTTCTTGAAAGAATTGTTCCAATTGCTGACAACATGACTCAAGCAAAAGAAATTATTTGCCCATGGTGGACACCATCTCAAGCGTTCATCTTCAATAGAGGACAATATACTAACATGACGATCTGAGACCAACGCTAGATTTTTGATGTCTCGTGCAACGTGCTTTCGGAGTAAGTACAAAAACCATGTCCATGCAGGTTTCACTTCTCCTTCCACGATGACATATGCAACTGGTAACGGTTGACGATTACCATCTTGTGTCGTGGCGATCAATAGTGTACCACGATACTTCCCGTATAAGAACGTCCCATCGATTTGGATTATTGGCTTGCAGTGAGCCATAGCATTAACACATGCCTTGAAGGTCCAAAACACACGCTTAAACATCTTAGTCCCCTGTACAACGTGATTCCCAATGCAATAATCATCATAACACCATTCTACCACAGTTCCTGGTGTCGCGGCTTGCATTGCAGCCATCCATCTAGGCAATTCTGTGTAGCTCTCTTTCCAACTGCCAAACACTGCTGCAACTGCTTTTTGTTTTGCACGCCATGCTTTCTTATAAGATATCTGGTACGAGAAATCATTTCTTATCCGCTCTTGTATTAACTTGATGGTAACATCTGGCTTCTCACTAACCATCCCATAAATAGCTGACGCAATCACACTATCATCGAGCTTATTATGATCTTGTGTTAGGGTGGGGGACGTGCACGTATGGGGCCCATTGTATTTTCTGATCTCCCATAATTGACTTTTGGTCCTCAAACAAGCTCTAAGTCGCCAATTACATCCGCTAAAGTGATTCGGACAAATGATGCTCCAAACTTTGCGATCTGACTCCTTCACTATGAATGTTTGATGCATGTGGAGGGAGTATTGCTTTGCGACAAGTTGCAGGGCATCTTTTGTCTGGAATCTTTGCCCAACATACAACTCTTGCCCTCTTTGCCACTCTCCACCGGGAATTACTGCCGTTTCATCAACTATCTAAAATGCGTCATGATTTACATAAGAATAATGACTCAATGGAACACTATATTGGAGCGGTTGTGCACTTTGTGAAGTGC
The DNA here is from genome assembly GCA_003255065.1 of Cercis canadensis. Classification (NCBI taxonomy): domain Eukaryota; kingdom Viridiplantae; phylum Streptophyta; class Magnoliopsida; order Fabales; family Fabaceae; genus Cercis; species Cercis canadensis. The sequence continues at coordinate 554,133 of QAOA01007603.1, read as the reverse complement.
TACCACCAGTTCCATCATCAACACCACCAGTAACATTTAGATCGAATAAATATTCATCATCAGAGTCGCTACTCTCCCTAGTTTCGTCTTCATTGTAACCTTCTTCATCGTCATTATCTTCAATCAAGGGATCAATTGGAGAGTTACCAAGACTTATAACCGGGTTATCGTTATCAGTTTCTTCTTCACTCCCTATTTACATCCTATCTGAACTCAGCCATGGTTGACTATAATCATAGCCCTGATCACGTGGTATGCCACATATTTGACTAGAACTAGGATAAGTAGCAACATCTGGTTGATAACATCCCTCATATTCTAAATTCACTTGATTGTATGAAGGGAATGAATGAGGAATTGAACTTGGACCAGCACCATCAACAGCTATACGTTGGCCACTATCATCATCAATATTTTCGTCCACAATATTTACCTCCACAAATATCTCAATTGGACCTAAATTTGTATGTCCAACATTACTTTCAAACATCATCTCCACATCAGAATCACTCATTAGTAGAAATGCATTATAAAATAATGGATTCGCTGATATCGGTAATCTATAGATTATTTGCTCAATCAGTTGATTTGCTTTAAGACCCATTCTCGTGTGGACATAATTTTTTAACATATTTAGTCCACATCTTTTCTTCAAGTTCAACCCAATAGGTCTTGGACCTTCATACATCACGCCTTGAGCCCCATCGTATATCCGACCATTAGAATATATTAAAAAATGCATCTTCATCATAAACTGTTTATATATGCACTATTAGTATGTAATCATTTTATACTAATTATGAATACATTAATTTATCATAATATTCTAACCTAATTCATAAGTATTTCAACGTAAACATTTATTCATAAGCTTAAAAAATTAATAACACTTATCATATATTACTTAAGTGAACTAAATATATAAGGGAATATTTATTCTAAAATATTTAAGACTACATACATATTTAAATCAATATTAAAAATTAGTAAAACATTCTACATCATAATTTAAAACTTAACATACAAAGAATTCATAAGCACTTAACAAATATATTTAACATAATACAAGAACTTTATTAGTAAATACATTATGTTAAAAAACTATAATAATTATTTTGTAAATTACAAATAAGACAATATTTATTCACATAATTATCAAACTAAAAATTAAACATACATTAAAATAATTGTAAAATGCTTTCAAAAAAATTCTTATTTTTTAGAATGAAATTTGATCAAAAAAATATTTTCACAATCACGTTTTTTGGCCATAATTCGACACCCTCCCCCTCAAATTGCGACAACCACATCTCAAGGACTTTGAATCTATGACAATAGTTTTCAAAGTAACACATATATGCTAAGAGTTTTCAAAAACACAATATTCAAGGACTTGAATCTACATTGTGATTAATTTTAAAAAAAATTGGTACATTCTACATGACTAATTTTACACAAATTTAATAAATACTTAACAAATTTTTTTCATATAATACAAGAACTATGTACATAAATACATTAAGTAAATAAATTTAAAAAAAATCATTCACAAAAATTTAACATAAGACAATATTTATTAATAATACATCATTAAATTAATATGAATTTAACAATATTTACATACATCATACAAAAGAAAAAAAAACTTCTAAAACATTTATCAAAATAACTAAGTAAATAAAATAAACATACCTTTAAAAATTCGAACTGACGTTAGCTTCAACTACTGCAAACTCGTAAAACATTTTCAATCTTTCAGATTTCTCACAATAAACTGACAACTCTTTCTCTTCCTCTAAATCTGGCAACTATCGTCAATTTCTCATGTATTTATAGGGATTTAATGTCGAAATTTCAAAATTCGTTACGCAATTTCAAACTTCGTCACATAATAATTAAGTCGCAATTTTGAAATTCGTTACGCAATTTCAAAGTTCGTCACATAAGAGGGCCAGGACCGACAGTTAAGAGTCACATTTTAATTGGTATGGCACGTGTGGAGTGTCGCACTCTGGTATAGTCAAAATTCGACTCTCCTCTATGCTTAATTTCGACACCCTTCATGCCATTAAAATAAAAAATACACATATAATTGATGGCAAAATTCGACACTACAAGGAGTCGAAAATCAAAATGCAACACTCCTCACAGCAAAAATTTAAAAAAAAAAAATTTGCATGGCAAAATTCAGCTCCTTAAAGGAGGAGGGAGCCAAAATTCGGCTCCCTACTGATGGCAAAATTCGACTCCTCACAGCAACAATTAAAAAAAAAAAAAAAATTTGCATGGCAAAATTCGGCTCCCTACTGATGGCAAAATTCGACTCCCTACTGATGGCAAAATTCGACTCCTCACAGCAACAATTAAAAAAAAAAAAATTTTGCATGCCAAAATTCGGCTCCCTACTATCCCAAAATTCGACTCCCACATTGAAAATTAAAAAAAAAAAAAAATTGCCATGCCAAAATTCGGCTCCTTAAAGGAGCCTCAAACGAAAAGTCGGCTCCTCATTACGGTTCAAAATGCGACACTGAAGAGAGAAAGGAAAAAAAAAAAACTACCGTAGTTGTGAAAATAGTTTGAAATGTGTCTTATATGTGTAATTAGTTTGCAGATATACATTATTCAGAAGAATCACTCCAAAAAGGGGCAAAGTGAGAAATCAAAAAAAGAAAATATCTAAAGAGGGAGTGGTGCATGAGAAGGGAAAGAAGGGAGAAAGAATTAATTAGAGAAAAAAAAAGGAGAATAGAGAGAGAGAGAGAAAATGGTGAAGAGAGGGAATTAGAGCAGAAAAAAAAAAGAGTTCATTGAAGTTCTAAGACTTGAATCGTTCACCGCCCTATTCACTACTCCTCATCCTGTAACTTGCAGATTGCCGAGTTGACGTCGTATAGCAAGCAGCTTGGGCATTCGAAGATTATCTTGGCTTCTAAAGGTAATAATTTTTTCTCATAAATTCTCTTCTGTCTTGGACCTAAAGTGGGTGAGTATCATAGTTTAATTTGGGAATTTACATATACTTTTAGATATTTCTTGGATGTTCAATCTACTGTAGCTTTGCTTTAATTTGCCTATTTTCAATTAGTCTCCTCATTGTGTGATTACATGTTAATAATTTTCTTTGTTAAATTCTGATTATGCTGCTATTTGATCAGATGCGTTGGTTTTGTGTTGGAGATTTGCTTTTAGTTTTGGTTAATTCTTTTTTTTTTTTTCTTCTTATATTCATATGTTCATTTCACTAGAATAGTCCTATCACTTCACTATTTCTCTTAAGTTGAAGACTTTGTCAGTATTATGTGGATTTGCTATTAGATTTTAAGGAGTCACTTCTGTTGTTTTTATTTGTTTATTCTTCTATCGATTAACTCTCCATCTTGTTGTGATTGCTATGGATTTTCCTGTTAATGCATGATTTTCAGGCTTGATTATGAATTCGATTTAATTTGAATTGGATGCTAGGGTGTTTCTTGTATAGTCTTGAGGCTAGAATTTTTATGGTAGGACAATGGTTGAATAATCTTTCTTTTTGAAATCATTCTGGATGCCTTGTTTCTTGAGATGTCAAATTGGGAAGTTCAGGACATGTTGTGGTTGATTCTATTTGGATTAATTTCAATCCTACAAGTAGATTATGAATAAGGATTGTAGCTATATTGTAGGCTTTGGAATGTTTGGGTGTTTATGTAAATCTTGGTGTTTATTCTGTGCAATCATAATATTTGTGGATTTGATTTTATTGATGTGAGAGCTCTGAAATTCTAATCTAAAGAAGGTAAAGAGAGAGTGCGAATAAGTGGCCTTGCCTTGTTTTTTAGTGGTTGATGTTTCATTGATATGGTGTTAAAAATTCTGGTATCTTACTTTTGCTTATAGCTTGGGGGAATTGCAATATTTTGTACTGTATGCCACAATTGAAGGGATTATTTACTTATTATTCCGGAGGCTAGTTAGGGGGCTGTTTAAGGGTAACTTTGTTATGGGTAAGTTCATGGTTTGTAAGTGGTCATTTTGTAGATGAATGGTGGTTTGTTTGGAGCATAAATGATAGCTATTTGGCCCATTACTTTAAGGTTTTGTGACTATTTTGAGCATGAGTTGGTTGTTATTTTTACACTGTTTTAAAGCTTTTATTTAGCATTTATCTCTATGCTGAGTTTCCTATACCATATTTCGTTATGTCATTGAATTCTATGTCTTAAGTGAGTATGATATTTTCTTCTTACTTTGTTAAAATAACTGCATAAAGTGTGAATTTTCGCTGCTGTCAGACAGCTCTGGCAGCAGACAGTGTTTGATTTATTTTTGTAGTTACAGAACTCAGAATTTAACACTGTTTGTCTCAATAGAACTGTAAAATGTGTGACTTTGACGTGTGTAATTCCCATATTTTTTACATGTATCCCCTGCTCCCAGTTCGCATGTAAAGTTGGATGTTTTTTTTGTACTGTCTGGTTATATTTCTTCTCTGGCAGCAGTCATTTTTCTTCTTATAACTGGAGCTACAGAGCTCTAATTTGATTGTTTCTTATCTCGTTTGAACCGTAAGACATATATATTTCATGTGTAAAAATTTTGGAATTTTTTCATTCTCCGCCTGCTCCCAGTTTCAATCTGAACGTAGCTATTTATTCCCAACTGTTGCTGCTGTCATGTTTCTGGCAGCGCGTCATCTTTCATCTCTAGTTTAAGTTATAATGCTCTATTTTGCATGATTCTCATCTTGTTTGAACCATAAGACATTTCTTTGATGTGTGCAATTTTTAGAATTTTCTCATTTTTCACTGCTTCTAGTTCTAATTTGAAAGTGGCTGTTTTGGATTGTGCCTTAGTGACATTTTCTTAATTTTCCATTGTTCCATTTTTGTGAGTTTTAGCTTGGTTCTAAGCATTGCATAGGAGCTGTTAGCAATTCAGTTTGGTAATTTCTGCATTTTCCTACTTGAGAGTTGATTGGTAGTCCTACTTTTGGGTGGTTTATTTTGCTGTGTGACTCTTATGGCATATGTGATAGAAATTTGCATGGTCATGTGTATGGTTTATGGAATTTTACGCTAGTCATGTGAGTTTGCGTGCATCTAAAATAGTGATTATAAAGTCCCTGTTGATTAATGGTGCGTTTTGAGCAAAGCTGAATCACTTTTTGAGACTCTTTAATCTTGGTTTCGGTTGCTGCCCTAGGCCTTTTTTTATACCATTTTTGCACTATTTCTGTGAATACTTTTAGTACATATTGGGTGTTGTTTTAGGACTGCTCCATAGCTCTTTCCTTATGCTAATAATGTACTGTTTTAGGACTGCTCCATAGCTCTTTCCTTATGCTAATAATGTACTGTTTTAGGACTGCTTCTAGGCTCATTTTCTATGCTGTTTCTGCACCATTTTTGGACTGTTTCTGCACTTGTTTTATTAAGGTTTAATTGTAATTTTGGTCCCCCTATTTTAACCACTTGAACGTTTTGGTCCCCCTTATTTAAAAATGAACTATTGAGTCCCTCTATATTCATAAAATGTACAAGTTTAGTCCATTTATTTTTAAGTCAAAATTCTTAGGTTTATTTCAAGGTGTAAAGTTCTCTGATTCATAATCCCACCGTTCAGATTGAAGGGCTACATCTTGTGAACCTTCTCACTAAATTTGAGCTCGATCTAACGGTGAAATTTAGCCTAAAATACCAAAACCATAAGTTTTCATCTAACCAAAAATTTAGACTTCTTCACCGTTAGATCGAGCTAAAATTTAATGGAAAGATTCACAAGACGTAGCTCTTCAATCTGAACAGTGAGATTATGAATTAGAGAACTTTACACCTTGAAATAAACCTAAGAATTTTGACTTAAAGATAAATGGACTAAACTTATACATTTTATGAATATAGAGGGATTCAATAGTTCATTTTTAAAGAAGGAGGACCAAAACGTTCAAGTGGTTAAAATAGAGGGACCAAAATTATAATTAAGCCTTTTATTAATTGTTTCCACATTGTTTCTGGCTAATTTCCCTTGCTGCTTTGACATATTTTTCTTCGTTGTTTTGGCCAACTTATCGGACTATTTGTGTCTTTTACCCAGTTGTTTGATTGGCTTCTAAGATAATTTAAATATTTTTTTTCTTTATGGTTTGAATTGATTTTGAAGCTGTTTTTTGTCATTTTCCTCTGCTGTATTGGTGTGAGGTCGTGGCTGTTTTGTGGTCAAAATTTCCTTTTTTTTGGTGTAACTTCGGGTGTATTTGGGTGGTTGTCTTAAATTCATTTTGAGTTCAATTTGGAATAACTATTGGATTATTGAATTCTCCAAGTTGTGCTCATTGTTTATTGGCTGTCATTTGGGATCCTTCTTATATACTTGAGACATGAGATATACTTGAGATGATGATATTCAGTTGTGAATCTTTTAACTTGTATTTGATGTTTTCTTGAGCAACTTTACATATAATTGAGGGTGATTGTGGGTGGGTAAGTTGGACGGCTTTGCTCGAAAAGGCTTTGCCGCAAGCTAGGAGCAAGAGATTTTTTTTTTTTTTTTATTTATCTTACTTTATTTTTTGAAAGTAATTAAAGTCTCATTCCTCGAGACAAATATTATATTAAAATCATGCATTTAAACTGCATATAAAAATATATTTGTGTCGCGTAATATCCGTAAGCCCCTTCACTTATCATGGGAGGATAAGGCGAGTCAGTCCTATATGAGATGCCTTTCGCTATCTGACTTAGGTGAAGGTAGCGCCACCCTGGACGATCGCTTTTTGCAATGAAATGGTGGAATGATTTAGGTATCAGTAGAGAAGTCATACATTGCATGTTTAAATTCTTTGTCTTTACTTTTGTTAGATATTTTTGTAATATATTTATTATTTTGGGGTAATTAAAATACTTTTTTTTTTGTCGTATTTATGTTCACACAATTAATTTCGGGTAACTATTCTCTGAATGGGTGTTGTGGGGTGCCTAACACCTTCCTCACACACAAATTGACTCCCGAACCCTCTTTGGTTCGTAGATCGTTTTTAAAATTTAAAAAGGGATTTTCCAATTGTTCCTCATTTTCTTAAATACAATTGGTAGCGACTTTAAGTTTTCTTTTAAAAACTAATCTTTTGAAAAAGCTCGCCATCCGTGTAGTAGCGACTCTCGGGTATGTTGTGACACATATAATTCCTAAAAGGTCACCAACAAGCCTTCTTTAGCTATCCATCATTGTTTTTCATCTCCAAAACATTACCATCACTAAGAGGCATCTAAACCAAAACTGAGTCCCTCTAACAATTTTCAAAAATTTGCCATAGCTTACACCAATTGGGCTATCACCAAATAACCCGTCTCCACCAACACAAAAACCCCACCATCATTTTTCATCTTCAACTCTTCTTTGTTTTGGAAAATCAAACAAAGAGAGAGATCATAGAGGAAGAGAGACAGAGACAAAGAGTGTGAGAGAGGCTCAGAGTTACGATTTTGGAGATTAGAGGCTTAGAGTTGCGATTTTGGGATTAGGATGACAGCGGATGCAATCGTGAAGGACCGAGGGATTCGATGGAAAATTAGAAAAATTGAAAAATAGGAAAATATTTAAAAAAAAATTGTAGGCTATTATAGTAACCCAGCTGGTTATTTAAAACTAGTATTGCTTCACACGGTTTAACCATTCTAACGGTTTAACCCCTACCAAATTATTTACTAGACCGAATACCGATTGAACTGGTCGAACTAGAAATTTTGGTCCAACTTTTAAAACATTGAGAATCAGACTACCTAAGTGGGGTAAATTGGGAAAATATTCTCTATATATGAGTACAAGTCTTATGCTTTGAAATTTAAGTATAACCCATATNTTTTTTTTTTTTTTTTTTTTTTTTTTTTTTTTTTTTTATGTTTGGATGAGTTAAAGCACTTTTGTTTTGTAGAAGCCCTCTTCATTGAGTAGTCAAAATTTTTAAAAAGTGTTTCTTAAAACAGTTTCAACTTCTCTTAAAAATATACTTCAAAAAACTCTTCTTAATAAAATATTTTTTAAGAAAGATGTTTCTCTATCCAAATTATAAGCTTTGTTTAATTTGTTTGAAGTATCCATGGTCTACCTAAGAAAATAGTATACCATGGATACTTCAAACAAATTTTAGTGTTATCCAACAATGTTGTTAACAGGTTGGAGAGGTAAACTTGTGCAAAGAAAAGCACATAGGTTTCAGTTGGTAGTTGGTATTTTTGAAAGCAAATAATTGACCATGGACATGGCTCCCAAGGAGAAAGCCTAGGCATAACACATGGATTTGATTCTATTTTTTTTATTCGAGGTTATACAACCAGAGGTTAGTCTATTACCTTCCATAATTTTACTCCACCAATCCTAATGGGAATTTGAACACCTTTACAATGGAATGTTCAATGCTCAATCATTAGGTTATTCCCTTGGAGACTATGAATTTGATTCCTACCAACAAAGCACAACTCTTTTGGTCCCAGATGCAATGAGGCTCAAAACATATTAATGGAGTGAGATATTACATGTATCAATTTTTTTTCTCAGCACACCATATTATTATGGGTCTAGTCTAGTTAAATCTACATTTTGAGACGTTCAAATTTCATTGGGATCTCTACTTTTGTAACATTTATGAGGGAAAAAAATGGTGAGATTACCATTTCTCTAGTTTATAAATGGGGAATTGTTAACAGAAATGTGATAGGATAAGTTACACCAAAAAAAAAAAAATGTGATAGGATAATATATGATGGGCTCTAATTCTAACCTTCTAGGTAGTGTAAATACTATATTTAATTAATTCACCCATTAATTACAATCAGTGATTAAGATGGACCCCACAGAGTCCACCTATGGCCCAAGTAGGTCCCACACCTAAAATCCATCTAAGGGAATTGCTGCCATAGATTCTAGTTTAGAAATGGTTCAGCTATAGCTGCCCCAAACTGGTTCAGAGGCACCACCTTTAAGAGGAAGTCACTTTGCTGCAGAGGCTCCTAAGACTGCCCCTACCAAGTGCTTCCCGACAAAGAATGCCTAGGTATTTAACAACGCCCTCTAGAGTGTCCCCAAGTACAAAGGGTTGATGTCCTACTCTTCCAGCTACGGTTTTTACTCCCTGGAGGTAGCTCCTATATCGTGGTTAAGACCAGGACACCTCTTGACCATGCCTTGAGGCCCAAAGACCTCACCCCATTAAAGCCCTACTAAGAGAGCTGCGGCTAGGCCCATAATAAGAGGCCACATATGACTACCCAAAAACTTAGTAATGGTAAGAGGCTTGGTTGGATTTAGGCTGAGGTAAAGCCCACTAAGAAGAAGCCTTTCATGCTTTCCAAAGCCCCTTAAGTATCTCTATGTGAGACCATGGGACGCCATGTGTAGAGCGTTCTGATGGTAAAATTACTTTGCCTTGCTACAAACAAAAGACAACATCACATTATCTCATTTTTTTTTTTTTCAGATAAGATAGCAACCTTATATCTCGCCACCTTTCCTTGATACTTAGGACATCAGTATCATATGCTTCCAAACCTCTGCGCTGGGACCAGGGGGTAAACCTTTTTAATCAACAACTTTACTTCTGACCAAAGAATGTTAAACACAAAACCTCTATAGCAAGCCTTCCAGAACATTTAATTATTGTCAAAAGCCTTCCAAAAACCTCACTTTGTCTGAATAAAGCCTTATTTGACATTTAATGCTAAACCCACTCCATCAAGCAACATCTCTAGCTCACTCCTCCATAAGCCTTCCCACTTAGCTATAAATAAGACCTCCCTTCATGCATTTAGAAGCTTTAAAAGATCAGAAACTTTGCCATTTTTAAGACTCTGTTGAAGAACAATGTTTTGAATATTCTTCTGCCTTAATCATCCTCAACCTTAGAATGTTCTCAACATTGAAGAGCATTCTCCTTAAATGCTCTTTTGTTGCAACTACCACCACTAGAAATATTCTTCAACTTCACTAAATATCTCACTTCATAACTTCACCAATCATTTATGGATTTCTTCATGAACTCCAAGAACATTACCATAAATGCTCATAAAAGCATCCTCAACCACCATAAACATTGCCATAAATGATGTCAAGCTTAAGAACCCAGAACTTCTATAATAGGTGTTAAGAACCACCGAATCCTATCTAAGGTTTAACTCAGCCACGTCAGGAAACCATTGGGCCATAAGACCAAATCTCCCTTGGCTTCGAGACCATTGCCCTCTATGCTGTCCTACAGAGGACTCTAAGGTGCCTCAGTTGGTCACCAAACAAGCCCTCCAGAGCTAAGTCCCTCTATTGCTATATTATTTCCCCCTAAGTGATTTATGAACTCAACTAAAAAACCGACAAAACATTTAAGGTGACTCTACTGGGGAGGTGTATATATCATGGTGAACATTCCAAGGCGCCTCTCCTTCAACTTAGATGACTTCCCCGAAGAGAAAGGGAGACAAGATAATGGTGGCCTTTGACTGGTGTCGAATTGTACAAAATTATAATCTAATTGCAACTAACTTGTAGTATAGGATGCAACCAGTGTCGTCTCCCACGAATTCACTAGAACAACCAATCTACTAAGACTCAAGCATAAACAGAAATAGGGGGTTTTGTGTTGAATGTAGTATACTAATAATTAAGAAAGCAGTAACAGGATTTAATCAAATAAGAGAAAATATAATCAACTCAAGTAGGCAACCAAACTGTAATCCATCATTGTTCACTAAAGATAATCCTAAATATGATTTAATTCTTAGTTAAATGTTACCTGGCACCCCTAACAGTAACACTTAGAATTCCTATTGATTACCAATCAGGATTCAATTAATCTTGGAATTAAGAATCTAGGCAACCGCTCTATATCACTAAGTCCAGATTAATTTGAGAAACGAATTGTCCAAGTTAACCATATATTAAAAACCTTTAAAGTATTATTATCAATCTGATTACTGTGATGAACCTAATCAATCGATTTAAATTCATATAAAGCATGCAATCAAAGTACCATTCAATCACATGAAGATGGGAAGAAGCAGTAATTCAAATTGTATTAAATCAAACCCGGATTGAAGCACAGGAACTCTGGATTATTAAGTTTGTCTCCTCTTGAATTGATTACAGAAGTACTTAGCCCTCCATGGAAGGCTTAAAACAAAGCAAAAGTCTTGAAAACGAATTCAACAATAGGAGGCAGCAACTTCTGATGAATATGTGGTTATGTGGTGATCCTATTATTCTCAACAACTTAAGAATAAATACTAGCTGGCTGCCTCTTCTAGGTTTCCTAATTACAAAATAAACCTAGTTTCCTAAATCTTTAATGGTAAAAACATGATTAAACCCTAGTGACATGTGTGCTGGCCTAAATAGTAGATGTTGGGCCAATAAACAGGTACTGGTCCAATAGGCAGGCCCAAGGAATGGAATAAGTCAATGTTGGGCGGATGCAGAAAATCTGGACTACTTGCATGCAAATTTCAGTTATCCAGATGAGAGAATAAGCTTTTGGGCTCTTCATATGAAATGTAGAATTTTCGGTCAGCTTTCCTACAAAACTAGAATTTCATCAATTGGACATCTGCAGCTCAAGATATAGTGAAAAATGTAAGCAGTGCCAGAAATCAACAATTATGCAATTAAAGTCCAAAAGCACCAACAAGTCCTACAAAATATGTCTATGGGCCATAAAAATCAGTAGAAACACACACTAAAAGACTAAGTATAAGGGAAATAAATAGTGTAAAATAATGTCTTATCAGCCTTGCCCAGGAATAAGAATATACTGGAAGACCATGCTAGCCAAATGAAGTAGAAGGCCACAATGCAGGTGGCCACAAGGAAGAGGAGCACCCAGGGCCAATGCATTGCACTTCAAAGACTTTTTAAGAGGATGGGCTGCTCAAACTAACATTGTAAAGGAGGTCCCAACCTCCATGCTCTATACTCTTTTGGAAAAAGTCACCAAGATGAGAGAGAAACTCAACTCCATTACCCTCCTCAAAGGAGAAGAGGAGGAAAAGCCTTGTTGAAAGAAAGGATGAAAGTAACGGAAGAGAATAAGGGAGAATCATTGTAGAAGAATGTGCCCGTTCCCCTAGCTACCTTAAAAGGGCCAATAGACCCTGGAGACATTCCAGTTACTAGGAATGAGTTGAGGAAGATCATGGAGACACAGAAGGAAGAATATGTAACTGTAATGAAATTTCAACCTCTATTCTCATTAAGTATAGTTGTCATGCCATACCCACCACATTACCAAGCACCATAGCTAAGGAAGTATGATGAGATGGGGAGTGCCCGAGAACACATCTTGACCTTCTTGGATGACATGGGAACCCACAAAAGTAACATTGATCTATTCCTAAGGGAGTTCTCAACATCCCTTATAGGACGAACTTTTACCTAGTACTCTAAACTAAAACCTAACTCCATGCATAACTGGGCCCAAATGGTTACGGAATTTTGTAACAAATTTCTAGAGGAAGACCGAGTGATCCATATTATTGACCTTGGAAGAGTTAAACAAAGAAGCAATGAGAGTCTCGTGGCCTTCATAAAGCGCTACAGTCACAAAGCCCTGCAATGCAAAGAAACACTGCCAAAGAAGGATCTGGTCTATGGTTATGTTAAGAGTATAAAGGACGGTTCTCAGCTACATCTAATTGGACTAAATACATTCTCAAAACTGCTAGCCAAAGCTATAAATGTAGCTGAGGCCATGAGGTTGCAAGGAAGGAAACATTCCAAAGATGACGCTTTCTTTGATGTTAATGCCATAGACGAACAGTCCAACCAAAAAAGGTACAACAAAGTGGCTCCTTCGAGGAACTATGACAATAAATTTGCTAAGCCCCGAAACTGGAGAGGAAATGAACCTCATCCCTTTTCGTGTGCCATGGACAAAATTTACCCCTTGATGGATGAATGATTGAAAGAAGGGATATTGTAGCAGAGGAAGAGACCAGAGAAGTTCTCTTCAGCAGACGTGAGGAACTCCAAGTATTACAAGTTACACTTTTCAAAAAGTCACTCCACTAAGGATTGTTTCCCCTTAAGGGAATTGTTCCATGAGAAACTAAGTAAAGGGGAAATTCTCCTCCTAGAAAACAACAATGTCAATGAGGAACCTCTGCTTGAGCATGACGTCCATACCATCTTTGCCAATGAACCCATAATCAAAGAAGTACTACAAGACAACGACCTAGATGATCAGCTAGAGTTGTCACAAGTTGCAATCATTGGCAAAGGCCTGGCCAAGACAAGGAATTTTAGAACTCTATTTTGCCAAATAAGTCTAGACGACTAAGGTATAGACAAAGCTGTTGTGGCAATCACCCAAATCATGAAGAACAGATAAGCCTATTGTTGTGCCATATATGCCCCTGTAAACAAATTGGCCAAGGTGTATGGGTCCGCTATAGTCTTCAAAGAATCTGACCGCATATAGGAAGATCCTCACCACAACAGGCCTGTCTATGTAAAAGCTTCTATAGAAGGCCACAGAGTCAGAAGGGCTTTGATAGACAGTGGCTCTGGGATGAATGTGCTACCCTACTCAGTGTTCACTACTATAGGCCTCCCAAAAGAGAGGCTCCAACCATTAAACTCCCTTCTGAACATTTTTTAGGGAGTCCCCATCAAGGCCTTGGGAAGTGTAGTGATGAACTTGAGTGTTGGTCCTATAAAAATAGGCAATAGATTCCAGGTGATAGAGGGAAGCCCTAGCTACTAGATTCTCCTGGAACATCCATGGCTGCACTCCCACAATTGTGTTCCATCTACTCTGCATCAGTGTGTGGAATCTAGCTTTAAAGGAAGAGACATTATGATCCTAGCCATAAAGACACCATTTGATGAAACAGAGGCACATATAGTAGAAGCTATGTATTTTGAAGAATTAGTTGAACCTGGAGTGAACTAGGTCCAGCTACCTTGAGGAGTGTCAATCCAACTAGGCAAAAAGACAATAGAAAAGGAAAAAGAACCTTTGGCTCCCTCAAAGGCGTAGGAGAAAGAACCTTTAGCCCCCTCCCCCCAAAGGCACCAGAGAAAGAGGTTAAGACAATGGCGCCTGTTGATCCCAAAGAGAAGTCCGAAGAGATAACAACTAGAGCGGCTAGCAGTTCCACAAACAAGTGAAGAGAACCAAAAGAGAAACATGAAACCCATACAACCAACAGAAGGAAAAGAGCCATAGAAAAAGTCATACTCCCCAACGGGGAGGTACGATGAAAAATCCTCTAGGGACTTGTGGATCCAAAGGTAAGACCATTAGATTCTACCGCTGGACCCCCCCAATAAGAAAGCCCGAGAGGATGAAATAGAAGTAGAGGTGTTTGATGAATCAAAAGTCAGAGAAACTCTCCTAGAATACATACAAAAAATAACATGTGCGCATATATGTGTAAATGTGCACGACACGTGGCTTTCCTTTACTCCAATGGAGAAGGCACATAAATCGCATGAATACAAGAAAATGACTAAGTCCCAGAGAAGCCATAGAGGTTATGAGGTAAAGTTCAAAGCTCCTAAGAAGCTTAAATCCCATAAGAGGTCATAGAAATTAAATCTTGGCCCTATAAGAGACCAGAGGGCTTCAGCTCCAGCAGAAGCAAAGTCCCCAAGAGGCTATAGTTCACTCCTCAAGAAGTCACGTAGAAAGGCTCCTACAGAAGCCAATTAGAAAAGCTCCTACAGAAGCCAAGAACCCATAAGAGGTCATAGAAATTAAATCTTGGTCCCACAAGAGACCAGGGGGTTTCAGCTCTAACAAAAGCAAAGTCCTAAAGGCTATAGCTAACTCCTTGAGAAGTCACGTAGCAGGGCTCTTACAGAAGCGAAGACCCCATAAGAAGTTATAGAAATTAAATCTTGACCCCACAAGAGACCATGGGACTTCAGCTCTAGCAGAAGCGAAGTCCCCAAAAGGCTATAGTTCACTTCTCGAGAAGTCACATAGCAAGGCTCCTACAGAAGCCAAGACCCCATAAGAGGTCATAAAAATTAAATCTTGGTCCCATAAGAGACCAGGGGGCTTCAGCCCCAGTAGAAGTAAAGTCCCAAGAAGTTATAGATGACTCCTCGAGAAGTCACATAGCAAGGCTCCTATAGAAGCCAAGACCCTATAAGAGGTCATAGAAATTAAATCTTGGTCCTACAAGAGACCAAGGGGGCTTCAGCTTTAGCTGAAGTAAAGTCCCCAAGAGGCTATAGCTGACTCCTCAAGAAGTCACATAGCAAGTTCCTACAGAAGCCAAGACTCCATAAGAGGTCATATAAATTAAATTTTGGTCCTACAAGAGACCAAGGGGGTTTCAGCTCCACCAGAAGCAAAGTCCCCATAGAGCTATATCCGACTCATCAAGAAGTCATGTAGCAAGACTCTTATAAAAGCCAAGACCCCATAAGAGGTCATGAGATAAAAAATTATCTTGGTCCCACAAAAGACCAGGGAGCTACAAGCTCCAGAATAAGCAAAGGTCCCCAAAAATATATAATTGACTCCCTAAGAAGTCACTGATCAGTTCAAAGCTCCTACATAAGCTAAGATTCTTCGAAAGCCACAGAAAGGCATAAACAAGCCCATGGAAAAATTTTATCCTTAGCTTTCATCTTTGTTCATCAGCAAAATAAATTTTTTTTTTTTTTCATTTTTGCCAATGAACAAAGGGGCTAATGTAAATACTATATTTAATTAATACACCCATTAATTACAATCAGTGATTAAGATGGACCCCATAGAGTCCACCTATGGCCCAAATAGGTCCCACACCTAAAATTCCTCCAATGGAACTGTTGTCACAAACTCTAGTTTAGAAATGGTCCAACTATAGCTACCCCAAATTGGTTTAGAGGCACCACCTTTAAGAGAAGTCACTTTGATGCAGAAGCTCCTAAGACTGCCCCCACCAAGTGCTTCCTAACAAAGAATGCCTGGGTAATTAGCAATGCCCTCTAAAGTGTCCCCAGGTACAGAGGGCTGATGCCCTGCTCTTCTAACTACAGTTTTTACTCCCTTGAAGTAGCTTCTATATCGTGGTTAAGACCAGGACACCTCTTGACCACGCCTTGAGGCCCAAAGACCTCACCTCATTAAAGCCCTGCTAAGAGCTGTAGCTAGGCCCATAGTAAGAGGCCAAAAATGACTACCTGAGAACTTAGTAATGGTAAGAGGCTTAGTTGGATTTGGGCTGAGGTAAAGCCCACTAAGAGAAAGCCTTTTATGCTTCCCCAAAGCCCCTTAAGTATCTTTGTGTGAGCCATGAGACCCATGTGTAGAAGGTTCTGATGGTGAAATTACTTTGCCCTCCTATTGACAAAAGACAACATCACCTCATCTCTTCTTTTAGATAAGACAACAAACCTTTTGTCTCAGCCACATTTCCTTAATACTTAGGACATCAACATCATATGCTTCCAAACCTCTGTGCTTGGACCAGGGGGTAAACCCTTTTAACCAACAACTTTACTTCTGACCAAAGAATGTCAAACACACAACCTATATAGCACGCCTTCCAGAACATTTAATTCTGGTCAAAAGCCTTCCGAAAACCTCATTTTGTCTAAAGAAAGCCTTATTTGTTATTTAATGCTAAACCCACTCCATCAAGCAACATCTCTGGGTCACTCCTCTAGAAGCCTTCCCACTCAGCTATAAATAAGACCTCCCTTCATGCATTAAAGGTAAGCTTCATCATAAGCTCTAAAAGACTAGAAACTCTGCCATTTTTAAGACTATGTTGAAGAATAGGGTTTTGAATATTCTTGATTAATTCTTGATTTTTATATGCTTTTGCTTACTTTTAGTTTATTTAAGTTTATTCTTGCAACTTCTCATTAATCAATAAATCAGATAAAATTGAAATTAATCCAATTTTGATAATTAATAGTTTTAATCCTCATGGGAATGATAACTCACTTTTATTATATTACTTGTAAGACGATAGTGTGCACTTGCTCTCTGTTTTATCAGAACAAGTTGTTGGTGTGGATTAATTGTTTATTAATATTGATACTCAGTAATTCCTATTTTAATCTGATCGTTTATTTTCATTGTTAGTTATTTTAATATTTCTTTTGCCTACACTTTCAGGAGATTTTCTTTTGGTGTATAAGAAGCTGGAAACAACTCTTTACTCCCATTTGACTATGAGATAGAGAAGACTTGTCGAAAGAATATAAAGGAGAAGAGAAAATCAACTAGATTTTTGATTGACACAATGGCAGAAGAAAATCTTCTGAAGGCACTATGTGACTATGCTATTACTCTATATATACCATATATGGTGTAAGGTAGCCTGCAATTCAAGCAAACACCTTTGAGATAAAGCCGATAGTTATTCACATGGTTCAATCGACATAATTTAGTGGATTGGCTAGTGAAGACCCACATGCTCACATTGCTGGTTTCTTGGAGATCTGTGATACATTCAAGCATAATGGTGCTTCTGATGATGCTATTTGACTTCGTCTTTTCCCCTTCTCATTAAGGGATAAAGTCAAGTCTTGGTTGCAATCTTTGACAGTGGGAACTATCACTACATGGGATATTTCGGCACAAAAATTCTTAGCCAAATTCTTTCTACTTGCTAAGACTGCCAAGATGAGGAATGATATCACTACTTTCTTTTAACAAGATATGGAGTCACTTCAGGAAGTATGGGGAAGGCATAAAGAATTACTTCGCAAATGCCCTAACCATAGACTTCATGATTGGTTGCAACTACAAACCTTCTACAATGGGTTAACAAGTTCAGCCAAGACACTAGTTGATGTAGCTGCAGGTGGGTCTTTAATGAGAAAGACATATGAAGATGCTAATGACTTGTTAGAGGAAATGACTGCTAATGCCTATCAATGGCCTACTAAGAGGTCTGCACCACGCAAGTTACTTGGGGTTCATGAGGTTGATATCCTTACGTCTTTGTTTGCTAAAATGGATTACATCTTCAAGTAGCTGACCTCTATGAATGTCAATGCCATCCATTCCCCTCCTAAAATTTGTTAACATTGTGGTGGACCTCATGCTAGCATAGATTGCCAAGTTGGCAGCCCATTCTTTCCTTCCCAATCTGAAGAAGTACACTTTATGGGGAATCCAAGTTGGCAGAACAACCCTTACTCTAACATATACAATCCAGGGTGGAGAAATCACCCAAGTTTTTCTTGGAGAAATAGTTAGAATCTTGCTTAGCCACAACCTTCATTTCAGCCACCAGTACAAGCTCAGCCACCACCACCACGTAAGGTTTCCTTAGAGGATGCCATTGCCTAATTGACTATGAACACAAGTTAGTTTATGGCAAGAACTGATGCCTCCATCCGCAACCTGGAAGTAAAAGTGGGTCAACATTTTAACATACTTAATACCAGACAACATAGGTCTTTGCTTAGCAATACAGAGGTGAATCCTAAAGAGCATGTCATGACTATCACTCTTCGTAGTGGAAAGACCTTAGATGAACCTTCTGAAGTTGTAAAGAAGGTGCCCATTAAGCCAGTTGAGCTTGAGACAAAGGAAGACACCCCAATGGAACCACATGTGAAATTTGTGGAGAAGACATCTAAGTTATTTTCAAATAATCCTCCACCTTATGTTCCACCTCTTCCTTTCCCTCAGAGGTTCTAGAAGAAGAAGTTGGATAATCAATTTTCTAAATTTCTAGAAGTGTTTAAAAAGTTGCACATCAACATTCCATTTGCCAATGTTTTAGAGCAAATGCCCAATTATGTCAAATTCATGAAAGACATTCTGTCTAACAAAAGAAAGCTGGAAGAATTTGAGATCACTGCATTTATTGAGAAGTGCAGTGCAATTTTACAAAAGAAATTGCCACCAAAATTCACAGATCCAGGGAGTTTTAATTTTCCTTGCACTATTGGCAACATATCTTTAGGTAAGACACTTTGTGATCTTGGTGCTAGTATTAACCTTATGCCTTTTTTCTGTTTTCAAGAAATTGGGTATAGGAGAGGTAAAACCAACCTTCATCTCCTTGACATTGGCGAATAGATTAGTCAAGTATCCAAGGAGAATCCTTGAGGATGTATTGGTGAAAGTGGACAAGTCTATTTTCCCAATAGACTTCATTGTGCTTGACATGGAGGAGGACCAAAAAATCACTATCGTTCTTGGTTGTCCACTTTTAGCAACTGGGAAAGCTTTAATTGATGTGCAGAAAGGGAAACTCATTTTGAAAGTGCAAGGTGATCAAGTCTTCAAAGAAACAAAGCAACTGGATGAAGTAAGTGTGTGCTTTAAAATTGATACTATAGATGGAAGCACCAAATTGAAGGACCCAATTGAAGCTTGCACTGTGGGGGCGTCTAATAAGGAAAAACCATATGCTTTAGAGTATATAGACAAGAAAATTTTCAATAATCAATGAGCTAGTTCCTCACATCGAGTAGAGCCTTATAAGAAAAGAAAGAAAAAGAAGCCATCCTTTAGCAAGATATTTTTGGAGCACCTTGGTAAATTTTCTTACTATGGGGAAGCAAATAAGGTGTGGAAACTTAAAATGCATGGCAAAATCCATGGACGTAGAGATGGTGGAGTGAAGTTCTAGAAGCCCTCTACTTCCATTTTTTATCTTGGTTGATTTATTGAAGAGATAGTCTTGCTGAAGACTACAAATTAAGCGCTACTTGGGAGGCAACTCAAAAGTTTTTAGCATTTATTTTAATTTATTTAGCTTTTATATTTTCTTTTGAAGATTTTAATTCTAGCTACTAGGTTTAATTTTAATGGTTAATTTTCTAAATTTTTGCAGGGCATAAATCCTAAGTGTGGCGGTTGCATTGGTGACATATTATGCAAAGTTACAGAGTAACAACTCCGCAACGCTGGGTTCCAAGCGCCACAGTGCGCCTATCACAAACCACAACAAGCAAGCACCAAGGCTAAAGGAAGCAAGAGCGCTAGCTCCCGCAAAGGCAGAGGCAAGGTGCATGGGCACCTACATACTAGCGCTGCAGTCCTTATGTCTTCAAAGTCTTGTTTTCAAAAAAAAAGAAAAATTCAAAGCACCCACTAACATCAAAACTTGCGTTTTGGGGAATATACCAATCTCTCTCTCCTTATTCATTCACCTCAATTCCAAATTGGCTCTTCTCTTGCTCTTGGTTTCCCATGACACATCAAGCATCCAAGTTTTCCACTCATCAAGCAACCTCACCACACTTCCTTCAAGCTACCAAAAACACCATCTCAAGAGACAAAAAAAATGCACCCCACATTCCCTCCTCCATAATTCACACAATTCTTCTCCAATATAAACCAAACTCACCTAAAAACCTACCCATTCATCCATCGTCTTCCCCTTTCAAGAAGCACTTTAAAAACGTACAAGGAAAGATTCCAAGAGGCCAAAACGCACCTCCCATTGCCACCCACGGGCATTGCCTTTTCACACTCCATCTTCACTATGGGTGTAAATGCCATATTTAATTAATGCATCCATTAATTATAATCACTGATTAAGGTGGACCCCTACAGAGCCCACCTATGACCTGAGTAAGTCTCACACCTAAAATCCCTATAAGGGAATTACTATTGTAGATTACAGTTTAGAGTTGGTCCAACTACAACTGCACTAAACTGGTCCAAAAGCACCACCTTTAAGAGAAGTCAATTTGCTATAGAGGCTCCTAAGACTGCCCCTACCAAGTGCTTCTTGATACAAAATACCTGGGTATTTAGCAACGCCCCGAGCATCCCATTTATAGAAGGACTGATGCCCCGCTCCTCCAGCTATAGTCTTTACCCCTTTGAGGTAGCTTCTATATCGTGGTTAAGGCTAGGACACCCCTTAGTCATGCCTTAAGGCCAAAAGACCTCACCCCCTCAGAGCCCCACCAAGAATTGCGGTAGGCCCATAGTAAGAGGCCATATATGATTACTCGGGAACTTATAATGGTAAGAGTCTTGGTTGGATTTGGGTTGAGGTAAAGCCCACTAAGAGGAAGCCTTTCATGCTTCCCCAAAGCCCCTTAGGTACCTCTCTGTGAGGCCATGAGACCCCACGTACAGAGGGTTTTGATGGTAAAAATATTTTTTCCTTGCTACAGACAAAAGACAACATCACCATATATCCTCTTTCTCAAATAAGACAACAAGCCTTCTGACGCAATCCTCTCTTTGCAGTCATATTTCCCCGATACCTAGGATGTTAGCGTCATATGCTTCCAAACCTTTTGAACCAAAGTTAGAAGCTAAACATCTTTTATCAACACCTTTTACCTTTGACCAAAAAGCCTAAACACACAACCTTTATAGCATGCATTCTAGAACATTAAATTCATGCCAAAGGCTTTCTAAAACCTTATTTTTGTTTGAGCTTAAGCATTTAATTCTTTTTCAAAGGTTTTTTGAAACCACATTCTGTTATAGCTAAGGTCGTGTTCAGCATTCAATATCAAAATCACTTCTCCCAAGAAAACCTATCCGGATCATCAACCCAGAAACCTTTCCATTTAACTATAAATAAGACCACCCTCCAAGCATTGAAGCCAAGCTCCATCAGAGCTCTAAAAGATCAAAAACTCTGCCATTTTTACTCTGAAGAACAATTCCTTAAATATTCTTTAGCCATTATCACCACTAACCTTAGGGTATCTTCATCATTGAAAAACATCTTCTTAAATGTTCTTTTGCTACAACTACGACCACTAAAATATCCTTCAACTTCGCTAAATATCCTACTTCATAACTTCCCCAATCATTTCTGGACTCCTCCATGAACTCCAAGAACATTACCAAAAATGCTCGTAAAAGTATCTCCAACCACCATGAATATTGCCATAAATGTTGTCAAGCTTAATTTCCCAGAACTCTGTAGCAAGTGTCAAAGAACCACCAAATCATCTCCAAGGTTTAACTCAACCACGTCAGGAAACTATTGGGCCATTAGACTTAGTCTCCCTTGGGTTCGAGACCATTGCCCTTTCAGCTGTCCCCCAGAGGACTCTAAGGTGCCTCAAGTGTTCACTAATCAGGCCCTCTAGAGCTAAGTTCCTTTATTGCTATATTATTCCTCCCTAAGCGATTTATGAACTCACCTAAAATCCAACAAAACATTAAAGGAGACTCCACTAGGGAGGTGTATATAGCAATGGTAAACATTCCAAGGTGCCTCTCCTTCGACTTAGATGACTTCCTTGAAGAGGAAGGGAAAGAAGATGATGGTGGCTGCGCTTAAGATGAGGAAAATGCTGGAGGCGTTTGCCAACCAAA
The DNA here is from genome assembly GCA_003255065.1 of Cercis canadensis. Taxonomy (NCBI): domain Eukaryota; kingdom Viridiplantae; phylum Streptophyta; class Magnoliopsida; order Fabales; family Fabaceae; genus Cercis; species Cercis canadensis. Next base: position 531,908 of record QAOA01007603.1, on the reverse strand, counting down.
TGAAGTAAGAGGTCATGGTGTAAATCACCACAGAGAAGAGGAGCGTGTCAAAATAGATGAACCCTACCTCAGGGACTTTTTGCAAGATGAAGAAACAGCTCGCGCAAGAGTTGCAGAGGTAAATAGTGCAATCCCAATCTCCATGCTCTACATTCTTCTAGATACAGTCTCCAAAATGAGAGAAGAAATCAACTCTATTGCCTGGGAAAACTTTGTTGAAAAGAAGAATGAAAGAGACAGAGGAGAGGAAAGGAGAACTGCTATAGAAGAAGGCATATGTACTCCCCCAACTACTCTAAAAAGGCCAGTAGACCCCAGAGACATTCCTGTCACTAGAAATGAGCTGAGGAAGATCTTGGAGATGCAGAAGGACAAGTATGTAGTTGTGATGGAGCTCCAACCTCATTTTTCCCTAAGCATAGTTGTCATGCCTTACCCCCCGCACTATCAAGCACCAACACTACGGAAGTATGACGGGACAGGTAGTGCTAGAGAGCATATTTTGACATTTCTGGAAGATATGGGGATTCACAAAAGTAACACCGATTTGTGCTTAAGGGAGTTCTCGAAATCCCTTATAGGATGAGCCTTTACCTGGTACTCTAAACTAAAACCCAATTCCATCCATAGCTGGGCCCAAATTTTCACATAATTTTGTAACAAATTTCTGGAGGAAGACCGAGTGATCCACATCATGGACCTCGGGAGAGTTAAGCAAAGAAGCAATGAGAGTCTCATGACCTTCATAAAGAATTACATAGACAAAGCCTTTCAATGCAAAGAAACACTACCAAAGATGGATTTGGTCTATGGTTGTGTTAAGAGTATAGACGATGACTTTCAGCTACGTCTAACTAGACTAAAGACCTTTTCTAAACTGCTAGCCAACGTTGCAGATGTGGCTGAGGCCATGAGGTTGCAAGGAAGGAAATGTTCCAAAATGCTGTGGACGAATAGGACAACCAAATGAGGTATATTGTAGTGGCTCTTCCAAGTAACTATGACAATAGATTTGCTAAGCCTCGAAACTAGAAAGGAAATGAACCTCTTCCCTTCCCATGTTCTATGGAAAAAATTTATCCATTGATGGATGAATGACTAATAGAAGGGATACTGCAATAGAGGAAGAGACCAGAAAAATTCTTTGCAGTAGATGAGAGATCTTTCCTCATGTCTGTTGTCGAGGGGAGATCCTTCTCCTAAAGAATAACAATGTCCATGATGAACCCTTGCTTGAGCATAATGTTCATACCATCTCTACCTATGAACCCATAGTTGAAAAAGTAGAAACAGACAACGATCCAAATGATCAGCTAGAGCTATCGCAAAATCGCAATCATTGGCAAAGGCCTAGCCAAGGCAAGGAATTTCAGGACTCTGTTTTGCCAGATGGGTCTGGATGACCAAGGTATAGATGAAGCTACTGTGGCAATCACCTAAATCGTGAAGAACAGAGAAACCTGTTGTTGTGCCATGGATGCCTATGTGAACAAGTTGGCTAGGGCGTATGGATCCGCTATAGTTTTCAAAGAATCTAACTGCTTATCGGAATATCTCCACCACAATAGACCTCTATACATGGAAGCATCCATAGAAGGCCATAAGGTCAGAAGAGCCTTGATAGATAGTGGCTCTCGGGTGAATGTGTTACCATACTTAGTGTTCACTGCTCTGGACCTCCCAAAAGAGAAGCTCCAGCCATCAGGCACCCTTTTGAACACCTTTTAGGGAGTCCCCATCAAGGCCTAGGAAGTGTAGTGGTAAGCCTGGGTGTTGGTCCTATAAAAAACAACCAACAGGTTCCAAGTGATAGAAGATAGCCCCAGCTACCATATCCTCTTGGGATGTCCGTGGCTGCACTCCTATAGTTGTGTTCCGTCTCCTCTGCATAAGTGTGTGAAATCTAGCTTTAAAGGAAGAGACATTCTTATCCTAGATATAAAGGCACCCTTTGATGAAACGAAGGCGCATATGGTAGAAGCCATATATTTTGAGAAGTTAGCTGAGCCTGGAGTCAATAAGGTCCAATTGCCCCGAGGAGTGTCAATCCAACCACGGGAGAAGATAGCAGAAAATGAGAAAGAACCTTTGGCCTTCTCCGAGGCACAAGGGAAAGAACCTTTAGCCCTACAAGAGGCATTAAAGAAAAAGGTCAAGACAGTGACGCATGTTGATGAGCTGCCGAGGTTCCTCAAATTAGTTAAAGTTTAAAGTCGGTTACCTAAGCTACTTGTAGCATAAGGCAGCCCTAAGTCGAGCCTAAGGATTGTTCTATTTAGTGAATCATATTAAGAAGCATATAAACAAGGGGGTTTTGTTTGTTCATGTGATTAACAGAAATTAATGGTAAGTGGTAAAGTTTTAGGGAAAACAACCAATCCAAGCCTTAACTGATTCTGATTTTAGTCCATCCTTGATTTCCAATGATCCATTCAATTATTTCTTAGCCTTTAAAACGTATCAAGAAGCTTCTCAATGTTCTATGGATGTCCACTGGTTAAGCAACTAGAATTCGGTTTTAACTAAGACTAAATGAATTAAGCAAACATTCAAGTCTAGTTTTACCTAAGTCCATGATCCAGCCAAGGTAATTAATCCATCCAAAAGCTCAGAAACATTAATCAACCATACAATCCTCTTTTATCACATGCAATTAAGCAATCACACATGAAGATCCAAATTCGAATTTAACAATTCAAACAGAATAGTCCAGAGGAAGCAAGAAGTAGATTAATCATTGAATGAATAACAACAACACATAATCTCAAAACCAATAATCAGAACAGCCGAAACCTGAATTGATTTGATGAATTAGCCCTCCATGAACAAGAGAAGCCAAGTTCTTACAAAATATCTAGAGAGAAAACTTAAAGACTAAGGAAAGTTCAAAAGCTGTCTAAAATATCTAAATGACTTGATATCAATTTCGGCTGCCCCCTTGTGCTGATATAGACCTCCAAAATTACATGCACACCCAAATTACCCTTAGGGCACACTTGTTCCCATGGGCCTTAGCTTTAATTGGGCTTTAGTTTGGGCCCATTTGGACTTGTCATGAGGAAGTTAGGCCCATTTAAGTGCCAATAGGTGTCTGGAACCATCAACTAACTTCCACCACAAATAAGGCCATCTTAAATGTAAAATATGGTGAACTGGTCTCATAAAAATTGAAGCTCTGTCTGTTAGCTCTCCAATGGTACCAGTTTCAAGTCCATATGACATCCAAAACTCAAGTTATGGACCAAACACTGCATGTAGGTCAGGATCCTGCGACAGCATGTCTTCTCTGGCTTCCAGGCTGCATATGACCTTCTGGACGTCCAAATTAGCTTTGGAGCCCTGAAAGAAAATTGTAGACAATTCTCTTAGCTTTCCTACAAGGTATGACTAGGAATTTTTAGACATCTAGAACTCAAGATATGCACGAAACACAGAGACAGCATAAAATGCTCAGTATTGCTGGAAATTGCAATTAGGCACAAATGGATCCAAAGTCATGAAATGAGGTCCAAGTCTATGCAATTCAGCCCAAAAGAGGTTTAAAAGACTAAGTATGAGGGATAACTATTGTATAAAAAGTGTGTTCATCACATGTTGATCCCAAAAGAAAGTCTGAAGAGATAATAACTAGAGTAGCTAGTAGTGCCATAAATAAGCGAAGAGAACCAAAGGAGAAACATGAAACCCATACATCCAACAAAAGGAAAATAGTCATAGAAAGAGTCATACTCCCCAACAGGGAGGTGCGGTGGAAAATCCTATAGGGACTCGCAAGCAGGACCATCAGATTTTGCCACTGGACCCCCGAGTAAGAAATCCCGAGAGGCTGAAATAGAGGTGGAGATGTTCGAAGTTAGAGAAGCCCCTTCGGAGCTGCAAGATACACCCAAGCAACAAGAGGAAGAATTAGAGCAAGTACTTCTAGAGCTTGGGGCTGATAAGCCCATACCAGTCTTTGTGAATGGTACTCTAGGGACAAAAGGAAAACAACCTTTAATTAACTCGCTAAAGAAATTTAAAGATGTGTTTGCATGGAAATATGAGGAAATGTCAGGGCCGGACAACCCTGAATTGATCAGTCATAACTTAGCAGTAAAATCTGGGGCTACACCAGTAAAACAGACACCATGAAAATTTAGCTCCGAGACAGAGCTGCAGATCAAGGTTGAGGTGACCAAACTACTTAGAACTGGGTTCATCAAACCTCTACAGCATCCCATATGGCTAGCTAACATAGTGACGACGAAGAAAAAAAGTGGGCAAATCAAATGCTACATAAACTTCAAAGATTTAAACAGAGCATGTCCCAAAGATGATTTCCCCTTCCCAAATATAGACGCCTTGATTGACTACACAACCTCCCATGAACACCTCTCCTTTATGGGTGACTTTAGTGGATACAACCAAATAAAAATGGCTAAGGGGGAAACGGAAAAAAAAGGCCTTCAGGACTCCTTTTGGAAACTTTACTACATTGTAATGCCCTTTGAGCTGAAAACATTGGAGAAACATACCAACGCACCGTGACGACAATTTTCCACGGCATGCTTCATGACTTTGTAGAAGATTATGTGGATGACCTAGTCATTAAATCCAAGAGAAAAGATGAACATCTGAAACATTTGTAGTGTGTGTTCAAGAGGTGCAGAAGATATAAGCTAATGATGAATATTCCCCTGAAGTGCGCCTTTGGAGTGTCTTGTGGAAAGTTCTTAGGCTTCAAGGTGCATAAGGGAGGAATCACAACTGAAGCTAGCAAGGTAAAGGCCATTCAAGAAATGAAGGCACCCACCAACACCAAAGAGGTATAAAGCCTCATGGGGAAATTATGGTATATACACAGATTCATCCCTGCTTTGTCTGAATTCTGTACCCCCTCAAACACCTAGCCAGGGAGAAAACATGCTTCAAGTGGGATGAAGAGCAGGAAGCTGTCCTAGATAAGATTAAAGCAATATTGGTTTCAGCTCAGACCATGTCTCCACCTATCCAAAGGAAACCAATGATCCTTTACCTGACTTTCACTGATGTATCCATAGGAGGATTGCTAGCACAGGAAGCCGCTAGGGCAAAGCACCCCATCTATTACCTCAGTTGCCTCATCAAAGGCCTAGAGGTTAGATACACTCGACAAGAAAAGCATTGCCTGGCCCTAGTGTAAGTGATGCAGAAGTTCAAACACTACTTCCTTGGCCACAAAGTTCATCTAATGACTAGGTCTGACCTACTGAAATTTCTTCTTAAGCATCCAGTCCTTTCTGGACACCTTAACAAGTGATCCCTGATTGTAGGAGAATTTGACATTACTCTCGTGCAACCTAACCCATAGGACTTAAAAGCCAAGCGCTAACTGATATGTTGGCCTTGTTTCCTTCCAACAATCACGAGCCCATAGATGATGAAATACCTGTGGGTTTAGAAGTTTGTGCTTACGAGGAAGTAGAAGATGGAGTTTGGACCCTTTACTTTGATGGATCCCCAACATGCTCAAAAGGTGGAGTAGGCATAATTCCTATCAATAGCGAGGGAGAAACTCTCCCCTTTGCCTACAAATTGCAATTTCCTTGCTCAAATAATGAAGCAGAGTATGAAGCTCTTATCCTTGGGATGAAAATGGCCTAAGAAGTTGGAGCCACAGACTTGTTAATCAAAGGGGATTCTAACCTAGTAATCAAACAAGCTAATGGGAAATACGGGGTAAAGGAGCTTGCCCTCACCAGCTATAGAGAAAGTATGCACTAAAAGATGCAAGACTTTAACAGTGTAAGGCTTATGCATGTGCCACGATCAGAAAATAGGCAGGTAGATGCCCTAGCTACACTAGGCAGTAAAAACCCCTACCAAAAGATCAGTTGAGCATCATCATCAAGAAGTCTTTGGCCTCATGCAAAGCCATAAAATATAATGTGGAACCCAAAAGTTTCCCTGATTGACGAGCTCTCATAAGAGAACAACTCAAACACTCTAGCAACACTAGCATTCGCACAACCAAGGAGTTCTAGCTGAGGAATGAGAAATTATACAAGAAAAGTTTTGAAGGTTTGTTGATGAAATGTGTCACTGAGCAAGAAGGACTCGAAAAGGCACAAATGTTTCATCAGTCCGTTTGTGGCCAAGGTGGAGCTAGCATCTATAGAAGAATGCAGTGCTTTGGGCTTTACTAGACTTCTATAAAGATTAACTATGATTCTCTGTAGCACAGTTGTCCAATGTGCAGAGAAGAAAAAGAAGAATTAGAAGTGAACATGGTAGAAGAACATCTAGACTGGAGACACCCTATCATAGAGTACCTTGTAATGTGATCTTGCCTATAGATAAAAGGGATATGCTTAGCCTAAAAAAGAAGGATGAGAGGTATTTCTTGAAAGAGGGAGAACTCTACAAGAGAAGCTTGGCTAGGAGAGCCATGAAGTGTGTCTCACTAGAAGAAAAAACCAAGCTAATGGAGGCTGTGCTTCAGGGAGAATGTGAAGAACACTAAGGCTCCAAAAAATTGCAAAACAAACTTCTAAGGCTCAACTATTACTTTCCTTCTATAAAAGTAGACTCCATTGAATTTGTAAGAGGACGCCAACCATGCCAATGCCATGGAAATGCCATTCATGCTCCAGTAGTAGAGTTGCATGCAATATCAACCCCTACCCCTTCCATACTTGTGTGTTTGATTTAATTGGCCCCATCAATCCTCATTCATGAGGAAAGATGTGGATTCTGGCAGCTATAGAAATGTTCACCAAGTGGGTAAAAGTTGTTGCCTTGAAAAAAGCTACTGTAGAAGTTGTGGCCACCTTCATGAAAGAAAACATCATCTACCACTTTGTCTGCCAAAAAGGATCATCTCTGATAACGAGACCCCTTTTATGAATAAGACAATAGGAAAAATGCTAGGGCATTACCACATAAGACATGACAAATCCACTCCTTACCACCTCCAAGGGAATGGACAAGCTGAAGCCACCAACAAAAATCTTCTGAGGATCATCACAAGAATGACCACAGATGCTTCTCATGATTGAAGTGAATACCTGCCTTTGGCATTGTGGGCATACTGGGTCTCCAAAAGAGGTCCAACTGGAGCTACTCCTTTCTCATTAGTCTATGGGGCTAAAGCAGTCCTACCAGTTGAGATAGATGTACCATCCATAAGAATGGCCCTCTATGCACAGCTGGAACCAAATAGAGAATTAGAGGTAGACCTGGTACATGAAAAGAGAAAGCAAGCAGAGAAGATTTTGTTGGCACACCACAGACGTCTTACCTTAGCCTATGACAAGATGGTCAGGCCGCAGATGTTTACAGAAGGAGAGTTGGTGCTTAAAGCTATAGACGTAGTTATGAGAGGAGTTCACACATCCAAATTCACCGCAAGATGGGAGAGGCCATATGAAGTCAAAGAAACCCATGAAAGTGGCTACTGCACACTGGTCAACCCTCAGAATGGCAAGTTGGTAGGACCTCTTAATTTCAAGTACATAAAAAAAATATTACCCTTAGGAGTAAATGGTTGAGTTAACCTCTATGTCTAATGTGATTTGCTATTTAATGAAAGTACCCCTTCAGAGGTACCCTTTTGAATCTTCTTTGCCTAGTTTGCATATGTTCAAATTACATTTAATTCACGCAAAAAAAAAAAAAAAAAATTGGTGGAGAAGGGCTACCTATAGTTCACCCTACCAACTAAGAAGTTGCCCAAAGGATAGACAACTNCAGAGGTACCCTTTTGAATCTTCTTTGCCTAGTTTGCATATGTTCAAATTACATTTAATTCACGCAAAAAAAAAAAAAAAAAAATTGGTGGAGAAGGGCTACCTATAGTTCACCCCACCAACTAAGAAGTTGCCCAAAGGATAGACAACTTTGCCAAAAAAGTTGTCAACTTAGCCCAAACAGCTCCATTAGAAGCTAAGAGCTAAGTTTGCCACAGAAGTTTTAGAATTAGCCTAAATAGCTCCACCAGAAGCTAAGAGCTAAGTTTGCCACAGAAGTTTTAGAATTAGCCTAAACAGCTCCACCAAAAGCTCAGAGCTAACTCTCTAAAAAAGAAAAAATGGTGGGGAAAGGCTACCTATAGTTCGCCCCACCAGCTAAAAAAGTTGGTCAAAGAATAGACAACTTCGCCAAAAAAGTTGCAAACTTAGCCTAAACAGCTCCATCAGAAGCTAAGAGCTAAGTTCGCTAGGGGAATTTCAGAATTAGCCCAAATAGCTCCGTCAGAAGCTAAGAGCTAATTCCAAAAAAGATATGTACAAAGTATAGAGCTAACGTAGAATATCCTCAGAAAATTAGCCATAGAAGTTAAAGGCAAAAAATTCAAATTCAAAGAAGTAAGCAGCTCTACCAGAAAATGAGCAAAAAGGAAGAAAGCGTAAGCAAAACATTTGGATATCATAGATAAAAGTCAAGTTACAAACATTGGCGACAAAAGGCCAACAAATATCTTAGTTATACATAAAATGACTAAGTTAATATCCTAAAGGAGTTCGGAGGACATTCCTCGCCTGCAACAGACTTGCCTCCATTGTTTGGACTGCCGCCATCTCCACCCTTACCTCAGCGAGTTGAGCTTCACAATCTTCAACTTGCTCTCGCAGCATAGCAAGCCTTGCCTCCAACTGTTTAGAAGTCCAAAGAGCAACTTCTTCTCTAATACGACAATCCTCCAGGGCATTGTCAGAAATAGCTTCAGAAGAAAGCATAGAAGTAACATGATTCTTAACAGAATCCACCCATTCATAGTGGAAATCAGAGTAGCGCACCTCCTTAAACAAGCACAAAAACTCTTGCTTCGCCACAACAGTCAAATCTGTGGGAGCATGGCTCCTCAAGAAGTGGAGAAGATCGCGAGGGCAGTGTAAGCCCAGTTCAAGATCCTTTTTGGGTGAGTGGCATAAGACAAAATCATATATGGATGAGAAGCGAAGAAATCCCTCAGCAACACAATATCTTTTGGGCTTAAGTATCCACTTGACATCAAAGCATCTAAAATATCAGTAGCCCCTAAACAAAGAAAAAGTCAGAAAATTCTCACTTTAGACATCACCAAAGAAACTCACAATTAAAACCCATACCTCTAGAAGGCATATCATCTTGAGCTGTAGAAGAACGAGCTCCACTGGTTGTGGAAGAGGGAGGAGTAGAAGAAGAAATAGCAGCACCTGCCTCTGCAGCAGCTACAAGTAAAAATAAAAGGTTGAGCCCTAAAGACTCAAATAGCAAGAAAAGAAGAAAACAACAAATGGGTTAAAAACAAGAACAAATGGTCACCTCCATAAGAGATTGACAGCCATGATAGACTCAAAACCTGGGCCTATAGAAGGTGGAGATAAATTAGAGTCATCAAAGGGATTGCCCTCAAGATCCTTCACCTCTACCACAAAAGGAGAAGCTGGAGAGGAAGCTCTATTATCTTTTACATGAGGCACTACATCCTCTGCATCAACAGGCATCGAAGCCTGAATTGAGACATCTAGGTCTTCAGCAATGGGTCCAACAGAAGGGTCCTCTGCAACAGTAGGATCACTCGCAGGTTCCAAGTCAATGGCAGGAGTAGCATCTGGAACAATTCTCTGGACTAAGGAAAAATATAAGAAGTGGCTACAAAGATGACTAAAGGAAACCCTATGGCTAAGTCTAAAACTCATCCTTGGAATAGAGTCAGGACGTCTCTTGGCCACATATTTCTTTCTTTTTATGTGAGGTCTCTCGTTTACAGCAGTAGAAGCAAGGGAAGTAACAAGTTCAGCTGGCATAGTTTCCCTTCCACCAATATATGGAGGCACAACAAAAGAAGTTTCAACAACAAATTTTTTCACCAGCTCATCTGCGGCAAGTACTTCAACAATTGGTTCTTCTTTGGGAGCTCCCTCTGTAGTCTCGCCTTTAGTAGCCAAAGACTGCACAAATGGCAAAGACTTCATAGATGGAGTAGGGGAAGTACCAGTTCTAGGCACCTTAGGGGATTTGGTAGGAACTCCCCCCTTAGCTGCCATTGGCTTTCTTTTCTTAGCAGTAAGCGGAGGCAAAACTGTTGTACATTTGCTTCTGGCAAAACGAGTAGAGGAAGAGTTAGAGGACTTAGATAACTTAGCCCTCGGGATAGAAATCTAGTCTTGACATTTGTCAATCTTGGTGTAATATAGGTCTTGATAAATCATGACAGGAAGCTTCTGAGCGGGAACTCTGGGAGATTCCCCATCCCTAGAAGCTTCATAAATTTGGATGCTTAACTTTACCCTTTGGAAATGGTCCAGCTAACCAACGGACACAGAACTAACATGCCTAGATTAATGAATGCATAAATATCTAAACCAAACAAAGGGAGAGGATGGTCAAAGAGAACATAGTGCATAACATCCTTCATATTAATTGGGTCATCAGACAAATCTAGAGACCTCTCTATCTGATCGAGGCCAAATTGGCTCATCACCCTATCTAGCCTATAGGCATAAGAAAACACACTCCAACCAGGCCCCTCACCTGAGTCAGTTTCAATGCAGCCAGGTAACCACTGGGGAGCTAAACAAACTTGCCAAAAGTCCCCCATGCCTTCAGAAAGGGCCTCATATCATTCCTCTAAGCAAGGGAGGGAGCAAAATATAGAACAGTTAAATCATCTACACCAAGTTCAGTGGGAAAGATGTAGCGTCTGAAAATAAATTCATCTTAATTATCTATAATCATCAATAGTGGCACCTTTGACTTACCACTTGGAGACCAACACCAAGATTGTGGCTCCATTCAAGGCATATCAGATCCACCTTCATTCTCTTCAAGGTCTTTAGGGTTCACATCTAAGAATAAAAACTTTGGCCCAAAGGACTTAAAGCGTTCATACAAAAATAACTAAAGAAAGATAATGTCGAGATAGTTGTTCACCTCAAATTGCCTGTAAGAGAGCTCCATAAGTTCTTAAACCTGATCCAAATGAGTATATAGACCACCAAGGAAGAAAAAAGCTAGAGGTAATCTTCTACCGAAAGCCATAATAGCTGCCACGCTAAACAGGGCTCAAAGCTTTTGCTGGAGGGCCAATCAGTATGAACCTACCAATCCAAAAGGACAGGAAGGCATGCACCTCGAGAGGATCTCCCCTCTTGGACCCAGCCTCAAAAGTCCCATATTCTAAGTCTCATCCATAAAAGTATGTCAACCAAGAAGCCTGAGTGGTCTTCACTCGTTTCTTAGTTTTCTGAGGAGGATCCTCTGTGGCAAGCAGTGCAGAAGTCTCTGCACTTGGAACCCCAACCGATCCTTCAGATGAAACAGGGCAAGTAGGATGCTGCCCACAGATGGTTGAACTTTCCCGCAAAGCCATCACTATCGCTTTGGTAGCCTCACTCCATTAATAGCAAGACAAATCAGTATTTCCAAATACAAGCAATTTCATCAGAACCCTCACATCTTCAAGCATAGGAGTAAACTCTCCCCATGTTGAGAAAAAAGTGTCTGTCTAGCAGCTCCATCTTTGAATAATAGTGTTGATGGCGTCCTGGTTCCGGCAAACCCCCGTAACAGTGGATGCCCAGATGGCATTGTTTACTCCAAGCTTCTTAAAGAAATTCACCACCTTATGATTAGTCTCGAGGACATCTCCAACCCAGGCGACCCAGCCAGCCGAAGGATTAGTCCTCGCTGGAGTCTGAAGGGTGCTCCAAGGGATCTCCCCCAGAATGACTCTGGAACGGAGGATAGAGGGACCAATGTTGGGATCAACACCCAAAACAGGGCAAAGGAGAAGAAGATGCAGAGCAAATTTTGCCTTAAGCATAATTTGAACCTCAATAGAATGGAAGTCCTTTCCGGCAAAGGGAGGAGGAGCAAATGGCTTCTTTGGCACCAGAGCAGCCACCAAATCTCCCTTCTGCCCCCTCTTAGTCATCAAAGGGTGAGGAGGCAGAGCAAGCACGGTAAAAGATAAGGGTCTAGGAAGTTTCTTCTACACAGGGAGGGAAGAAGTGGCAGAGGCCTTGGAGGAATGAGTGGAAGCCGTAACAGGAGCCCCGAGGGCAGAGGCGTGGGAAACAAAATAGGTTTTCTTGGCCATAATCGAAAATGGAAAGTATCAAGCAAGAAAGAAGTGGAGAACTCACAAAGCTAGAGGGCTAAGGCAAGAAAGAAGCTCTGAAAGTTTGCAACAATGGAGGAAGAGGGCATAGAAAAAAGAGAAGTAGTTTAACACCGAAGAATTAAATATAGAAGGAATTTTTTGGAGAAAATGGTAGTTAGAAGGCATAAATATCACATACACATTCATGACGCCTAGTAAAGCGGGCTAAAAGTCTGCCCGAAACTTAACACGTTAGCTATAGCAGTTATGGCAATGGAGGAGAGAGAAGAAGTAAAACCGCTTGACAGTTCTTTCTCTTAGAAATTTCAAAAGCAAATGTCTCATCTATCTGACACTCATTATCACAAAAGGAAGTTGGGAAAGAACCAAGGGATTTGTCTTCTTTCCCTAAAAAGCCATTAAACTCTCGAACATATAAGACACCCTGGGACACACACAAAATAATAACATATATAGCCTAATGTGCCTAGCATGTGACTACCTTATGTGCCAAAGAAGAAAGAACAGGAGATGGGCGAATGAAAAAGGGATTAAGTCCCCAACACGCCACTGATGACCCCATAAAAGGTCACATAAATTAAATCTTGGTCCCACAAGAGACCAAGGGGACTTCAGCTCCGACAAAAGCAAAGTCCCTAAAAAGGCCATATATGACTCCTCAAGAAGTCATATAGCAAAGCTCTTATAGAAGCCAAGACTCCATAAGAGGGCATAGATATAAAATTATCTTAGTCCCACAAGAAACCAAGGGGCTTCAGCTCTAGCAGAAACAAAGTTTGCAAGCGGTTATAGATCACTCCTCAAGAAATCATGTAGCAAGGCTCTTATAGAAGCCAAGACCTCGAGGTCATAAAAATTAAATCTTGGTCCCATAAGAGACCAATGGGGCTTCAGCTCTAGTAAGAGCAAAGTCTCCAAGAGGCTATAAATGACTCCTCAAGAAGTCACATACCAAGGCTTCTACAGAAGCCAAGACCCCAAGAAATCACTTAGCGACTAAAAACTCCTACAGAAGTTAAGATTCCACAAAAGCCACAGAATGGCACTAGTCTATGAAAATGCTTAGCTTTCATCTTTGTTCATCAGCAAAACAAAGTTTTATTTTTGCCAATGAACAAGGTGGCTAATGTAAATACCAGATTTAATTAATGCATCCATTAATTATAATCACTGATTAAGGTGGACCCCACAGAGTCCACCTATGACCTGAGTAAGTCCCACACCTAAAATCCCTCAAAGGGAACTGCTGTTGCAGACTCCAGTTTAGAGTTGGTCCAGCTACAATTGTCCCAAACTGGTCCAAAAGCACCACCTTTAAGACAAGTCACTTTGCTGCAGAGGCTCCTAAGACTCCCCCCAGCTAGTGCTTCCTGATAGGAATACTTGGGTATTTAGCAACACCCCTTAGAGCATCCCCAAGTATAGAAGGGTTGATGCCCAACTCCTCCAAGTAGCTTCTATATTGTGGTTAAGTCCAGGACACCCCTTAGCCACATCTCGAGGCCCAAAGACCTCACCCCGTCAAAGCCCCGCCAAGAGTTGCAGCTAGGCCCATAGTAAGAGGCCACAAATGATTACCCGAGAACTTAGTAATGGTAAGAGGCTAATTTGGGCTAAGGTAAAGCCCACTAAGAGGAAGCATTTCATGCTTCCCCAAAGCCCCTTAGGTACCTCTGTGTGAGGCCATGGGACCCCATGTGTAGAGGATTTTAATGGTAAAAATATTTTTTCCTTGCTACAGACAAAAGACAACATCGCCATATATCCTCTTTCTTAGATAAGACAGCAAGCCTTATGACGTAATCCTCTCTTTGTAGTCATCTTTCCCCGATACCTAGGATGTCATATGCTTCCAAACCTTCTGAACTGAAGTTAGAAGCTAAACATATTTTATCAACACCTTTTACCTTTGACCAAAAAGCCTAAACATGCAACCTCTATAGCATGCATTCCAAAACATTAAATTCCTACCAAAGACATTCTGAAAGCTTTATTTTGTTTAAGCTTAAGCATTTAAATCCTTTTCAATGGTCTTTTGAAAACCCATTCTATTTTAGCTAAAGTTGTGTTCAACATTCAATATCAAAACCACTTCTCCCAAGAAAACCTCTCCGGCTCGTCAACCTAGAAACCTTCTCATTTAGCTATAAATAAGACCACCCTCCAAGCATTGAAGCCAAGCTCCATCAAAAGCTCTAAAAGACTAGAAACTCTGCCATTTTTGCTTTGAAGAACAATTCCTTGAATATTCTTTAGCCATTATCACTACCAACCTTAGGGTATCGTCATCATTTGCAATGAAAAGAAAAGACAATTGTGCAATCATTGAAAAGAAAAAGAAAGAAAAGAAAGTCTTAAAATGCATGGGATGTAGTAACCCAAAATATTTGAATTCTATTGGTGAATAGCAAAGAAAAGAGAAAAACAAATTTGGGGGTGTTAGAAATCAAAAGAAGGGTGCTCTTGAGATTTGCTCTAAATTGAACATGTGTGATGGGTGAGCTAAGCAAATTTTTACCTATTATCCTACCCTTAACTTAGCCACACATTACAAGCCTATCAAAAGTCCTTCTGATCCTTTATGTTGTGATTTGCCTACATTAGTGGAGATTGTCATGAAATTAAGCAAGCATATGGGATTATGGAGTTTATATTAGAAATAATTATAAGTGAGCTTGTTTGCATAATCTGATTTAAGTATAGAGAGTATGGTGAGAAAGGGTTATATTTACACACATAGAGGAAATTTGAGTAAGATAAGATTGATTCTTGGGTTGAAATTATACATTCATGCTATCTTGAATTTTTCTTGAAGTTCTGCTTAATTGAGATCTTTGAGGCTTGTATGGTTAGTAGATTAAATTTTCACTCTATAGTTAGTGTAGGGTATAGTTTAATTTTTCTTTTTCTCTTTGCTTGAGGACAAGCAAAATTTTAAGTTTGGGGGTATTTGTTAAGTAGATTTTATACCCACATTTTAGGTATTCTTAGCTTAATGTTTTGTATGTTTCTTGAGTATTTTTAGTACTAAATAATGTGTTTTGTAGGACTAAAAGATGTGGTAAGTTTTCATATTTTGAAGAAAAAAAGAAGATTTTGGAAATAAAAGATAGGCAAGAGGCAGAGAGTGAGGGCCGCAGCTCTAATGTTTAAGAGCCATAGCCCTCTTGCTCCTTTTCTCCAGTACCGCACAAAGACCAAGGGCTGAAGCCCTTGAAACTAAGAGCTGTAGCCCCCGACACTTTGCCTAGCATGAGAGCTGCAACGCCAAATATCAAGGGCTGCAGCACTCTTGAGTTTTTTCTCCAACAAAGTTAGAGACAAAGGACAGCAGCGCCACCTTTTGAGGGCTGCAACACCCGTGGCTATCTTTGTTACCCAGTGAGTCAGCGCCTTAGCTCTTGTTATCAAGGGCTGCAACGTTCCAATTTGTATAGTTAGGCGGTGATTTTATTTTTCTAATTTAAATAGGATTTGTGTAAAAAGTATAAATAGGATTTTAGGTTTTAGAAAATGAACTTTTAGACTTTTTGGAGAGTAGAGAGGAGGCAAGACAAGGCTTGGAGAGGAGGATTAGCAGCAGCTATATTGGATCTACACTGAATTTTTATTCTCTTATCTCTTTCATCTATGTCTAGAATTTCATCAATTATGTTTTATTTTACTGTCATGAACTGATTTCTTTCTAGGGCTACGATGTAGCCTAATTATGAACGGTTGTAATTCCTTTTAGAATTAATTTATGATTTAATCTTTTCTACTTGAGTGCTTATCTCTGTTCTTCATGTTTCTAATTGTCTTATCACCAATTAGTTGATAGGTTAATCACAACAAGACTGGAAGGAGATTTGTGTGTCTAATTCATTGAGATAGATATCATAAGTTGCATGTAGGATAGGGATATGCCTTCATGGCCTATGTAGTCAATTAAAGATATCTATAGAATTGAATGAATTTTCTAGTTATTCGTAATTTACATAGGACTATAATAGGTTCATAACTTGGAAATATTTTCACTGGACTTTGGGAAAGGCTAATGAATAAATTAAGGAATCTTGACTAGCAATTAGAGAGATAAATCTAGATTAAAGAAAAAAAGAATGAAAACCGGGATTAGTTATGGTGAAATCGAAACCCTTAAACTTTCTCTCTATATTAATTCTTGATTTTTATCTGTTTTTGCTTACTTCAGTTTATTTAAATTTATTCTCGCAATTTCTCCTAAATCAATAGATTAGATAAATTGGAATTAACCCAATTTTAGTAATTAATAGCTTTAATCTTCTTGGGAATGATAACTCACTTTTATTATATTACTTATAAAATGATAGTGTGTACTTGTGCTTTGTTTTATCACAACAGATCCCTGCGAGCAAAAGTCAAAAGGGCTGCCACAAAGAGAAACACATTGGATTGTTGTTCGCGTGTCCCTTAAGAACACGCTATATCAATTCAATGTGTAAGGACACGCTAAATCATTTAAAAAGAGGAAGAGAGGACATGCTGAAGTGAAAGAGAAAGATAAAGAGAAAGAGAGAGAGAAGGGTTAAAGGAGAGAAAAAAAAAAGTTAAAATCCTTAATTAATTCTTTTACTATAATTTATTTTTTTTAATTAAGCACACAAATATTAGAACCATATGTATTTTTTTCTCTCTCAGCCTTGTTTTGTCATCTATTTTTTTACTATCTTTTCTTTTTAGTGTCTCCACTAATCCACTTACTATAATTTTTAATTAAATATTTTTTTCACATATAAAATCCTCACCAATGAGTCAAGAAGATATTATAATTAATTTTTTTTTACCTATATATTGCTCTTTGACTGTTAATATAAATTTATTTTGCCATATTATTTACACTTACACCACACACATTCGCACCAAAAAGTTTCATAACACAGATATTGAATTAATTATTTTCAAACTAACAGTTTCATAACACACAGATATTGAATTATTTAGTATTATATCTTCGTCCAAGATTCTCAGCATTATTATGTTTTCCAGGAAACATTTTCTAAAACATAAAAACCAGAAATGAAATTGGAGGACGAAGAGTAGAATACCAAAACCAAAGGCGCCTTCAAGTTTTTGGTGTTTGGTAAAATTGTCAGCAGTGTCTTATCTTGTAAGAGAACCATACTATAAATGCAGGAATATATAGATGCAGGTTTTTATGTATATATATAGTGAAGCAGTTTTTCAAGAACCACACACACACACACACACACATATATATATATAGAGTTTATGATTGTGATTTGTCTTTTCTTCATGTTGCTCAAGGATAGGCATTTTACTAAGAACAGAGAAAGGGGGTAAATGGCTTAACATGAATGCGATCTAAGATAATTACAAAGGCCATAATAAGTTCAGTGTGGAAGCCAGGTTGAACCACTAGGCTGAACACATCATCTCCTAGCAAAACCGTCTTGTTTACTTTCTTCCTTGCTATCCTTGCCGCTACTGCTCCTGTGCTATTCCTGATTATGCAATTTCGCCTTCGAAAACACCCTTGGACCTTGAAATCTGGAGTATCATAAGCCTTACGACCTTGTCCTTCCATGAAAATCTCTGCTTCATCTTTACCACCGTTAAATATCATTGACCCACTTCTCATAGAGAATAATACTTTTGGCTTTGTACTGCCACTGCCACACCCACTCTTTCTGGATCCATCTCCTCTATATGCATTCCACGGGCATTGCCTGCTAAACACCTGCATCTGCATGGATACATATTCATATATATATATATATTATGTGTGATTGCTAAATTGATGCTTTAATATTTGGTTTGGTTAATTGGTATAATAATTAATCAATTAATAATTAATTACCTGAGGCTTGAGTGTTAACAAAGCATTACCAGCTCCATCCATGAGAACAACCCCTCCTCCTCCTCTCCCTCCTCCTCCTGTAACGCTGGTGTCTTTCCTTGAATAGTTATCCACTCGGAAAGCCAGTTTTCCATGGTGATCGAAAACAGTGAAACCGTCAGTACCCTGGAAACTCATGCTGGATCTCTTCCACACAGTGAGCACCGAGGGATGCTGTTGAACACCATCCACCTTCACCTTTTCTTTCGACATTGAATCTTCCCTTTTCTTTGGATGAACTCTGGACATTGTGATCACCACCAAATGGCGCTTAAGTTAAAACTAACCCACCTTCATACTTGACACTTGACTTGAGAATGTGCACTATATATATATATTATACTCTTATTTGGCCTCTTATATTATTATTTATATTTTTATATATAAGAGAAGAGAGGCCTTTGTGTAGCTTAGTGGAGAACATCTACTACTTAAGTAGGTCCCAACTTTATGCCACTATTACAGCACCTCCATCGACTTTGTGCCTGCTCCTTTTCTTTTTAATAATGTACGATACCTATTTTTCTTCTCTTATAAATTCAAATTCTAGTTCACGAACACGAACTAGCTAGCTAGTGCCATGGATCATGGATGAGAGAAACCTTTACTCATTACTATTAACAAGCACTAATTAAAATACTCTTCATTTTGGGGCTCACATAAGGCTATTTTGGTCGGCAATTAAGCGGACATATCATAATTGAACACTCCGACAAGTGGAGACCCAAACTGTCTGTTTGGCCTTCCAACAACATTATGATTGTAATAGTACTTATCTTAAAGTTTCTTCTTTCTCGATACATTCAAAATGTACATGAATATGGGAGGGTTTAAACTTTAAACAATCAACAATTACTAGGACTTTTAGAGGAAAGACGGAAATTCTCCAAACATGATGAGTTGGAATATTTGTAAAACTAAAACCTACTCCTTATTCAAACTCCATGTCCCAGAAAGAAGAGAAAGAAAAGGAAAAATGATAATTAAAACAAGTGAAATAAAATTCCATGTGACCCATTTTTAATTTGTCGTCATTAAGAAATTGGGTGTTATATATTACGATTTTCAATCATCTCGTGACAAACTATCAAATAACTTATATAGCATTCTACGCAACTATTAGTGGGTTTCTACACCGGATTTGGTTGAAACCAGTGTGACATCTTGTTTCTCTAGCTCTCTGTCTCACTGAAAGACTAAAACTACTCCCTCTCCTCATTAATAAATTAAGAACGATGACAACGACTAGTGTGATGGTAATATATCACCCAACCAAAGATTCACCTTCTCTCGTTAATTGTTTTTAAAACTAATATTTGAGCAAATATAATATGGTTCGACAGTTTATTGTATCATCAATTTGGGTTGCTGCACCTGGTTTATAGCCAAGAAATGAAAGCACTCGGTCACTCCTTTAAGTCAAAATGATGTGGTCATGTACTCCATTTATACATTGTCGTTTCAGATGTACGATTATTTTGCTCTAAAAGAAAATTCAAGAGTTGCATTTCTGTATATTGAATTTCTTATTTAATTGCTTAGCTTTCCATCACCTAGCATCCTACAATAATAAAATTCTTAAATGATAAAACACCCAAATTGTAAATGTATTTTAGTCTGAAAGTGTTATTCATGATAAAATTGTAACAATACTAATTCCCTCTTAGACATTTTACATGGTCCCTTTATTACAAAATATACATAGATGAAATCAAATAGTAAACAGGAAGTGCAAACATCACTTCCTAGACTTGAAGACAACATCCTTAAATATCTCAACGTTCCTCTTTAAAGTGTTTTTTTTTTCCTGAAAAACAAGAGGCCCCTTAAAAGAGGCAAGAAAGTAGAGTCAAAATCTAACTAGGCATGAATTGGCAGGTGTTATGTAAAGTAGATCACTAGGCAGTTACACGTGTGCTTGAGCCTCTTATGCCCCTAATGTAGGTGAGGAAGCAGTGAGGTTAGTTTTGATGATGATGATGATTATAACTACACACGGTAGACTACTCTTCCACACGGTAATTCCAACAGAGATGCAAAGAAGACCAAACATTGATACAAAGAAAATCCATAAGGGCTTCTTGTCACCAAAAACAACCATGTACAAAAGCAACAACAACACCGACGCACCCCACATTCTAACAAACAAACCATACTACTTCATGAGAGATTGGGTGAAAAATTGAGAAGCACGCCAGACAGGTATACTAAGGGGTGAGAATATCATCTGACTCTGCATGCTGCAGGAGTACCTGGTGAGCAATTTGGGTTTGGAGACCGACAAGTAGCACCTGGACCAACATTGTTTGGAAACCTCTGATGCATCCTATAGTCAGAGATTCCATTCATAGCAAAGGGGCCGCGACCTCCACTATTTGTTCCTAATGATGAGACTTCACCTGCACCATCACTACAACTTTGTAAAGGTTCCAATGTCTCAACTACGTCACTCATTAATGGCCTTGCTTTGGGATTTTGACTCAAACAGTAGTAAGCCAAGCTACATGCTTTCTGTGCAGCCCTCACAGAGTATTGGTTCTCCAATCTAGGATCTATTATTTGTAGAAGCTTTCTCTTATCATTAAGCTTTGGTCGGGCCCAATCTACCAAGCTCTGTTCTTTGCCCGGTCTCGTCTTGTCAACAGACTTCCTTCCTGTTAAAAGCTCCAAAAGAACAACACCAAAGCTATACACATCGCTCCTTGCTGTCAAGTGGCCTGGTCATTTCATATATGACTTGTTCAGACATGCATCTATGAACACTCTAACTTAAGCAAGCAGGCACAAGAACCAATGCACAATGAAAATCAAGAGTATAATTAAAATGCATAAGCACAAGTAAGCATATGAATTGTGAAATATGCACATACAGAATGTAAAAATGATTGCAGTTTTATTTATGGAAACCAAAAAGATATAGCTAAAATGAGAATGATATCAACATTAAATGTAAGAGGAAAGAATGTTCTTGATGTATGTCTCCAGTCATGTTAACCCAAATATTCCAAGATAGAAAAGGAAGAGGGGGGCTGCCTCCGGGGGGGTGGGGCACATATTGTAGAATAATATACTTAAAAGTTAGATCCCTCATAAAATGAAAGGAACATATCCTTAGTGCCGGAAATGGAACCTTCCCCCTCAAAGCGTGATGTCTAAAAAGTCTTTATTTCTTTGTTTACGTTCTGCAACATAATACTGGCACTTAACTCATAAATCATCAAGAAGGATTTTCACTTTAATTCAATAGTAAGAGACACTCAAACTCCTCTCACCATATAAATAAAATCAGGAGACACACCCTTCATTCTGTGGAGATTAAGGAGAACAACATCAGATTTTGTCAGCCCACCCAAATTAAATTAACCTAGATAACTCTTAATAACTAAATAATTTGAAGTACCCCATCACATACAATGAGGAATAAATTTTGAAGGTAGATCAAGTTTTCAAGCATAATTTTTTTCCCACCTTTTTACTACTCTGATTAATTTCTGGTCACTGACAAATCAAGCATCTCTGAGAAAAGATTAAGCCATACCAGTCATTACATATTCAGGGGCAGCATAACCATAGGTACCCATGACTCGAGTGGATACATGGGTTTCATCACCTTGTGGTCCAGCTTTAGCTAGTCCAAAATCAGAAAGCTTGGCTGTATAGTCCTGCAGAGACATTAATAATAACACCAAGTGAATAGAAAGATAATCCCCTTGTTACACTACATAGCCATAAAACAAAATTTCAGATTATGTTCAAAACACCGGAAACTTACAGAGTCCAATAATATATTAGATGTTTTAAAGTCCCGATAGATTACAGGCCTTTCAGCATTGTGGAGAAAAGCAAGCCCTTTGGCGGCTCCCAGGGCAATCATCATTCTTGTAGCCCATGATAAAGGAACAGTTGCCTCTGGAAACCTCAGGAAAGGTCATATCAACTTGAGTTAACAAAACAAACCAAGAAACTAGGAAGAATATTAACTTCACCAATGTTGGTACTGATTAGCAACGTTTTTATTTCAAACTAATATTAAAATAACTCTCAGAAACTATTTTGATCACATTATATCCTTTACTGAGTGAAATCATCATATCTGAAGACAATCAAGAGTTTTCAACCAAAACCAAGCAAAGTACGGAGAGAAACTACTTTACTATGTCGTTAAATTTAACCACAAATGGAAAATGTAACTTAATAATTGGATAATACAACAACAGAATCCCTTAATTTACATAGATAACTTGTATCCTACCTTCAAAGGCCCTAGACAAAGGTTAACATTACCTAACCAACAAAAAGGAATCAGATGTTACTCCATAACATCCAAGCCATATGGAATCAGTAACTTTGCCTAAAAGCTATATAGAAGCAGGTATAGAATATTAATTTCCGGGTTACTGTTCAAAGTACAGTCACCCAATGGGAAAGAGGTAATGCCACCTATAAAGCAAGCAACAAGCTCTAAAATACTTGTCTCTATCAATAAAGCAGCCCAAACTGTGAAACTTTCCCCCCTACATGATTTGAACCAATAAAATTGTAGTGCTGTTAACATGATGATACTAATAAATATGTCTGTGTAGCCTGTAATCAGAGAATTCAATTTTAGTTTAATCCAATGTTCAGTGATCATAAAGTAAATTAAGTTCTCCCAATGCAAATTGAGAGCGTGTGTGGCCTATCTTAGATGTAATGTTATTATATTTGATTACTAAGAAAGAAACAAAGGATAAACATCCACAGGATAGATAGAGTGCTGTGCCATCAAGCCAAAGGTCTCCGTTTGACATAGCAATCCAGTATCAGAGAAGCCGTTAACGTTAGGGAAACTGTATGACACAAGTATATGAATACTAGGTTGCTGTGCCATCAACCATAAAATTTACAACATTATAATTTTATTTCACGGAGAATACAAAATCTCTATGAACAGGACGACATAGATGATAAAGTTTATTTTATTTCCTTGGGAAAAACTGGAGGATATGTTTGCAAAACAGAAAAGTAAAAGAAATAAAAATATAAAGAGATGAATATAATTGGAAACATAAGTGGTGTAAGAAGGATTAAAGACATCATATGCTGCATACTTCGGAATAGGTGATTCTCCAGACTTCCACGAAACATGAATTCGTATACGAGTAATCTGTGATCGTCCTCGCAGCAGTACCCAATCAACTTAACGAGATTAGGATGCCTAAGTTGCCCGAGAAAATTGACTTCCGTCTGCGGTGCCCAAATCCAATTTTAGGGAGAAAAAGAAAAACGAAGGTAAGTACATTAATGTCAAAAGGGGAAATGGAGACTATAGATACACAATACATACAAGCCACTCTCGATGTCCCTGAAGGCCCTCCTTGTTGAGAACTTTGACGGCAACGGGGAGAGATTTGAGGCCAACCCTCACATTCTCATCAATGTAACCTTTATAGACAGTGCCGAAGCCACCTTCTCCGAGGATATAGTCTGAGCGGAAGCTCTTAGTGATAGTCTCAAGCTCGTACAATGTAAAAGCAATGACGTGAGTATACAAGACTGTGTTCTTCCTCGCATCCTCCAAGTTGATGCGCGAGGTTGAAGAGTCGCTCAGATCTGACACTGATCGATTGTGTTTCTTCTCATTTCTAGACATGTGCACCTGCTCAACTGCCAAATTCATAGATGGCATGCCCAAAATGTAATGTGAGTTCTTTTTCATTTTAATCTTCAATTCAATTTTGTTTCAGATAACCGAAAACTAAAGCAATCCATATTTCATAAATACAAAGGGAGGGTGAGGGGAAACAAAGGTAGCTAGCTACTAGAGCCCTAGATCTGAATTAGGAAGAAAAAACCAACCTTGAGCATTGGAGACAACAGCGGATTCCTCTCTGGTACCACAATTGCCCATTGAAATTGAAATGGTGATGAAGCAGAAACAATTGCAGCAGCAGCAGCAATGCAAAAACTGTTTCAGTTTCAGTTGTTGTGACAGTAGCAATGGTACTGCTGTTGCTGTTGGTCGTGGTGATAGAGCACGGGATGTTGCTATCCCCGAGGCCCAGAATTTTCATTCTTCGGGTTCGGGTGCCTTTCCTTTCTTCTCCCCCTATTTCTTTCCAGGGGATAAAAAACATATGTTCAATACTCCTCCAATAATAATAATAAATAAGAAAATTATTGTTAAGGAAATTTAAAAAAAAAAAAAAGAGTAAGTTTCAAAGTTATATCTTATTTATTGTACTTCATGACTAAGTAGTTATCTATAAAATTTATATGATTATTGGTCATTCTATTTTTAATAGTCACACATAAAACTTCAAATAATATTAGTTAATAACTAAAATAAAATGAAGTGTAATTTTAGAATTTGCTTAAATTTTTTTTTATTTTTGAGTTTTTTAATAATAATTCAAAAGAAATTGAAATCCCTTGCAAAGCAGTAAGTTCCTACCAAGAGGTGCAATTATTAAAATATTCATTAGCACTATGTAATTATTTTTTTTATATTTAAACATGATAATAATGTACTAAACAAAATAATCGCATATCTTATATATAATAACCATATATATATAAAGTAACTATATAATACTAATGAGTATTTTGGTCATTTCACCCCACATAACATGCCCAAACTTAGGAATAACTTTCCCCAATAAATATGGCACTCACCCTTGAGTCAATGCAAATACAAATTTTCTTAGAGAAAATTATTCTCAAGTTTGGGAACTTAAAAGACAATATATTCATTTGAGTGCTAAATAAAATGAACTTTTAAAAAAGTGCATACCACACAAGATGAAATGATCAAAATGCTCCTCAGCGTTATGTGATTATTATATTTATATTTGAACTTAATAACTACAAACTAAATAAAAAAAAAATCACATATTTATACAAGATAACCACATATATAAATAGAGCAAGCACAGAGCGTCAATGGGTTAAAAGCAATTTCACCTCATGTGACAACCATTATCACTCAAGTGTTTTTTTTTTTNTTTTTTTTTTTTTTTTTGGCTCACAAACCTAATGGAAATAAACTCTATTTTTTATGGAGAAATATAAATATTTTTAAATTAACCACATATATAAATAGAACAATCACATAGTGTTAAAAATAATTTTACCTCATGTGACAAGCATTATCACTCAAGTGTTTTTTTTTTTTTTTTGGTTCACAAACCTAATGGAAATAGACTCTATTTTTTATGGAGAAATATAAATACTTTTAAATTTTATTCAATAACTTTTATATTTCAAATCTCCAATATTAGAAACTTAATCAATTGTAAATTTAACATCATTTTATAAATATTTGATAAAATTATTATTTAGTTTTTTAAGTTGACAGAAAAGACCATTTGATTTCAAATATCGAGAAATTCTAACCTGGTTCTTCCTGTACTATATATATATATATATATATATATTGGTTACAGGATGGCAAGGAGATCCTCCTACACTATATGAAATCTTTGATGCTCCATAGTTATCTATTAACATAGTTGTCATCATTTGGTACTATGTGGTTATTCTATTTACAATTTTGGTTATATCATTTGGGTTATTTTACTCACACGTGTAGTTATCATGTTACAAAATAAATGAAATAATCATATAATACCAAAGAATATTTTAGATATTTCATATGGTATGGAAGGAACTAAATTAGAATTCCTCCATATTTAAAACCAAATGTTTTTTTTTTTTTTTTNCAACTCAAGGAACCAAACAATAATTTTTTTCTATTTTTATTTTGAATTTATTTTTTTGGTGTTTATGTTTTATTTAAAAAAAAAATCAAAAATTTTTGCTTACCTTCCGTGAAAATGGAAAATAAAAATTCCATTTTGATGCTTGATGCTCACATTTTTTCTTTTATCATTAAATAGGTAAAGTTAGAAAAAGATATGGGATTCGAACAACTTAAACCTCCTCCTAAAGAACTAATCATTAGCACCCTAGCAAGTTCAGGCCGCTTCTGTGAAATCTAGATGCAAATTTGAGTAAATTGGTAAGATCTCATGAAGAAAGCGTGCCACAAAAAAAAAAAAAAAATTAATCTTTTGCCTTTTGGGAAATCTTAAGAAACCAAAGAAACCTCCAAGGCTTGGCTTGTGAACCAGAATTTAAATTAACATTATTGATGGGGTGACAGAGCAAGGGTATTGTATAAAACTCTAACGCAAGTATACATTATTATTTTCAAGTAATAGAATGAGAGTAGAGTATTGTCCCAAGGAGACTGTGGCTATTAAGTACCAAAATTGGGTATATTCTAATTTTATCTATACAATTTGATGAGTAAATATAAGTAATAATCTAAAGACAAGAATATTAAAATAGAAACTAGTAGAAATATGGATAAGAAATATCTAGAGCTTTTGATTTCACCATAGCTATTCCGATTTATTATTCATACTTCATTAACCAAGAACTATCTATTTAATTACTAGCCAAGAATCCTAAATTATCTAATAGTCTTTCCCAAGGTAAAAAATATATATATTTCTAAGCATTAATTCACTATATTCCTATGTGAATTAAAATACCTAAATATTCATTAAGTTCTATGATTTTCTTGAATAGCTACATAGACTATATGGGTATATCCCTACCCCTTATGAAATCTATGATCTTAATTTTTATGATCATGAATTACAAATTACCTTTCAGTTTCATTGCAATTATCAAATCAACTAATTAATAGCCAATCAATTAGAGTCATAAAGTATTGAGAAGAAGATGATAATTAATAAAGAAGTTCTTGAATTAAATCAGTAAGAAATCATAGATCTTCCTAGCTAGGATACATCATAGCCCTAGAAGGGAAGTTAGTTTATAACTGGAAAATAAAACATAATAGAATAAATTCTAGACATGATTGATAGGAGAAAATATTAAAATTCAGTATTGAAATCCTTGCTCTAAATCCTTGCCTTGCTTTTGCTTGCCTTCAAAGACATCCAGAGTTCCCTCTTTCTAAAACCTAAAAGTATCTATATAAACTAATTAAAAAGAGTCCTACATCAAATAGGAAACAAAACTACGTCTAAGAAAAGTCAAAAGGTTGGCGCTGGCGCTAGGGCTCTTTGAGTGTGGCACTAAGGCGCCTTGCTTCTGTCCAGGTTGAGACCTTTCGGGTGCTGGGGCGCTAATGGAGAAGAGCTAGGGTGCATCTTGGTTGAAACATTGCTTGGGTGTATGCGATGAAGGGTTGGAGAGCTAGCTATGAGGCGTAGGGGCTCTTGGGCTCTGGTGCTAAGCCAAATTTTCTCATACTAAGCTAAGAACATCTATAAAGTGGATATAAAATTCACTTAACAAATACCCCAAAACGTAACATTTTGCTAGTTCTCAAGCAAAGAAAAACTGACAAATTAATTCATACTTAGAACTAACTATAGAGTGAAAAATTCACCTACTCACTATACAAGCCCCAAAGATCTCTATTAAGTACAACTCCAAAAAAAAAAAAGTTCAAGATAAAACAAATGTGTATAATACTAACCCAAAAGTTAACTTCATCTCACCAAAATTTCCTGAGTGTGTGAATATAGCCCTTCATTATCTTACTCTTTGCACTTAAATCAAATTATGCAAATAAGCTCAACTATAATGATCTCTAATTGGAACATCCAAAACCCCATATGCTTGCTCTCATGTCAATCTCCACTAATGTAGGTAAAGCACAACATAAAGGATTAGAAGAACTTTTGATATGCTTATAATGTACAACTGGGTTAAGGGTAGGATAATGGATAAGAATGTAGCTAAGCTCACCCATCACACAATTACAGTTCAGAGCAAATTTTAAGAGCATCCTTCTTTTGACTTCTAACACCCCAAACTTGTTTTCCTCTTTACTTTGCCATCCAAATTTTTCTTTCTATCTTAGGTTACTACATCCCTTGCAATTTAAGACATTCTTTTCTTTTTCTATTTCTTTTCATTGCACTTTTTGTCTTTTCTTTTCATTGTAATACTTTCTTTTCAGCAAGGATGCAATACTTTTCTTTTTATTTCTTTTGGTGGCAATCTTGGCATTTTTCTTTCTTTACTCCACCCATCCTCTCTAATGTTCCTTAGCTCTAGATGCTCTTAAAACTGAATTTGTGCTTAAGGTAAGAGGTACAAATAAAGATATACATCTAAGGGCTAAGGGTAGTGTAGGTGACAAAAAAAAAAATACTAATTTAGGCTCAATGGGGTATGCTAGGGATAAAATATCATACATAAGGTTAGCTAGAAATGCTCAAACTGAACAATAATGACCTAAATTATATCCCTAATATTGTGCAGCCTAAGATTTTGCCTCGACTGCCAATCAAGCAAGTTCTAGTATTCTAAGATCTTGAAATGACTTACTTCACATAATCATCTCTAATCATGCAAATTTCATGTGAACAGACTAAGTGCTCATTGATTTTAGGAAATTCCAATTGAGTATGAATTAACTCATGAGTTATGCATTAATACAAACACAGAATCTATTATATTTTTAGAGCTGAAAGCATTGAAAATCAATTTTATCATTGGCCCAAGACTTTCAATTTTAAAAAAATTTCACTCAGATTCCTACTATACAACCTAAAGAAAATAGGAAATAACATAAATTCTATCTATAAAGCAATAAAAGACACCACTACAAGAAAAAGGTGAAATTCTCACGAAATTTCTCACGGACCAAAAATCCGTGAGAAATTTTCATGGACTGGCATTTGTGAGAAAGCTAAACGCACATTTTTTGAAATGGATTTATCACGGATTTTCTCACGGACTGAGTCTATGAGAAATAAAAGGCACTGTTTCACTAGACGCGTGGAGAGAGGAAATTTGAGCAGGATTTTATCATGGACAAAATTTGTAAGAAAACTGAAAATTTTTGCCTCGCCCAGTTTTCTTCTTCCTCATTTGAAAGTTAAAAAGAAATAGAAATTTTGGTCATTTCTCTAGGTGAAGTTTCGTGTACTGCAAATTCCGGCAACTAGAGAGCATTTTGCGACGTGTGTGGGCTGTGTACTTCCTCTTTTTAAAGCTTTGGAGTTAAGGCATACCATTTTTCTCTAATTTTTTCTTCTATGTTCTTTCTCAATGATGCACAAAATGGGGTTTTTTTTTTTTTTTTCTATATTGTTAAACTAGTTTAAGTGTAGATTGGTTGTATATAGGTATTTGATAGATTATAAATTTGATTAATGGTTTGACTTATGAGTTTGTATTTTGTGTTGAATCTGAATTTTAATGTCAAAATTAAAGTAGTTGTACATTTTTTTTGTTGAAATTGATTGAGAGCTTTTGATATATGATATATGTAGAGGGTTTGGATGATTTTTTGTTATTTTTTTGAATTAGTATGGATGGATTTTAATTTTGTGAGGTTTAGAGAATAATTTATTAAATTAAATTGTGTAAAATTGTTGAGATTTTGAGAATTCTATTTGAGACTCTTGTTGTATGTTATGTGTAGCTTATTTATATAATTTGTGGAATGAATGTATATTAGAGTTATATATGATAAATTTGTTAGGTTAACTTAGAAACTTGTCTGAGAGTTAATCGCATAAGATTAACTCTTGGATAGTCCTCAATTTTGGGACTTGTTCTTGAAATAATTGCTCCACTAATATGACGATAGAGCTTTGGGAGCAAGTAGGTGAACTAAATTTCACAGCACCTCTATTTTGTTTCTCTAGGTACATATNGCTTTTGATATATGATATATGTAGAGGGTTTGGATGATTTTTTGTTATTTTTTTGAATTAGTATGGATGGATTTTAATTTTGTGAGGTTTAGAGAATAATTTATTAAATTAAATTGTGTAAAATTGTTGAGATTTTGAGAATTCTATTTGAGACTCTTGTTGTATGTTATGTGTAGCTTATTTATATAATTTGTGGAATGAATGTATATTAGAGTTATATATGATAAATTTGTTAGGTTAACTTAGAAACTTGTCTGAGAGTTAATCGCATAAGATTAACTCTTGGATAGTCCTCAATTTTGGGACTTGTTCTTGAAATAATTGTTCCACTAATATGACGATAGAGCTTTGGGAGCAAGTAGGTGAACTAAATTTCACAGCACCTCTATTTTGTTTCTCTACGTACATATTTATGCTAGTTAAACAGGATAATTTGTGTACTTCGAGAACCATAGAATGATGCTACTGAAATTTAGTTGACCCATTTGGTCTCTATAAGTTTTTACTAGTGGTGGAACAAACTTTAAGAATGTGATAGAAGTTATACCTGAAGTAGAACTTAGTACCTTTGAAGAATTGCAAGAAAAGATGAACAACTTTATTTTGTTTTGAATATTGAAGGAATATAGATATTCCTAAATATTATCATTGGATGTATGAGAGACTTGTTCTAATTAGTAAGGTTGTTAGAGATGATTTTTATGTTGGTGTTGAGGTTTTTATTGAGTTTACTAGTTAACAACAAGTGTACATTGAAAGAGGGAAGATTAGATATCCATGTACTAAATGCAAATGCCGTAAGTTTCGTACATTGGATGAGGTTAGAATACACTTTTACACGAAAGGTTTCATGGAGGATTACTATTATTAGGATAATCATGGTGTAGACACCGTATTTTGTCCGGATCTTTTCATAATTTTTAAATATTTTTAAAGTTTAAAAGAAAAAAAAAGAGAGTGGAATATAAATTCTAAATTTCTAATTTAGTGTTTTATTTTTTGTTTAGCCTTTTATGTTTAAGAAACCCTAAGCCCAATAGTCTCAATCTCATTAAAATAACTTGTCCAAGCCTAATTACTTATTAGTGTTGGCCCATTTTATTTTATTTTTTTGAGCCCAAATATCTTGATCCAGGTGGAGCACCCAAACCCAAGACCCATTTTTTGTTGTACTCCCTTTACAAGAGGAGAACCCTAGCCAATTGAGAAAAGGAGAAAAAACACATTCCATTCTTGGATTTTTTCCTCTCCTCCTCTCCTCTCCCTTTTGATCACTTTCTCACATTCTCCATTAAATCTTTAATTCCTAGGACCTTATTCCATTTTTCTAACTTCTTATAGTTGATTTTGATCATTATTCACCTCCTTCACACTTTTTCATCAACTTGGATAAGGCAAGGCAGCACCTATTGTGAGAAATTGAAGCTTGAACCTAAGGGTTTGTATGAATTTTTGAAAGTTGAAGGGCTATCCACTTTGATTCTTGACACTAGAAGGCTTCAATTGGGTAATGATTTTCTTCCACTTCTTAATTCCTTGAACTCGTATATAATTTTGCAGCTACATTTTTTGGTGCTTAGAAGCTTGATTATGCATGTTTCTAGTTGAAATTAGCTTCTTGACTTTAAGGCTCTTTTTTACAAGTGATTTTGAATATTGATTGTGCCTTCAAGGTGTTTGATAAAATGCATGTGTGATGTTATGCTTGAATTTAACTTTGCTTCTAATGTGTTATGTCTTTTATTTAGCTATTAAGATTATGACATGAATTGAGTGCCTTAGATTCATTATTTGAGTATGTATTGCATCATGATTTATTCATACTTTACATTGGAGCATAATTTCTAAATTCTGCCCAGCATTGACCTTTGTGTGATGTTTCATACATAACTCAAGATATACACAACATTTTCATGAGATTTTACTTTGGTTAGAACCCTAAGATGCATGTCTTCAATGTGTATTTGTTTCAGATTTTTTGCATGTGTAGTTTACTGCCAGTTCGAGTTTGAACTTAGCTGCTCAAGGTTGCACTGACACTGATGTCTTATCTCTGGCAGTGTTTGGTGTTTCATTTGTTTCTGAAGTTGTACAGCTCCATTTTACGTGGTTCTTATCTCATTAGAACCATAAGATGTGTAGCTTCAATGTATGCAAATTTTAGATTTTTTGCATGTGTAGTTTACTGCCAGTTCGAGTTTGAACATAGCTGCCTAATGTTACATTGACATTGATGCCCTATCCCTGGCAGTGTTTTTGAACATAGCAAGGGGTGATCAAAGTTGAGGAAATTGCGGCTACGCCCAATGTAGCTACAAACCCATTGTCAAATCATAGGGCTCAAAGTTGAGAAGATCTCAGTGGAAGTTGAATGGTGATTCAGGAAGGATGTTAATCGAGCTTGCTTTATGTTGCTTTAAGTCATTTCTCTTGATGTTCAATGTTTGTCTTGTCAGCTTTCTCTTTTTAGCCGAAGTCTAAGGCTAATAGAGTTTACTCAGCGTTTGGTCCTTATGTTATTTTGTTTTAATTAATGAGATGATCATGCATTTTCTTTTATTGCCTTCATTATTTTTGCTCTTGTTCTTTTGAAATAATTCAAAAAAAAAAAAAAGAGGTCCATAAATCTCTTATTTAAGAATCTGTGATTGACACAAAGATGATAAATTTGAGAGTGATGCAAATTCAAGACCCCATAAGAAAAACAGTTTTCAAGCAAATTTTGAGCTCTATAGACAAGCTTTTCCAATGATAAGAGACATTCTTTGTTTTTCCAAATATTGAGGAGTGTCCTTAGTTACCCCTTTGAGTTTGAAGAAGTAGATCATTTCTTAATCCCCTGATTCATGAACTCCATTGGGAAAGGTAAAACTCTAATAAGCTTTCATGACAATATTCAAATGCCAAGAAGGATGATTTTCTTTCTTTTACCCGAATACATCATATCCCTTGTCAAACCACTTTGAGCTTTAAAATATTTCATACTTGATGAGAATTATACCCAGGGTACAATGAAAATCAACTTGCAAAAGACGTCTTCAAAATCTCCATAGGCTTGCCAAAAAAAAAAACAGTGAAAATGCAAAAGAGAGGAAAACTCTCCAAAAGAACTCTTCGAGAGGGAAGAAAACCCTTTTCCAAAAAAAAAGAAAGACAAATATATATAGAAAAGAAAAGGAATAAACAGAAATATTCCCTACAAATGGTTGAGGAATAAAAAAGGCAATCCACGTGATAAAAATGAAAATTAGAAGACCACAAGTTGTGAAAAGCAAGATTCTCATTGTTATCTCAACATTAAATGTTTGAGCCTTTATATCATTTCTTTCATTAGTCATATCTTACATCCATAAAATCTCATTACAACCCTTGAGCATCCTCTTGATAAATGAGTGTTGGCATAAAAGCCTATTAGAGTTGGGCATTGAAGAAAAATGGAAAAATAAGGTAAGGGAAGAAATCAAATTTTGAGCCTTTATCCTTTCATTCCAAACAAAAGAAATTTTTTTTCATCTCAAGACCTCATTACAAGCTTTTAAAAGACCTCATTGAGGATTAGTTTGCTTGAACCATAAACTGGGGCAAAATGTTTCATGAAAAATTTTGGTTTTAAAAAAAAAATTAATGGAGGTCAAGTCTGACTCAAAAAAATCTTGTTTGTGTCAATTGCAACACTCAAAAGGAATATCTTAGAATTCTCACACTGGGGAAAATTTTTCATTCTTCAGATTTGCAAGCAGTCATAAGCATTGAAATAAGGGCTCTATGTCCTAGCTTTTGCCTCTATGATCCTCTCCAATGCCTAACAATAGGGCAAATTTTGGTTACTCAAAATTTATTTCTTGCATAATTTTATCCTTGCTTTGTTTGCATAAATCAAGGGGGCATAAACTTTGTCTCATCTCAATCATTTCTTCACATTTATGTCATTTCTTGATGCAAAACTCATTTCATTAATTTTTGTTAAATAAAATAAAAGTGGTTCTTATTGAGTTTGACATGACAAGCATTAAGAATTGAAGAATGACTTAAAGCAATACCATGATCTTTGCAAAGGAATAACATTGATGAAAATCCATGCAGGAAGTAGTCCTTTGGATTTGACCTAAACTGGGGCAAAATTTGATCGAGAAAATTTTTCATTGAGCAAGCAACTTGCATTCAATGTCTTTAATTTGAACATGGGATCCGATCCATCATTAAATTCCATCTCATTTTTTGCGCTTTAACACATCGTTTAACTTTTCACAACATTTTTTGGGCCTTGACCCGTCATTTCAGTGTCATTTTAAGCATTCGTCATTCCCATCATTTTCTTGCATATCATGCATCTTGGTTTTTAAATCTTTGCTAATTCCCAGG
Source organism: Cercis canadensis (assembly GCA_003255065.1). NCBI lineage: Eukaryota > Viridiplantae > Streptophyta > Magnoliopsida > Fabales > Fabaceae > Cercis > Cercis canadensis. The sequence continues at coordinate 497,911 of QAOA01007603.1, read as the reverse complement.
CTTGAATCTTGGTTTTAAATTTATTGTTAATTCTTAGGCTCGAATCCTGGTTTTAAATTTTTGCCAATTCTCAGGCTCAAATCCTAATTTTAAATTTTCATGTCAATTCCCAGGTTCGACCTGGTTTCAAATTTCTTGCAAAACCCAGGCTCGAATCCTGGTTTCAAATTTCATCCCAATTCCCAGACTTGAATCCTGGTTTTAATGTTCTTGCCAATTCCTAGGCTCGAATCCTGATTTTAAATTTTCATGTCAGTTCCCAGGCTCGAATCCTGGTTTCAAATTTCATCCCAATTCCCAGGCTCGAATCTTGGTTTTAATGTTTTTGCCAATTCTCAGGCTCGAATCCTGTTTTTAAATTTTTGCCAATTCCCAGGCTCGAATCTTGATTTTAATGTTCTTTCCAATTCCCAGGCTCGAATCCTGATTTTAAATTTTTATGTCAATTCCCAAGCTCGAATCCTAGTTTTAATGTTCTTGCCAATTCTCAGGCTCGAATCCTGTTTTTAAATTTTTGCCAATTCCCAGGCTCGAATCCTGATTTTAATGTTCTTGCTAATTCCTAGGCTCGAATCCTGATTTTAAATTTTCATGTCAATTCCCAGGCTCAAATCCTGGTTTCTCCCAATTCCCAGGCTTGAATCCTGGTTTTAATGTTCTTGCCAATTCTGAGGCTCAAATCCTGTTTTTAAATTTTTGCCAATTCCTAGGCTCGAATCTTGATCTTAAATTTTTTGTCAATTCCCAGGCTTGAATCCTGATTTTAAATTTTTTGCTAATTCTCATGCTCGAATCCTAGTTTCAAATTCCTTGCCAATTCTCAGGCTCGAATCTTGTTTTTAAATTTTTACCAATTCCCAGGCTCGAATCTTGATTTTAATGTTCTTGCCAATTCCCAGGTTCGAATCCTGATTTTAAATTTTTATGTCAATTCCCAAGCTCGAATCCTGGTTTCAAATTTCATCCCAATTCCCAAGCTTGAATCTTGGTTTTAATGTTCTTGCCAATTCCCAGGCTCGAATCCTAATTTTAATGTTCTTGCCAATTCCTAGGCTCGAATCCTGATTTTAAATTTTCATGTCAATTCCCAGGCTCGAATCCTAGTTTCAAATTTCATCCCAATTCCCAGGCTTGAATCCTAGTTTTAATGTTCTTGCCAATTCTGAGGCTCGAATCCTGTTTTTAAATTTGTGCCAATTCCTAGGCTCGAATCTTGATCTTAAATTTTTTGTCAATTCCCAGGCTTGAATCATGATTTTAAATTTTTTGCTAATTCTCATGCTCGAATCCTGATTTCAAATTTCTTGCAAAACCCAGGCTTGAATCCTAGTTTCAAATTTCTTGCCAATTCTCAGGCTCAAATCCTAGTTTTAAATTTTCATGCCAATTTTCAAGCTCGAATCCTGGTTTTAAATTTTTGTGCAAATTCCAAGGTTTGAATCCTGGTTTTAAATTTCTTGCCAGTTCTTGGGCTTGAATCTTGACTTTAAGTTTATTGTCAATTCTCAGGCACAAATTCTAGTGATAAATTTCATTATCCATTGCTAGGCTCAAATCCTGGTCTTTCAAATTGAATATTGGTCTTTGTAGATTTATTTATCTTTCACATAATGAGTCACCTCAATTGATAACATTTTTCTTTTCCTCTATTTGAGACAAAATACTTGTCTACTATCTTTACATGTTTCCTACGTGAGGACTTGAAAGCTTTCACTTCTCACGTCCTTTAAATAGCAAACATGTAAAGAAGGTCAAACTATAGACACGGTATTTTGTTCGGATCATTTCAAAGTGTATTTGAAATACTCTCTTTATAATAAAGTATATCCAAACAAAATATTTTATAAATACATGTATTTAAAATGCTGCATTTCAATTACTTGTATTTAAAATATATAATAATTTGTCAAATACCCTATCCAAACATAACCTTGGGCTATGTTTAGGAGTTTTTTTAGGAGAGAGGAAGGAATGGTTCAAAAAAGGAAGAGAAGGAATGGGGAGGAGAAAAAATTAACTTCTTTTTATTTGAATGTTTAATGAGAGAAGGAATAATGAAGAGGAAGATGAAGTGAAGCGAAAATGAAGAGCTTCCATAACAATTTAATAACAAAATAATAATAATCTCACTCCATCTCTTTACACAGTTCGATTTGAGGGGGGAAGAAACATTGTCCAAGTATAACTTTTTGAAGAACTTCTTTACTCTTGAATACTGCTACTTATTCAATTATTATTTGTACAACTATCCATATGACTACATCTAGGTGATAAACAATCAAATTCAAGTGATTAAACTATCTAAACTTAAAACTAAATTATTTATGTATTTTTAAGTATCAAAATTATGTATTTAGTATTATTCTTTACTCCCCAAGCATCGTGTCAAGTTGTGGGCTGCCAATCCCTCATTACCTTTTTCCTATTTGGTTTGGTTGTATTTCAGCTTGTTGCTGGTTTTGTTTCATGTAATATTCAATGTCAATATATATGTATCATTCAGGTCTTTTCACAGTAACCATGCTATGGAACTATTGTTATCCAACACAGTGGTGGTAAAACAATGAAATTCTTTTAGTTATGTACTTTTTTTTTTTTTTTAACCGAAAGAATAAAAAAGAAAACAAAATTTGCTAGCTAATTGGAGAATATGGGAAGGAGAATGTAAGTACAAATTTTTGAGCTTGTAGGAGTTACTTGTGTGTGGTAATATTCGGTTCGTGGCAGCCAAAACAAAAAGCATTTTCAAACTCCTTTGTTTGGAAAAAAAATTTAAGTAAGAGAAATTAATAGAATTGAAAGAGACCGATCAATTTCACATTTTTTCCCTTGAACTCTCAAATTTATATCTCTTCACTACAAGAAAACAGAACAACTTCAACAACTTATTTTTTACGGCCAATAATAACTGTTGGAAAAGGCAACAAATACAACACCTCTTAACAGCCGTCGAAGAAAGAATATGCAACAAATAATATATATTTTTTTGGAGAAGTTACAACCAGGCTTTTGGGTGCCTAAGCTTGGCGCTAAAAAAGTCCCAAATTGTCCCATTTTCGACAATTCCATAAAAAATACACACGCTTCTCTTTATTTCTTTTTATATTACCGTCAAAATATCACTCCTTCTCCCCAGTCGTAAGTTTTCTCTCTTCTTCTTGACGGTCAAAGACCCATATAACCATAAATGCTTCTCTCTTCTGGTCTTCATCTCCAATAGCAAAAGAAACAGATGGTCTTTGGTCTCTCTTTTGTTCATCTCTTTCCTTTGGACTTGGAGTCTCTCAAATCTTTCTTCTCTTAGCCTTTCCTAAACGTAGGCTTCACCATGGCTAACAGCTTGGAGCTTTGAAACTCAATTTTGTTTTATTCTCATCTTTCAAGAAGACAAGGTATGCAATTTACTCTCCATTCACATGGTTTTCCACTTTGTTTTCCTCAATTTTGTCATGATTTTGGATTTCAGTACCAAAAATCTCTAATAGATTACTATTATTATTATTGTACTTTTTTTTTTTTAATTTGAAGACCAAATTTCCCACAATAGACAATTTTCTTATTGATTTCCCATTGAATTCTTGTTATATGCAACTGACCCAGCAAGAACCAAGCCAACATTTCACTTTAACTCTCACCTTGAGGCAAAGTTTTTTCCTACTCTTAGGTAAATTGTCCTTGTCTTGAAATTTTTCATTTTCTTGATAATGTATTTTGCTTGTTTAACTTCATTGTAATGATTTATGAGGTATAGGGCTTGATTGGTTACATTAAACTAAAATCTCGGAAGATGATGTTTAGAGAATGAGTTTTTCAGCTTCTTTTTATTTTTTATTTTTTTGAAAATGAAAGTTTGTATTAGGGGTTTTTCTTTTCCTGTCACAAATACACTTGTTTTTGTATCTTTAAAAATATTTATATGTGAATGAACTGTGTGCAATGTTTGAAGGACCTTAGCTTATATTGTTATATGGATAAGAGTTGGATGAAAATAAGTATAGAACTTAAGCTAAATATAGAGAAGGAGTTATTGAGTTCCTGAATTTTTCTTTTAGACATACAAGTAGAGATAAGATTTTTTGCCTTTGTGTCAAATGCAATAATTGTAGAAAAAAAAAATCGTGAAGATGTTGAAGGTAATTTGCTAGGCTATAGAATAGTTGAAAATTATACAGTTTGGTATAACCATGGGGAGGAGTTACCTGCTTTACCTTATAACTTAAGTGATGATGATGAGTCAGATAGAGAATCTATTCAAGACATGTTAATGGCTCATTTTGGAGCTTGGGATGTAGAGGAGTCAAATGAAGATACAAGCACCTTTTATAAATTATTAGATGATTTAGAACAAATTTTGTATCCAGGATGTAAAAAATTTTTAAAACTATCTTTCTTGATGAAATTGTTTTATCTAAAATGTCTTGGTGGTTGGAGTAATAAATAATTCACTATGTTACTCCAAATGTTGAATGATGCATTTCTAGAGGTGGTGCAATTGTCAGAATCTTATTATGAAGCAAGGGAGATGATTAGAGATCTTGGCTTAGATTATGTGAAAATAGATGCATGTGAAAAAGATTGTATATTATTTTGGAATGAACATTCAGAGATAGAAAGTTGTTTTATTTGTAAAACCTCTAGGTGGAAGGATGAAGAGAATTTTAATAGTAAAAAAATTCCTAGAAAGATTCTCCGTTATTTTCCCTTAACTCCAAGGTTGAAGAGATTATTTATGCCTAAAAAAATAGCATCTGAAATGACATGACATTATAACAAGCAAATCAATGATGGTGTTCTAAGACATCATGTTGATTCAGAAGCTTGGAAAGAGTTTGATAAGTTGCATGAATCTTTTGCTCTTAAGCCACATAATGTAATGCTTGATTTAGCTAGTGATGGGTTTAATCCCTATGGGAACATGAGTACCCAATGTAGTATTTGGCCAGTGGTACTCATTCCTTATAATTTACCGCCTTGGTTTAGTATGAAGGCTCATTCAATAATGTTGTCACTATTTATTCCTGGGCCAAAAGGTCCTAGAAATGACATTGATGTATACCTACAACTATTGATTAATGAGTTAAAACAATTGTGGAAAGTGAGTGTAAAAATTTATGATGCAAGTAGAGAGCAAAATTTTATGATGCATGTTGCTATTTTGTGGATAATTAATGACTTCCCAGTGATAACACATTATTTTATACTATTTTTTTCCCTTATACTTAGTCTTTTAGTGTGTGTTTCTAGTGATTTTTATGGCTTTTAGACATGTTTTGCAGATTTGGACTTGTTGGTGCTTGTAGATTTTAATTGCTTAACTGTTAAATTCTGGCACTGCTTACATTTTTTACCATATCTTTTGCTAACGATGTCCGATTGATGTGATTTCAGTTTCATTGGAAAGCTAACAGAAAATTCCAAATTTCATATGAAGATCCCAGAAGCTGATTCTCACGTCTGGATAACTGAAATTCGTGTGCAAGCAGTTCAGATTTTCTGCTCCGCCCAACATTGACTGATTCCTTTCCTTAGGGCTGCTTATTGGACCAGAGCATGTTTATTTGGGCCAACATCTGCTTTTTGGGCCAGCACACATGACACTAGGGCTTGATCATGTTTTTACCATTAATAATTTAGGAAACTAGGTTTATTTTGTAATTAGGAAACCATTAGGAAACCTAGAGGAGGCAGCCAGCTAGTATATATTCTCAAGTTGTTGAGGAAAAAATACACAACCAGAGAGATACGAAATTCCTTGAGCTGCTGCTGCCTCCTATTTTCTGAGTTCGTTTTTCTACTTTTGCCTTATGTTTAAGCCTTCAATGGAGGGCTAATTTCATTTGTAATCAATTCAAGAGGAGCCAAACTTGACAATCCAGAGTTCCTGTGCTTCAACCGGGTTTGATTTAATTTAATTTGAATTACTGCTTCTCCCCTTCTTCATGTGATTGAATGGTACTTTGATTCCATGAGTTGTATGAATTTAAATCGGTTGATTAGATTCATAACAGTAATCAGATTGATAATCATACTTTAAATGTCTTTAATATATGGTTAACTTAGATAATTCGGTTATTAAATTAATCTGGATTTAGTGATATAGAGCGGTTGCCTAGAGTCTTAATTCCATGATTAATTGAATCCTGATTAGTAAATCAATAGGAATTCTAAGTGTTATTGTTAGGGGTTCCAGGTAACACTTAACCAAGAATTAAATCAGATCTGGTTTATCTTTAGTGAACAAGGATGGATTAAGGTTTGGTTGCCTGCTTGAGTTGATTGCGTTTTCTCTTATTTGATAAATTCAATTTACTGCTTTCTTAATTCTTAGTATATTGCATTCAACACAAAACCCCCCTTATTATGTTCTTGCTTAAGTTCTTCAAAGATTAGTTGTTCTGGTGAATCCTTGGGAGACGACACTGGTTGCATCCTATACTACAATTTAGTTGCAATTTGTAGTTTAATTTTGTACGGTTCGGCACCCGTCACCCAGCCAATGAGAATTTGTCTAGTTTGAATACTAAAAGGTAATTGGCATGTCCTCCTTATCATGGAAAAACTCGGTTTATGTATTTAACTAATAGTAGAAAGTATTACTTTTTGGGATATCGTTGTTTCTTACCAATTAAGCATAGATGACGTTTTGAAGAAAATCTATTTGATGGTACAAAGGAACTTAGATATCCTCTTGAAAAACTTCTTGGGAATGATGTGCTTCATCAAATGCACGGTCTAGAGGGGTTAGTACATAAAAATCCTATGAAGAAAAAGAGAAATGAAAATGCTGCTAGAAATGGTTGGCTTAAGAAGAGTATATTTTTTCAATTGTCATATTGAAAAAATTTGTTATTACCTCACAATTTAGATCCAATGCATATTAAAAAGAATGTTTGTGAGAATGTTATGGGGACATTAATGAATATTTTGGGCAAAACAAAAGATAATCTAGATTCTTGGTTGGATTTGCAACTATTGGAAATAAGAGAGGATCTCCATCCAATACAACAAGTAGCCAAGTTAGTCATACCTAGTCCTATTTACATGCTAAATAGCGAGGAAAAAAAGATTTTGTGTCATTTCTTGAAAAATATCAAAGCTCCGAATAGATAATGTAGCTAGATGTGTGAACATTAATGAGCGTAAGATTTTTGGATTGAAGAGTCATGACTATCATGTTCTTTTGGAGTACTTTCTTTCACTTGCATTGCGTGAGTTTTTACCTAAACATGTTTGCAATCCATTGATTGAGTTGTGCACTTTTTTTAAAGAGTTATGTTCTAAAATTTTGACAATAGAAAAGTTGAATCAGATTGGGACACAAATTGCTTATACACTTTGCAAACTAAAAACTATATTTCCTCCATCATTATTTGATGTCATGGTTCAGTTACCAATTCACTTGGCAAATGAAGCGAAAATTGGTGGACCAATGCACTACCATTAGATGTACCACATTGAAAGGTACTTCATCATCTTATATCATTATGATATTTAAAATTTGTTATACTTATCAATTGAATTCTCAAAAGCTTAGGTGTATAGTCAAAGTATATAATTTTTATATATCTTTTGTTTATACAAATATTTACGCACTTTAAAGACTTAATTGCGTAATCGAGCTCATCTTGAAGGTGCAATTGCAGAAGGTTATATAGTGAATGAATGCTTACTGTTTTGTTCAAGATACTTCTATGGAATTGAGGCTAAGTTCAATTGATTAGGACGAAATTGGGATGGTGGTTCAAATCAGAATTTGGATGGATTGTTTATTTTTAGGCAAGTTGGCCGCCCTACTAGAAAAAATAAATTCTTAAGAAAATTAAGTTTAGAAGAATTAAAGCAAGCTCATATTTATGTACTCAAAAATTGTGATGAAGCTCTTCCATTTATAGAGTAAGTATTTTCAATTGTTACTAAATTAATCAAGAGTTCATCTTTATTTTTGTGCCTAATGCATAAATTTACTAGTTCATATATATACTTTTGTTTTATATATATGTGTAGAAAGCATAAGTTATAAATTGAAAGCAGAGGTATAAGGAATGTTGAATAACAACATAATCAAGAGTTTGCTAGATAATTTAAAAATTGTATAAGTATTATATCTTTAAGACTACTTATATATGATGATTAATTATATGTATACTATAAGTTGTCTATCTATATATACATATAATTAATCATCATATATAAGTAGTCTTAAAGATATGATACTTATACAATTTATACAATGAAGGAAGTGATCAAGTGATAGAGCATATTTTCAATTTAGCTCGTGGTCCAACACGAGAAGCAATATGTCACAAAAGATTGTTTGTAAATGGTTTTGTATTTCAAAAAAAAAGAAGGTGATGACCATAGAAAAACTCAATGTAGTGAAATTGTAGTAAAATGATGTTCTGATAAAGAATACTATGGAGTCATAGATGATATTGTTCAATTAGCTTACATGAGAGATAATAAGATTGTTCTTTTCAAATGTTTGTGATAGGATATAGATAACTATGACAAAGGTTTTAAGGTAGAAGAACATGAAATAATAACTATGAATACAGGACAAAGATTAAACACAAATGAACAATTTGTGATGGCATGCCAATCTAACTAAATATTCTACATTGAAGATATAAATAATTTCAATTGGTTGTGTGTGATAAAGGTAGCACCTGGAGACTATTTTGATATTCTTATAGTTGAAGATACGGAAGATGATGAAGAAATATAAGTACTTGACCCAAAACCATTTCAACATGTGTCTCAAAATATTAACAGACCATTAAATGTTAAGTTGTGTGACACATAAATAGTCTCATCATGGAGTAGAAATGAGAACTTAAGTGATGCTCTTAATATGGATGTGAAAGATAGAAATCTAGGCTAATAGGTAAGATACAATTAAATTTTGCTTGTTGTCCAATATTTAAGGGTTTATATAATTTAACATTTATAGTTTTGTATCTAGCTATTACAGGATTGGTTTAACATGACTGGAAATGGAAACAATGTTGCTAGTTTTGGTTTAAGGAAAAATGCAGGGGTTCAAAAGTATGTATCAAGTGAAAATAGAGTTGTGAGAAGGACATCATCAATTCAGCACCAACATTTTAGAAAACAATTCAATTTGGAAAAAAGAAATAGTAATCAAGATGTTATTGAATGCAGTAATGATGTATGTAATACTATTTATATATTATTCATTCCACTTTATAAGCTTTATTGAATTCTCTATTTTGTATTCACATTATGGGTTCATGTAGTGTTCAGCCAAGAAGGCGAGGACTTACTCGTAATCTTCAATTGTCTAAGATGTCATATGGAAGAAAACTTGACATCACATGGATAATGAATTGTCCTGTAGGTCAAAATTTTAATTTATTTAAATTCAGATGCACAATTTTAGTCAAAGATGTGGAGAATGCACCACTAAAAGTGAATGAATGGGCCAAAATTTCTCCAGACAAAAAGCAAAAAATGTTTAACATTGTTATGGTTATAACTTTGAACCTAAAATTTTTTTAAGATTGGCTTATATTATTGTCATGTTCATTTTGACTTACTTACATAAGATATTTTATTTTATTAATTTTCTTGAAGCTTCACTTTAAAGTTGAAGGATGCTAAGAACTTGTGTGCGCACAAATGAATAGATCATACATGAACCATCGTCATTATTTGAAGAAGAAATACTATGATATCTATGAAGATGCTTAAGAGGCTTGTGCTAATGTACCACCATAAGTAGAGAAATAAAATTGAGAGTTTCTTGTGAACATGTGAAATTCAGATAATTAGCTGATTGCTAATAAAATTTTTAATTTATTTTTACTATGGAATAACTATTTTAAACTTATGTAAACTTGTTGTTTCAGCAAATGAGTAATCAAAACAAGACTAATCGAGCAACCAACACTATTATTCACACTACTGGATCAAAAAGTATTCAACAAAGAGCTGAGGAAGAGGTAATACATACATATATGTATTTATTTGAACTCTGTATGAGATCATCTACTAATTTCATAATTATTATTTCTACACAATAATAAAAAGAAAAGACTGGACAAGAAATTAGACGTGTTCGATTATGGGAAATCACACACACAAGTTCTACTAGTGAGGCTATTAATGAAGAATCACAAGAGAAACTTGTAAGTTTTTTTTTTTTTTTTTTTTTTTTAATTTAACAATACAGTTCTATGTAAATATCATATATAAATGTTCTTCATTTAATATATCATATCCATAACTTTCTCTTTTTTGTATTATATGTTTGAAATATAAGATCAACTTAGAAACATTACATCTCAAGTAGAACAAGACTCTTTAGATATTAATGAAAATGAGATATTTACAGAAGTTTTTGAGCCTGAAAGACATGGCCGAGTTCGAAGTTATGGAGCTGGTGTGACTCCCACACAATTGTGGAGAGGAAAATCAGCACTTGTTTGTGAACTTGATAGACATCTTGAAGAATCTGAAAAAGATTGTGAATATTCAAATGCAAGAGTACAAACACTAGAGAAAAAAGTGAACTATTTGCAAGACTTGTTGACAAATTTTTTTGGGTGGAAAGATGCCTCCAATTCAAACTGATTCCAGCAATATTTGTGGTTCTAATTTGCCTAGAGATTCTGTAAGCATTTTGTCTTAGGATCTTTAATTATAATAGTTTGTTGGACACTGAAAATTCCTTTCTCTTTGACATTATTTTCAGTCATTGATTAAGGTTTTGGAATAAATTGAACATCTTTCTAATTATTTTTTAACAAAACTTTAGTTGGAAGAACCATTTCAATTTTTCTTCTCAAGTTTCAATTGTCTTTACTTTGTCATTGTTTGTTTGACTTCATTATAATGTTTCATCGTTTTAGAGATAGCCACTATATCATAGTTTATAGATGAATGATTTTTGGTCTAATCAAAACTTTGAATTGAGGTAGGGTTTCATTTGATTTATTTTTTCAGGTTGGAGAAGACTAAGGTGAAAGCCATTTTTTAACTTCGAAGAAATTCAACATATGTAATTTTGTGGACTATATGTTGAAGACAAATTATGAAGGCTTTTTTGTTGGACTATCTCACTCTTTTTGCAAATACTAAGATGAACTTGATGAATTTCTATTTGAGATGTAAACTTTTGTAATCAATACACTACTAGCTATTAGTAATTATTTAGTAGACAACATATTTGTCAATAGTATCTTTTAAATTTTGAGAAATATGATTTATGCTTTTATTAATTTTTTTTAAAAAAAAATGTACTTTCAAAAACGACCGAAAAAAATTATTGGAAATGACTACATTTGCTTATTTTCGACGGCCATTAATTGTCAAAACAAGTTATAAGTGAAAGGTTAAGGGGAGACATTTTTGACAGCCAATAACCGTCGAAAAATCTATTACATCATTTTCAACGGCCACTAATTGTCAAAAAAATAAATTTTGATAGTATTTTTGCTGATGAGTTCCAATGGTTAAATTGTTGTCAAAATTTTCATTTTTGACGGTCATTTGAGGTTTTTTCAACACTAATGACCCTCAAAGTTGTTTATTTTTCTTGTAGTGTTTCAAATTGGGGGAGGCAATAGAATGTGACATCTTTTAAATTCAAAAATGATGAAATTACTAACACATCCTATTATGTTCTTTTCAAAATTTAAAACATAAGTACTATATTAGAAAAAATAAAACATAGATAAAATTCATTAGGTGCTTATGGTATTGTTCCCCTATTAATATATATATATATATATATATATTTATTTATTTATTTTTTTTACACTTCAGTGCTATCTCATCCTCCTTCTTCATGGTCACACTATTATCTCAATTTTCTTTGTTAAAACACATAGTGAAAACTGAATCGTTGGCTTCTTCCTCACCAACGACCCTCACTTTTTCCTCCACCACGAAGATGGTCAAAATCTCCGGTCTCAATCTTATTACACCTCTCTCTTTCTCACTCTTTTGCTCTTACATGCTCTGAGCTTTCTCACCCATCATCTTCGGTTACTGCATCTATTGTATTTCTTTTCTCTTGGCCATTGATTGGTTGAAACTCAAACTATATTGTTTCTGCTAATTGGGAAAGTTTCCAACCCAAGAGTTGCTCATCTAATGGTTGTTAGTGAGGAAGAAGCCAATGATTAAGTGAGGAGTTTGTGAAGAAGAAGAATGGTTGTTTCTGCTAATTGCTTATGAGTCAATTACAAACAGGGGTGTGATTATTTAGTCTCAAACAGACCGTCATCCATAGTGGAGGAAAAAGCGATAGAGACAACATATTCATCCCAAAATAGTAAACTCATCTCAATTTGACAATAAGCTTGTAAAAAAAAAAAAATCTGGCTACTTAACATTTTTCGTATTTTATTGTTGGTAGACATCTATTAATAATAGTTCGAATTTTCTTCTTAAAATCATGTCATTATTCTAATTTCTTTTGTTCATTATATTCTCTATCATCTTACTCCTTGCATTGCACGGGTACAACACTAATTTTTGTTTAAAAAAAATTGCATATCAAACATAACTAATACTATAGACATATAGAAGTCATTAGTCAAAGTTTGTCATCCAAAAGAATTTGTCTTTATGGAAATGGAGAGGGTCGCGCAAACTGCCATGACCTATTAGGGATGAGATAATTGGTTAATAGTCTACATCACTATAATATTATGAAATGTATTAAATTAATTAATAAAAATGGTTATTGCAGTTATAGTATTATTATTATAATGAGAAATATTTGATTAATATAATAGTGATAAAAGAACAAAAGGTGAGTTAACAAGAAGCAAAGAAATATCTTTGGAGAATAAGTGACAGCCGTCCTGCCCATGCGCNTTTTGGCCCGCAACCCGAGGAGGGCTGGGCTGGGTTCTCCTTTGGCTGGCCCGAATAAAAATGGGCCATTTTGGCTCGCGGCCCGATCAGGCCGGGCTAGCCCGTTTCCCACCTCTACACTTAGTATCTGCATGCCCCTTCACTTATCATGGGAGGATATGGCAAGTCAGTCTTATATGGGATGCCTTTCTCTATCTGACCCAGGTGAAGGTAGCGCTACCCTGGACGATCACTTTATGTGACAAACGGGTAGAAGGATTTAGGTTTTGGTAGAAAATTCATGTATTGCATGTTTAAATTCTTTGTTTTTATTTTCATCAGATATTCTTGTAACAATTCATTATTCTGGGGTAAATAAAATACATATTTTTGTCATATTATGTTTGCATAACTAATTTAGGGTAACCGTCTTTAGACAAATGTTGTGAGGTGCCTAACACCTTCCCCACGCATAAACAGACTCCCAAACCCTCTCTGGTTTGCAGACCATTTTTTTATTATTTAAAAATGGGTTTTCCAATTGTTCCCCATTTTCCTAATACAATTGGTGGCGACTCCAAGTTTTCTTTCAGAAACTAGTCTTTTTGTGTAAGTTTGTCATCCGCGTCGTAACGACTTTCAGGTACATTGTGACAAAAATCGACATCCAAGAGGTGACAACGTTGGTCGTTTCCCTCAGCTATACCGTCAGCCTAGGGAGCACGAGCACTTCGACGATGCATCTAAGCGAATTAGAGTGGATGTACCTAATTATCATGGGAGTTTAGACCCAAACAGCTTTCATGATTGGCTAATGTCATTGGAAGACTATTTTGAATGGCTTAATATGGCAACTGAAAAGAATGCTCGATTCGTAAAGATGAAATTGAAGGGGCAAGCGAGAGTATGGTGGCATAGTATAGAATAGCAACTACATCGACGCAGACAGCCACCTATTACTGATTGGGATGAGATGAAGCTTCACCTCAAAGAGAAATTCCTACCATTGGATTATGAGGAGACTCTTTTTGAAGAATTATTAGCACTAAAGCAAGGAAACTTGACAGTAGAAAATTATACTGCCAAGTTCAATGAACTCACAATACATAGTCAGGTAACAAGGACAGTTAGGCAAGCTCTAACTCGTTTTAAGACTGGATTACGAGAGGACACTCGGAAAGAGCGACTGTGGTGCGGTTATTTAGTTTAGAGGAAGCATACCAGCTTGCTCTTAGAGTGGAAGCCCAATAGAAGTTGTCTAGTTTGAGGTGAGGAGGAAATTTATTTGGGCGCAGTGAGGGCAACATTCGGGGAATTTCGTTTCTTGGGAAATTTACAGCAAACAACATGGCTGTAACCAAGGAAAATGGGGAGAATAGTACAACCAAAGGAAAAGAGATAGTTGCTGCAAAAAGAGAATCTGGTTTTCAAGGTAGATAACTACCTCTCATGTCATAATAAGGACGATATACTTCTCATGGACGCCGCCAACACACCTCTCCTCACCATCCGCCGCAAGGTGCATGTGTTAATCAAATTTTTATTCTTTTATTTTGTTTTATTAAATGAATGATCCAATGACGGGCCGATTCATACCTCTCTTATTTTAATTAAATTTTAACATAATTGACAAAACCTTAATTATATCGATTATTTGTATCCATGAAATAGAGGCCAAGTCTCGAAGACAAGTGGGTGGTGTATGAAGGTGAGAGCACTATGAAACCCCAATTTTCAGCGAGGAAGCATGTGAACATACTGAATACCAAGTGTTTGGCTCATGTGACCATGATGAACTCTCCAACTAACAACAACAATAATAGTAATATTAATAAAAAAGGGGGAATGGTTTATGAGATAGATGGCTCATACGCGCAACGTTGCTGCACTGTGTTGGACAACAACAAGAGATTGGTTGCAGAGATTAAGAGGAAAGAGGCAGAGGCAGGAGGAGTGGCGTTTGGAGTTGACATCTTTTGCCTTATTGTATAGCCGGACTTGGACACCGCACTCGCCATGGCATTTGTTATCCTCATTGATCAGATGTTTGTATCTTCCTCTCGTTAGCTCATCAAACATCTGCAACAATTTTTCCAACCCTCACTATATTCATCTTTCTATATTATGTGCCATCAGGAATATGTAGCTAGCAAGCTACCTACACTGTGGTGGCTAACCAATGATGAAGATCTTTGTCCAAAAACTCTGCCAGGCTGAAGATTTGACCTAAGCCATTTGTTTAAATTTCAAAAGTTTAGTTTTATTCTGTTAGTTACGTTAAGATAATTTTAGCAAGTTTGAATTTGAATTTCTGTTAAGATAATTTTAGCTAGTTTTGAAGTTGAATTTTTGTTTGCTGATCTTCAGCTATGTTTGTTGCAATCTCCATAGCTATTTAAGGAGATAGCTCAATGAATAAAGCCAGAGTATTGATTTTGCAGAAATTAAATAGTTCCTCTGGTGTGACTCCAGTTTTATTCGAGAGTGTGTGAGGGAGAGACTCATTAGCATATTTTCATTATTCTTTAGGTTTTCTACATCAATTTTGGCATTAGAACCTGGTTCTTTCACTAATCATAGACATGAGTACGAGAAGTGGCATCACTATAACAATGGTAACAAACTCACGCAAGAGCAACGTGATGAAATGCTGCTTCAGATGACTAATCAACTCAACAATCTTACTCAACAAATGGAGGTTGTATGGAATCAAGTCTTTCCTAACTAGGAAAATCACGAGGAAGATCGTGGTGATGGAGAGAACCAGAGCATCAACAACAAGCAAGATGGAGGTGTTGGTGGAGAAAACAATGGTGAGAACAATTGTAGACACCGTATTTTGTCTAGGTTTTTCTTATGGTTTAAAAAGATATAAAAAAAAATAAAAGAGATAAATTGTTAATTTCTAATTAGTGTTTTTTTTATTGTTAGGATTTTTGTGATTAAAGAAACCCTAAGCCCAATCCATTGTCAACTAAGCCCATTTTTATTTAAGCTCATTTGGCCCATCTTTTATTTTTTTTAATTTTTATAAATAGTAGAAAAAAAATATAAATAAGTTTGGTTAATTAATTATTGGCATAATTAGATCTAAGGGAGCTAATAGGTGAGCAAAGAATGGATTTCCTTCTCTCCCCATTGGTCCAAGTTTGATTTATCCTCTTTTTAATTGAATAACTAAGCAACTAAGTAAATAAAAACAAATAATAAAAAGAAGAAAAGGGTTAGGCAGTAGTTATTAAAAGGGAAAAATAGGAAAAAAGGAAGGGAGAGAAGGCATTTAGGAATAGGGGCAGAAATGGTTTCTTTGGTTGAGAGCAAAAGAACGTGAGCAAAGAGAAAAAAGGCAAAGACGGTTTTTGGAGGAAGCAGAGCAGAAAATCGAGAAGCAAAAGAGGAAGAAAGAGTGAGCAGAAATTTTCTTTTCGAGAGAGAAGGAAAGCTACGGAAGAGGAAGCAGATTTTGGTTCTTAAGCAGAGAAGGAAGGCTTTTCTAGTGGCAAGGGACCAACGAGATTCTATTCTCACTACCCTTAATAGCAAATCCTTTCGGGTATGGTGTGT
Organism: Cercis canadensis; assembly: GCA_003255065.1. Lineage (NCBI taxonomy): Eukaryota > Viridiplantae > Streptophyta > Magnoliopsida > Fabales > Fabaceae > Cercis > Cercis canadensis. The sequence goes on along the minus strand of QAOA01007603.1, from coordinate 481,522 downwards.
TTTCCCTAATCTTGAATCAAGTTCTTAGGAATTTACATAGTAATTCTATTTAATTTTGATATATGTTGGTTTTTTCAACGATGGGTTTTTGATTTTTGTTTCTCCCTCATTATTCTTGTATTTTTTTTTTTTATCCTTTGATCTGGCTTTCCTTTTAAATCCTATCATTATTTCCATCTGTCTTTTTCTATTAACTAATTTGGTCCTTCAGTTTTCGTTTTACCATAAATTTTACTCAAGTTGATGAGTTTGTATGTCTATGTTAGCATAATTGAGGGTTTAATCTTAGTGTGAGATGACTGTGAATTCTTTTTTGTTTTTTCGGGTTTAAGAATTGGTAGAATGACAAGTAGCATGGTATAGATGCTCTATGCTGGAGATTTTTCATTGGTGGGGTTGCTGAGGGGTTATTTGTTTTTATTTTGATTTCTACTGTGGGATTTAGGAAATTGGTATATCTGGTGTTTTGTCCCTTGATAAGGTTTCATATGCAATTCATATATCATGCTGCCTAGGTGCTTTTTACTATTGTGGTTCTATTTTATCTTTACTTTGCTGATCTGGTTATTTTTTTTTCTGCAATTCTAGTGCATATACCTTCGGCAATTTTGGTGTATCTATTTACTGCTTTCTAATGTAATTATTTCTACTGTTTCCAGTGTTTGGTTTTGCTGTTGTTCTACAATTTTCTGGGAATTTTTTCTTGGCTTAATTGCAATTTTGGTCCCTTTATTTTAATCACTTGAACGTTTTGGTCCCCCTTCTTTAAAAATGAACTATTGAGTCCCTCTATATTCATAAAATGTACAAGTTTAGTCCATTTATCTTTAAGGCAAAATTCTTAGGTTTATTTCAAGGTGTAAAGTTTTCTGATTCATAATCTCACCGTTCAGATTGAAGGGCTACATCTTGTGAACCTCCTCACTAAATTTGAGCCCAATCTAACGGTGAAACTTAGCACAAAATACCAAAATCATAAATTTTCATCTAACCAAAAATTTAGGCTTATTCACCGTTAGATCGAGCTAAAATTTAATGAGAAGATTCACAAGACATAGCTCTTCAATCTGAACGGTGGGATTATGAATCAGAGAACTTTACACCTTGAAATAAATGTAAGAATTTTGACTTAAAGATAAATGGACTAAACTTGTACATTTTATGAATATAGAGGGACTCAATAGTTCATTTTTAAAGAAGGAGGACCAAAACGTTCAAGTGGTTAAAATAGAGGGACCAAAATTGCAATTAAGCCTTTTTTCTTCTGTTGTTTTGGACTCATTTTACGTAGCTATGTGGCTCATTTTTCTTGGCTAGCTGGTCACTTCTTTTTGTTGCTATTTCAGCTTAGTTTTTATGATTGTTTTATAGCTAGATTCTTGGTTGTTTTATTAAGATGTTAAGTATTGTTCGAAGATGTTTTTCTTTTGTTATTTTATCGGGATTAAAGGGGTTATTTTTTGGTCTGGTCTAAGTACAAAATGGTAGCTGTATGCGGGTTAATTGAGCATGATTTGGTTGATATTTCTTCACTACTCTAATGTTTTTTATTGGCACTCATCCTTATACCCTTTTGGCACAAAATGGGGCTGTATTAAAGAGGTAATTTGCTCTATTTTTTGGTATCTAAGGGTGGCTATTTTGGATTGTTTTGATGTTTATTTTAGGACTGGTTTAAGGGCTGGTTTGTGATTTGTTCCTTTCTCTGTCTTGGGTTTGCTGCAAAGTGGATGATTCATTGTTTTAGTATTTATTTTGCTGGTTGTTTTGACCAAAAATGGAGAGTAATTTCTGAATAGAAAAGAGGTAGGATTGATGGCTATTTGGGTTGAGTTGGTTGCATGTCTTGATTTTGTTTCCGTGTCTATCTTGGTGGCAATTTATCAAATTCATGAGGTTTGAGTTTTTGTGCTATGCTATTTTTGTGATATTGCATATGTATGAATGACAATGTTTATAGGTATTGTGAAATGGTTTTTACCTTTCATGGTATAGATTTCAAAGTGGATGTTATCATTTTTATAGATCATTTGGACATTAGTGCGACAAAATCACTTGAATATCTTCATTTTCGGGTTTGTTAGTGAGTACTGGCAGCTTTTGGTTTTCTTTTTCTAGACGGAGCTTCAAGGCTCCAAATTAATTGATGTTGGTCTCATTAGAACCGTAAGATGTGTAGCTTTAATTTATACAATTTTCATAATTTTTACATATCTAGTTTACTCCCAGTTTTGGTTTGAATATAGCTATTCAATGTTGCACTGACACTGATGCCTTGTCTCTGGCAGTGATCGGTCTTTTATTTCTTTCTGGAGTTATACAACTCCGAATTGCATGGTTCTTATCTCTTTAGAACCATAAGATGCATGTTTTCAATATATGTAATTTTCATATTTTTTTATGTCTATTTTATTCCCAGTTTTAATGTGAATAGGACTATTTTTTCTGCACTGTCAGTGCTACTAGTCAGCACTGGTAGCGCATCGTCTTTCATTGTTAGTTTAAGTTGTACAGCTCCAAATTAAGTGATGTCAGTCTCATTTGAATTGTAAGATGTGTGGCTTCAATGTATGTAATTTTTAGAATTTTTGCAAGTCTAGTTTGCTCTCGGTTTTGACTTGAACACAGTTGTTTCAGATAACTGATGAATATGTGAATTCTTTGGACTTCCTTTGAATTTGTCTCTTGATAAGAATGGTGGTTTTGGGCATGTTTGGTGGCTGCCTTCGTGTATTCTGCCTCATTTCTTGGTGTATTTTGCTTATGTGTTTAACTGTCATTCTTATGTGTGATGGATTCTTTTTTCTAATCTAAGGGCTGTTTTGGGTTTAGTTCTCATGCATTGTTTGCACTATTCTAAGGGCTGTTTAGGATTTGTTTGTACATTTTTAGTTAATTTTGGATTATTCCCTTTGAGGCATGTGGAGATTAAATATGTAGGTCACTTAGGTAGATTTCTTTTAAGTCTTGCCTAACTTGTGTTTTGGTGTATTCATGAGCATCCTTGGATACAACTCATGATAATTATGAGTATGAGCAAATCGGAAAGCCCAACCGAAAGATACCTAGCTACAAGCTTAGAGCAAGAATGTTATTTTATTTATTTATTTTTTTGATGTAAATTAAGATTTTCTCTATACTTAGATTTTGAGACAAGTTTTGTAATATTTAAGATCATGCATTTGCATGCATATAAAAAATATACATGTGCCGTGTAGTTAGAGGTGGAAAAATAGACCAGGCTCGATGGGCTGGCCCGTTTTGGCCTGAAAAAAAGTAGGGCTGGGTTTCCATAATGCTAGCCCGAATAAAAATAGGCCAATTTGGCCGTGACCCATTCGGGTTCGGGACCGGCTGGCCCTTTTTTTTTTTTTNCTGCATGCCCCTTCACTTATCATGGGAGGATATGGCAAGTCAGTCTTATATGGGATGCCTTTCTCTATCTGACCCAGGTGAAGGTAGCGCTACCCTGGACGATCACTTTATGTGACAAACGGGTAGAAGGATTTAGGTTTTGGTAGAAAATTCATGTATTGCATGTTTAAATTCTTTGTTTTTATTTTCATCAGATATTCTTGTAACAATTCATTATTCTGGGGTAAATAAAATACATATTTTTGTCATATTATGTTTGCATAACTAATTTAGGGTAACCGTCTTTAGACAAATGTTGTGAGGTGCCTAACACCTTCCCCACGCATAAACAGACTCCCAAACCCTCTCTGGTTTGCAGACCATTTTTTTATTATTTAAAAATGGGTTTTCCAATTGTTCCCCATTTTCCTAATACAATTGGTGGCGACTCCAAGTTTTCTTTCAGAAACTAGTCTTTTTGTGTAAGTTTGTCATCCGCGTCGTAACGACTTTCAGGTACATTGTGACAAAAATCGACATCCAAGAGGTGACAACGTTGGTCGTTTCCCTCAGCTATACCGTCAGCCTAGGGAGCACGAGCACTTCGACGATGCATCTAAGCGAATTAGAGTGGATGTACCTAATTATCATGGGAGTTTAGACCCAAACAGCTTTCATGATTGGCTAATGTCATTGGAAGACTATTTTGAATGGCTTAATATGGCAACTGAAAAGAATGCTCGATTCGTAAAGATGAAATTGAAGGGGCAAGCGAGAGTATGGTGGCATAGTATAGAATAGCAACTACATCGACGCAGACAGCCACCTATTACTGATTGGGATGAGATGAAGCTTCACCTCAAAGAGAAATTCCTACCATTGGATTATGAGGAGACTCTTTTTGAAGAATTATTAGCACTAAAGCAAGGAAACTTGACAGTAGAAAATTATACTGCCAAGTTCAATGAACTCACAATACATAGTCAGGTAACAAGGACAGTTAGGCAAGCTCTAACTCGTTTTAAGACTGGATTACGAGAGGACACTCGGAAAGAGCGACTGTGGTGCGGTTATTTAGTTTAGAGGAAGCATACCAGCTTGCTCTTAGAGTGGAAGCCCAATAGAAGTTGTCTAGTTTGAGGTGAGGAGGAAATTTATTTGGGCGCAGTGAGGGCAACATTCGGGGAATTTCGTTTCTTGGGAAATTTACAGCAAACAACATGGCTGTAACCAAGGAAAATGGGGAGAATAGTACAACCAAAGGAAAAGAGATAGTTGCTGCAAAAAGAGAATCTGGTTTTCAAGGTAGATAACTACCTCTCATGTCATAATAAGGACGATATACTTCTCATGGACGCCGCCAACACACCTCTCCTCACCATCCGCCGCAAGGTGCATGTGTTAATCAAATTTTTATTCTTTTATTTTGTTTTATTAAATGAATGATCCAATGACGGGCCGATTCATACCTCTCTTATTTTAATTAAATTTTAACATAATTGACAAAACCTTAATTATATCGATTATTTGTATCCATGAAATAGAGGCCAAATCTCGAAGACAAGTGGGTGGTGTATGAAGGTGAGAATGCTGTGAAACCCCAATTTTCAGCTAGGAAGCATGTGAACATACTGAATACCAAGTGTTTGGTTCACGTGACCATGATGAACTCTCCAACTAACGACAATAATAATAGAAATATTAATAAAAATGGGGGAATGGTTTATGAGATAGACGGGTCATATGCGCAACGTTGCTGCACTGTGTTGGACAACAACAAGAGATTGGTTGTAGAGATTAAGAGGAAAGAGGTTGAGGCAGGAGGAGTGGCCTTTGGAGCTGACATCTTTCGCCTTATTGTACAGTCGGACTTGGACACCGCACTCGCCATGGCATTTGTTATCCTCCTTGACCAGATGTTTGTATCTTCCTCTCGTTAGCTCATCAATCATTTGCAACAATTTTTCCAACCCTCACTATATTCATCTTTCTATATTATGTGCCATCAGGAATATGCAGCTAGCAAGCTACCTACACTGCCACCACCATTCCCCTTCCCATTTTGACCCATATTATATAATATCATTGTAGTGCGAATTCCCACACTTGTATCCCTTTTCTTTCTCTACCTCCCTCCCTTATCTTGTTATCCTCTAAACAAATCCCTCAAGCTTGGTTTTTTCTTTTTATATAAAATTCCAAGCCTCAACTAGGATCTAAATATATACTTTTCTTTCCTTAAAATGAAAGAAAGAAAAATAAGAGAAGTCCATTATTTTTCATAAAATAAACTATTTGGTCCTTAATTTTTAGAAAGAAATGATTTAGTCCCTCTATTTTCAAAAATAATGTGCACTTTTAGTCCTTATATTAGTATTCCATTTAAAAGTTCACGAAAGATGTTGACATGGAATTAAAATAATAGTATTTTATTAATAATCAACTAATTTAAGATATGTGACATGCACATGAGTCATTAGATACCAAATTAATCATAATACTATTATCAAGTAATAATTTTTATAAAATGCTTAATTGTAATTTTGGTTTCTTATTTTTACAAAGAAAACGATTTAGTCTCTCATTTTATGAAATATTTATTACCCTATTTTACAAAATAAGTAATTTTAATCCCTCAATAAGTAAAATCAATGTAAGACGATACCCTTATATGCTCACTTCACATTGGAATAATATATACATTAAATATTCCTCACTTGGCTAATAGAAAAGCAATGCTTAATTGCAATTTCAATCCTCCTAGTTTAACGATTCCTACAAATCAATCTTTCATTTTAAAATTCAATGATTTGGTCTTTTTATTTATCTAAAATTTGCAATTTCAATTCAACTGTCAATCTTCCACCTATTTACTAATAGAGAAAGCCGACATAACACTAAAAAAATATTTTATTTTAAGTTGCCAAATTAAGTGCCACCTAGGCAATTTTGAAACTAAACAAAAACTAATGAACTCACGGGATGTTCACATGACCACTATCTTCTCCCCAAAAATCAAATGCCGAATTTTGCAATTTCCATAAACACCAAAGAAGCACTGCTTCTTGCTCCAACCCCCAAACTGATACTACCCAACTAACCCACCCGCACCATGGCACACAAGCATAGTCTAGCTGCTGACACCTAAGGACAAAACCTTGAATCAGATTCTTAGCTACCGACAAGCATTGTCAACAAATTAAGCAACACCACACTGTTATGTTGGATAGATTTAGATCCAGTCATGTTGCCTCTTAACATGACATTGTTATGTTTGTTAAATCTTAACCGTTCTCTTAATTAAAAACGTTTCAAGGGCTTAGATAGTGCCGCATTATTTATTCCTATTTGATTTTTTTCTCTCTCGTTTTCCTGTTTCTCTCCCACACGGTCGTCGATAGCAACACCTCATTCCATCTAGCTAGCCATGCTGTGAGAAAGAGGAATGGAGGTTGAAGCTTCATCGCCGAGAGGAACCAAGATTGCCGATTAGAACCCAACTAGTATACCACCGTGCAACTTTTATAACTTTGACTCCCAAACCCCATTCTCTCTCCCTCTATAACTGAGAATTTTTATTAGAGAGGAGAAAATAGAAATTGTAAGATGTGATTTTCGAATACAACAAAATTGCACTAATAGCTTATTGGCAAGAATTGCTTTGCCATTGCCAGATTGGAGACTCGTTTAGCTTGAGACCATTGTCATTGATTTTTAGAGGATTTATAAGCTTCATGATAAGCTTTTCATTGGTCTCTCCGGTGGCGCTCATGACTGTTGCCAGACTTGGGAGAGAGAGGAAACAGGGAAAAAAATTTCAGATGAAGAATGGAGAAGTTGATGAAGACGACTGTGGTGGATAGAAAGGGGGAGAAAAAAATTGTGATAAGAATGGTGATGTGTCATCATCTAGACCATTGAGGCATTTTTAATGAGGCTGAACTGTCAAGATTTAACAAACATGATAATGTTATGTTAAGATGTAACATGACTGGATCCTAATCCTATGTTGGACTGAGGCAACAAAGCACTTCACTCACCTATGGCAATTAAAAAAAAAAAAAGAAAGTCTAAAAAAACTCCCTTGAACTATGCACTGTGTACGGTTTACCCCCGAAACTTTAAAAATGTAGGAAAGACCTCATTGAACTCTTAAAATGTACGCTTTACCCCTAAGACCTTGACGTCCGTCCATTAATAGATCGAAATGAGTACGTGCCGCGCACATGATGTGATTAATCTTGGCCATAGTGCAATTTATAAGAGTATAAATAAAAATAAATTTATAAAATTAGGGTCAAAAAGTAATATTTAAAAATTTTTTAGGGCCAAATAATAATATTCAAAATTTGTTATCTTCAACCTCTAGCCACACTCTTCTTTCTCTCTCTCTCTCTCCCTCTCCCTCTCTCTCCCCCTCTCTCTCCCTCATTGCTAAACCAAAGATCATTGCACTCCATGTGACCATGAATTTGTTCACCAAATTCCAAGGAAGACGATAATGGGTCTACGCAAATATAAAATTTAATTTGTTTTAAGGAGAAAAAAAAACTGCATCTCAAAGCTTTCAGATAAAAGCTTCACATGTGTTACAGAAGGAGCCGCACCCACCAACTTCACTCTTGTTTGAGGAAAGAAGAGCAATTTTATTACAACCAAAGGCAACAAATTTGTTCCGCTTGCAGGAGTAAGCGAAAGTGCTTCCACTCATATCTACAAATGCAGATTTGTCTTCACAGCTGTTATAGAATGGATTCATCACAGCAATTGTTTTGTCTTCAATATCAATTTCTGTAACCTCCAGATTTATGGACATGAGGAATGGTTTCTGATTATTCCAGCATTCTATTTCGAACCACTCGGGTAAGTAGCTTGAATTATAAAAGCAGGAAGTACCATAGCTTGAATTCATTTAAAAGGGATAAGAGATGACAAAAACCTCCTGGTTCGTCCTCAGGTAAAGGGTGGTTGGATTTCTTGTCTAAGGAGGTTGGTAACAGTTTAGAACCGGAGCAGGGGATGTTACCCCAGCAACGCAGCAAAGACAACAGGTGAAGAAGAGCCACCAGGGATCGAGGTCTCAGAGGTCGCAGTATCGTGGAGGGAGAAGGAAGAAGGTGATCACGTGCCACTTACAAACAGTACACATGTGTGGCACGTGCTTCTTTCCTTCCATTATTGAACGTCTGTTTAGGTCTTGGGGGTAAAACATACATTTTAATAGTTGAATGAGTTATTTCTTACGTTTTTAAAGCTTTGGGGTAAAGTGCACACAGTGTATAGTTCAGGGGGTTTTTTAGACTCTTCCCTAAAAAAAATGTTATTTCCTTGGTAATCTCAATGATCTAATTCATCATCAGTTAATTAAAATTCACTTTAGACAACCATAGTCATTACTCAAAGTCTCAACTTCGGTCATATGTTGAAAAAAGACAATTTCCATTTTTCTTCCCATTTCTAAACTTTCCTAGCAACCACAGGTTTGCACTTTCTGTCTAAATGCTTTTGCATTTTCACTTTCTTATGAGTAGTAACCATTATTCTTACTGTATTTGAAATATATATAGCATTCAATATAGAAATTATGCTATTTTTTCATAGTGTTACAGGAACTAAAAAAGATGAATACTATGAAACACCTGTAAAAATAGGGTTAAGTTTTTGTTAATGGTCTCTCTAGTTGAATGTAATTTTATTAAGTTAGACATATCCAAACCTAATAACTTCTTGAATAAAGAATGAAAAAAAGAAAAATATAAACGAATTAAAGTTACTCCTTCTGTCATGAAGGAATATTTTTTTTGTCAAACACATAGATTGTGACCTCAATTATCTAAGCCAATGCAATTTTATGTATAATTCTTTTTGCAGCATGGTTGATTAGTTCCATCTTCTTCTTGTACACCATAGGGGTCATTTTGAGATCACTCAAAGGATGAGATATGTTGGAGGGAATATAAGCGAGTGCAATTTCAGTGACCCAAAAAGGATGTCACTGCTAGTGATTTGGAAGTGTTTGCAAAGTATCGGGTGGCTTTCAAGGATTTCTACTATAAGGTCCCTGGTTTAAAACTTGATGCAGGGCTTCGGATGTCGAGACCAAATGATGCAGACTCATGGGACATGCTGGCAGCGATGGATGAGAATGAATTGATAGAGGTTTAAATTGTTTTAATCTTCATGAGAGACTGCAAGGAGCAAGTGAATGAATCAAGAGGCACTTTTCACATGTTGCTTTTTGGTTCACAAGAATCAACTACTGTTGGCACCAGTTTTGGATCAAAGAAAAATAAACAAGTGATATCAAGAAAGCTACTACAGGAATGAAGATGAAACAGTAGGACTTGGAGTTTAGTTGAAGTTTTAGGAGTTAACAATAGTGTTTGCGCATTTTGTAATTGGGTTTATGATGTCTACTTAAGAACATGTTTTGCTTACGTGTCTGTAATTGCTAATGCTACACCCATTTAATATCTAAATATAATATGGACTAATTTACCCTCATTTAATGTAGAAATGTTTTAGTCAATTGTCAAAACCCTAATTTAATATAGAAATTTTTTAGTCAAAGTTAAAAACTTTCTATATTAATTGAGGGTAATGTAGTCTATATCATATTTAAACATTAAATAAGGTGTGACATTAACAAAATAAAGTGTAAAAATAGCGGCTCCCTGTATATATTATTATCATTAGTTATTGTCACAAAAGATGTTTATATTTAGCATAGAAATCACTTATATATCTTGATTCTAATACCACACACACACATAAAAATTCTATAGAACTAGCTTTGTGAAATTTTTGTGGGTTTGGAACTTAATTGTAGCATAATAAAAGCAAAGAGTAATCTGTCATTTGAGTTTTTGAAAAATTCAAACTTTCACAAATTAATCTTTAGAATAATGTTTATTACAAAATAGTCCTTTCAATCATAAAAAATTAACATTGGACTATTTTGAAATAAATGTTAGGTATGCTTGTTAGGGATCTTAATGGTTAAAGGATTATTTTGTAATAAATATTTTTTTTATGGATTAATTTGTGGAAGTTTAATCTTTCAATGACGCAAAGAGAGTTTACTCTACAAACAAATCACAAGTGAATATAATCCTTCTCCTTCTCCTTCTCCTTCTCCTTCACACACCTCTAGCAGAAGTTTTGAAATTCCTCCTCTCTTCGTTAATTCTATAATCCCACTAAATCAACATTGTCCCATCCTTGCATTAATTCTATAATCCTTTCACCCATTGTTTTTTACTTTTAGATTCTCAAAGGACCTTCATAACTTGTTTAAACAAATCACAAGTGAATATAATCCTTCTCCTTCTCCTTCTCCTTCATACACCTCTAGCAGAAGTTTTGAAATTCCTCCTCTCTTCGTTAATTCTATAATCCACTAAATCAACATTGTCCCATCCTTGCATTAATTCTATAATCCTTTCACCCATTGTTTTTACTTTTAGATTCTCAAAGGACCTTCATAACTTGTTTAAAAGCAAATCTTTCTCGTATTCTCCATCTTGGAACTTAATCCTAATTGTTTTCTCCCCCTTATTCTTTTTACAGAAAACAACTACAACCAAATTACATCAACCCAACCAATAAGTTAATAATAAAACAAGCAAGGAGCACACTGATAGGTGCCGAACCGTACAAAATTAAACTACTAATTGCAACTAATTTGTAGTATATGATGCAACCAGTGTCGTCTCCCAAGGATTCACCAAAACGACTAATCTAGTAGGACTTAAGCAAGAACAGAATAAAGGGGATTTTGTGTTGAATGCAGTATAATAAGTACTCAAAAAGCAGTAAACAGAAATTGATCAAGTAAGAGAAAATGTAATCAACTCAAGCAGGCAACCAAACCCTAATCCGTCCTTGTTCACTAAAGATAACTTAGGTCTGATTTAGTTCTTGGTTAAATGTTACCTGGAACCCCTAACAGCAACACTTAGAATTCCTACTAATTACCAATGAGGATTCAATTAATCTTGGAACTAAGAATCTACACAACCGCTCTATATTACTAAGTCCAAATTAATTTAATAACCAAATTGTCCAAGTTAACCATATAATAAAAACCTTTAACATATGATTAGCAGTTTGATTACGGTGATAAATCTAATCAACCGATTTAAATTCATATAAAACATTCATGCAATTAAAATATCATTCAATCACATGAAGATGAGAAGAAGAAGATAATCAAACTATATTAAATCAAACCCGGTTGAAGCACAGGAACTCTGGATTAAGTTTGGCTCATCTTGAATTGATTACAAAAGAACTTAGCCTTCCATGGAAGACTTAAACATAAAGCAAAGGTGGAAAACGAACTCAGCAACAAGAAGCAGCAGCAGCAGCTTCTGATGACAAGGTGGTAATGTGGTATGCTATTTTCCTAAATAACTTAAGAATAAATAGTAGCTCGCTGCCTCCTCTAGGTTTCCTAATAGTTTCCTAATTACAAAATAAACTTAATTCCTAAATTATCAATGGTAAAAACGTGATCAAGCCCTAGTGTCATGTGTGCTGGCCCAATAAGCAGATGTTGGCCCAAATAAACATGCTCTTGTCCAATAGGCAGGCCTAAGGAAAGGAATTAGTCAATGCTGGGCGGATGCAGAAAATCTGGACTGCTTGCACGCGAATTTTAGTTGTCCAGATGCGAGAATCAGCTTCTGGCCTCTTCATATGAAATGTAGAATTTTCTGTCAGCTTTCCAACGAAACTGGAATCACATAATCGGACATCTGTAGCCTAAGATATGGTGAAAAATGTAAGTAGTGCCAAAATTCAACAGTTATGCAATTAAAATCTATAAGCACCAACAAATCAAAATCTACAAAACATGTCTAAGGGCCATAAAAATAGTAGAAACACACACTAAAAGACTAAGTATAAGGGAAACAAATAGTGTAAAATAATGTGTTATCAAATTTCCCTACACTTAGTTTTTTGCACTCTTGGGCAAAATCACAAAAAACAAACTAACTAGAATAAGAAAACAGTTCTCCAATCAAATCAAGAATGCAAAGATTAAGGTAAGAAAACAATTCAAACTCAAAGAAACAACAACACTCATGGAACAACATCTCTTGACAAGTAAAGAACAAAAAACATGGCAATTTCATTTAATAGGAATGAGTCAAAGTAAATAGCCTCTACAAGATAAATAAATGCTCTCAATTCCCTCAAGTGTCTAAGATAAGTATTTCTCTCCAATCATCCTATCAAAATCACACTACCATAAGCTTGTTCACTTTCTCAGTCTCCACTACCTATATCACATGCATAACACAAATCAAAAGGACTTTTAAAGGGTTGTAATGGGGAAAGGTAAAGGAATGACAAGAATATGGAAAACTGGCCAAAGCACCCAAGGAATCACAAAGAGCATCTAATTATGGAGAAATTCAAATACTTTATGCATCTTGACTTTGGGCTTCAACTCATTTTTACCTTTCCCAAAACAACTTTATTCTTTTGCTGCTGCTATATTTTTTTTCATTTTTTTTTGAAGCATTACATTTAACAACTCAGCCACAACCAATCAACCACAATTTGATGCTTTGTTTTTGTAAGAATTTACTCCCTTTTTATTCAATGCAATGCTCTTCAATTCCTAAGGGTTGGGTAGGACATGGTTTTACACTTAGGCTTGCAATGAGCTACACATAAAAGAAAGGATCATTAGGCTCAAAAAGGGGTAATCAAAGGATAATATCAAGGTTAGCTATTTGGTCAAGTAGCTTCTCAAAGAAAGGAATGTCTTAATCACTTTTATACATGCATATGAAAATGTAATCTCAACTAAGAAACAGAACAAGTTCTGAAGTATCAAATTGATAAATGAAAACACACAAGAAAGAATCATGACATATGGCTCAAATCCTCACAGCTTATAAGACTACCAAGAATCAACTCATCCAAATCAAATTTTGTTGTCATACCACTTAAATCCAAGAAGCAAGATAATTGTCCACTTATGTTGTAGCACTTTAGAATCAAAATTGCTTCAAACTACTCTCTTCACAACTCCTAAATTAATTGGAAAGAACCAGAAAATTCTAAAAATAAAATAGAAAAACAGCAAACCTAAAGGAAGACAGAAAACAAAATTTTAAATTCTAAAAACAGCAAAGCAAAATAACATAAAATAGCATGCTAAAATCACAGAAAACAGCAAACAGAAAATTTAAAAACACATAAAACAGAAAACATAACACTAAAATCTAAAACTAAAAAACAGAAAACAATAAAAACAGCAAGTAAAACAAAAACAGAAACTGAAAAACCAGAAAAAACAGAAAGCATAAAAACACATACAACAGGCTAATTCCTCTCTCACACTTAAATTTTTGCAGTGTCCTCAATGCAAAGCACAAAGCAAATAATAAAAGCAAGACGCCAAAAATAAAAGAGAAAGAGAAAGAAAACAGCATGTGGGTTTAAGTCTCATAGAGGGTAGCAAACAAATGCACCTCCTCCACCACTTGGTCTTGAAAACCCTCATAAAAAGGTTTCAGCCGATGTCCATTCACTGGGAAAGTCTTATTGGTTGTCTCATTCTTGATCTCAACTGCACTATAAGGGAAGACATGAGTCACCACAAAAGGACCCATCCACCTAGAACGAAGCTTGTCGGGCATGAGCTTGAGACAAGAATTGTAGAGCAGCACTTTCTGACCAATGTGGAACTCTTTTCTTATCAACAACTTGTCATGGACAACCTTGGTCTTTTCTTTATAAATTCTGGAATTCTTATAAGCTTCCAACCTGATTTCTTCCAATTCTTGTAGTTGCAGCTTCCTTTGAGAACCAGCTTGAGCCAAGTCAAGATTACACTGCTTCACTACCCAATACGCCTTATGTTCTATCTCCACTGGAAGGTGGCATGCCTTGCCAAAGACTAGCCTATAAGGCGACATGCCTATAAGGGTCTTGTAGGCAATCCGATAAGCCCACAAAGCATCATCCAGACGCATGCTCCAATCTTTTCTGTTGGGTTGGATAGTCTTCTCTAAAATCTGTTTGATTTCCCTATTTGACACTTTTGCTTGCCCATTGGTTTGTGGATGGTAAGGGGTTGACACCTTGTGCACCAGACCATACTTTTTCAACAAAGCAACCATGTGCCTATTGCAGAAGTGTGAACCTTGGTCACTGATTATTGCTCTTGGGATGCCAAACCTGCAGAAAATGTGAGTCCTGACAAAATCTAAGACAACACGAGAATCATCAGTCCGGGTGGCCTTAGCCTCTACCCATTTAGAAACATAATTCACAGCTAATAGGATATACACAAAACCAAAAGAAGTAGGAAAGGGACCCATGAAATCAATACCCCACACATCAAATATCTCACAAAATAGTAAAGGCTATTGAGGCATCTCATTCCTACGGGAAATATTTCCTGTCTATTGGCATTGGGCACAATTCGTACAAAAACTATGTGCATCATGAAACAAGGTAGGCTAGTAGAGTCCAGAATCTAAAATTTTCCTAACAATGTGTTGTGGTCCAAAAGGACCACCATATGCAAAAGTATGACAAAGTTGTAAAACAAATTCAATCTCATGTCCAGGCACACACCTCCTAATGACTTGATCACTACACAGTCTCCACAAATAGGGGTCATCCCATACATAAAAGTTAACTTCACTTTTAAGCTTATCTACTTGATGCTTCTTAAAATAAGCAGGTAACTCAGAAGCAACTAAGTAATTTACCAAGTCAGCATACCAAGGATCTTTACCATCTTTACCTTGCATCTGATAAAGATGCTCATCCGGGAAGGTCTCTCTGATGGGAAAGGTGTCCAAGGTCAGTGGGATCCGGCTCAAGTGATCTGCTACTAAGTTCTCAGCTCCACTCTTGTCTCTGATCTCAAGGTCAAATTCTTGCAAGAGCAGCATCCACCTAATGAGCCTAGGCTTTGCATCCGGTTTCTTGTGCATGGTCAGAGAAAGTAATTACTTTAGAATTCAGTAAGTATGAATGGAATTTATCTAAAGCAAACACAATAGCAAGGAGCTCTTTCTCAGTGGTAGTATAATTGGCTTGGGCAGCATCCAAAGTGCGAGATGCATAATAAATGACGTGGGACAGCTTGTCCACTCGCTGTGCAAGGACAGCGCCTACTGCAAAGTTAGATGCATCACACATAAGCTCGAATGGAAAATCCCAGTTATGTGGCTGCATGATGGAAGGAGAAGTAAGGCTCTGCTTCAGCTGATCAAAGGCGGCTCTGCACTGCCTATCAAATTCAAAATCCACTTCTTTTTGGAGAAGCCTAGACAGTGGAAGGGCAATCTTGCTGAAGTCTTGGATGAATCGCCTATAAAACCCTACATGACCAAGAAAGGAATGCACTTCCCGCACACAAGTGGGGTAGGGCAAAGAGGCAATAACATCTATCTTAGCCTTATCTACTTCAATTCCTTTGCTAGAAATTACATGCCCTAAAACTATGTCTTGTTCTACCATAAAATGACATTTCTCAAAATTAAGGACAAGGTTAGTCTCAATGCATCTATCTAGTACTCTAGCAAGGCTATCTAAACATGCATCAAAGGAGGATCCACATACAGTAAAGTCATCCATAAATACTTCTATGCAGTGTTCTAAAAAATCAGAAAATATGCTCACCATACACCGCTGGAATGTACCAGGGGCATTACAAAGGCCGAAAGGCATCCTCCTATATGCAAATGTGCCGAATGGACAGGTAAAAGTCATCTTCTCCTGATCCTCCGAAGCTATATGAATCTGAAAATAGCCTGAGAAGCCATCTAGGAAGCAGTAATGGGACTTCCCTGCCAACCTCTCCAGCATCTGAGCAATGAAAGGTAGAAGGAAGTGATCCTTCCTTGTTGCTTGGTTGAGTCTTCTATAGTCGATGTAGACGCGCCAAC
Source organism: Cercis canadensis (assembly GCA_003255065.1). Taxonomy (NCBI): domain Eukaryota; kingdom Viridiplantae; phylum Streptophyta; class Magnoliopsida; order Fabales; family Fabaceae; genus Cercis; species Cercis canadensis. Next base: position 465,245 of record QAOA01007603.1, on the reverse strand, counting down.
TGTTCTGCACTCTAGTGGGAATCAACTCGTTCTTCTCATTGGCCACTATAGTGATGCCACTTTTCTTAGGAACCACTTGCACTAGACTCACCCATTTACTGCCTGAGATAGGGTAAATTATGCCGGCTGATAACAGCTTGCTCACTTCCTTCCTGACCATATCTAGAATCAACAGGTTAAGTCGCCTTTTGTAGCTGCCTCACTGGTTTAGCTTCTTCCTCCAGTAAAATCCGATGCATGCAGGTGGAAGGGCTAATGCTAGGAATATCTGCAAGTGTCCATCTGATGGCTGTCTTCTGCTGCTTCAAGATCTGCAACAACATCTCTTCTTGTTCAGGTTGCAGATTGTTGGCTATGATGACAGGCAGCTTCTCTTCTTCTGCCAGGAAGGTATACTTGAGATGATCAGGTAACGGTTTCAGCTCCAGTATAGGCAGTTGTTGTACAGAGAGGACTAATTTGGTTGGAGATGCCAAATTTGCTGCCTGAAGCTTAGCAACACCTGCAAGCTCTGCACTATGCTCCAAAATAGTCTTATCATATGCCAAATAGTTAGAAATCTCAGAACAGGCAGCACAACTCCCATCACAATTAGTACATGTAGGGCACTCTAAAGTATCTAGCAAGCCTACTATATCAGGAAATTTAGCTACCAATTCAGCATGCACATCATCAACTAGCAGGTCTATGACATCTATTTGGTACATTGAATGCTCTTCTAGAGGGTGTTTCATGGCATCACTTAAATTAAAACGAATTACAGTGTCACCAAATTCCATGGAAAGGGTACCAGCATGCACATCAATTATGGTCTTAGCAGTTTTAAGGAAGGGTCTACCCAAGATCAAAGGGGCATATCTAGATGTAGACTTATCCTCCATATTTAACACATAATAGTCAGCTGCAAATATTAAATCATTTACCCTAACCAAAACATCCTCAAGAAGGCCTGCAGGATATTATGTGCTTCTATTAGCAAGCTGAATGACTATTCCAGTAGGCTTCAGTTCTCCAATTTGCAGTGATGAATAGATAGACTTGGGCATCACGTTAATTGAAGCTCCCAGATCTAGCATGACATTTGTAAACTGCTTGTCTCCAATAGTGTAGGGAATGGTGAAAGTCCCAAGATCAGTGTACTTGGATGGCAAGTTAGGTTGAATCATGGCTGACACGTTTCTTCCCATGCTCACCTTCTCATTACCCTTCAGCTTCCTCTTGTGGGTACACAAATCCTTAAGAAACTTTGCATACTTGGGAATTTGTTTGATGGCTTCCAAGAGAGGTATATTGACTTCTACTTTCTTGAAAGTATCCATGATCTCTCTATCTAGCTCATGCTCAACAATTTTCTTAGACTGTGTAACTCTATTTAGAAAGGGGAGAGGAATGATGGGGGTAGAGCTCTCTGCCTGGTCCTGAAAGGTAGAATGGCTGCTATTTTGGGATAGCCTTAGGGGTTGCAGGGTCTGGATCCTTTTCTTGGACAGAATTGGAGACTGTGGAAGGCAGGTTAGGTTCTGGAACACTCACTTCCTTGCCACTACGCAAGGTTATGGCACTCACATTGCTTCTCGGATTGGTGACTGTTTGAGAAGGTAAACTGCCAGAACCTTGAGACTTCAACTCACTAATAGTGGTTGCAAGTTGGCCTATCTAAGTCTCCAAGCTCTGAATGTTAGTCTCAGTCCTCTGTTGGAACTGGATGTTGCTGCTAGCCAACTGCTTCACTAAATATTCCAGGCTCGGTTCTGGCTTGTTAGCTTGCTGCATAGGCTACTTCATTGGTGCTTGGAACTGCTGGTTGCTTGAACTTGCATTATACCTAGGCTGCTGTGGCTGGTATGTTTGTTGCTGCTAGTAGGTTTGACCAGAATTGCCTCCATACCTCAAGTTCGGGTGATCTCTCCAGCCAGAGTTATATGTTGAAGAGTGGGGGTCATATCTGGGCTACTGGTAAGGTCTGCCAGGAAAGACACCAGCCACTACTTCAGTGTTATCCTAGAGGGTAGGACACTTATCCATTGGATGACTAGCTAAGACACAAATTCCACATAGCTTGGCAGGAGCTTGAATTTGTGTGTGGCCCATTGCTAATTTTCTAACCAAAGAGGTCAGCTCTTCCAAACGGTTCTCCACCCTGTGTTGATCCACCATCTGCACCTCATTCACTCCCCTAGCAGGAGTAACCATCCTTGTGTCAAATTGTTGTGCATTAGTTGTCATATTTTTTATTAAGTCTCTTGCAACCGCATGGGTCTTGTCCACCAAGGCACCTCCAGAAGCAGCATCCACATAACTCCTATCCATAGGAAGAAAACCTTCATAGAAGTACTGGATGAGTAGCTGGTCACTGATTTGGTGATGAGGACAACTCCTACACAGTTTCTCAAATCTCTCCCAGTATTCATGTAAAGTCTTTCCACTATGCTGCCTTATGCCACATATCTCTTTCCTGATGGCAGCAGCTCTTGAGGCAGGGAAGAATCTTTTAAGAAAGCACCTCTTCAAGTCACTCCAGCATGTGATGATGGATGGCTGCAAGTATAGTCAATCCTTTGCTGCTCCATCTAATGAAAAGGGAAAGGCCCTAAGCTTGATGTGCTCCTCTTCAATTGACTGAGGCTTCATGGTAGAACACACTATGTGAAATTCCTTCAAATACTTGTGAGGATCTTCACTTGCAAGTCCATGAAACTTTGGGAGCAAGTGTATTAATCTAGACTTTAATTCAAAATTAGCATCAGGATACTGAATACACAAAGGCTGGTAATTATCATCAGGGGCAGCCAATTCTTTAAGAGTCATAGCCCTAACATGCATGTTGTTAATTCTAGCCCCCATTATCAGCAGCAAGATCAACCTCAGGATTAATGTCATTGGCAGCCATATTATGCTCTATATGATTAGGATTTCTACGTGCCCTAGCAAGTGTGTGCAAAGTTCTCTCTATTTCAGAATCACCTTCAAGTAGTTCAAACTGAGATGACCGAGTCATGCACCTTGCAAATAAGATGACAAAAACACTCTAAAACACACTAGAACACACACAAACAAAAAAAACAGTAAAGCAATGAAAGAAAAGGGCAAAAATCAAAACACACCAAATGCACTAAACAAAGGCAAAAAGACACTAAAATAATACTAGTTGACCCATCTAAACATTTTAAAAAAAATTTCTACCACCACAGCATGAAAGCTTGATAAAAATGAAACTCAAAAATCAAATAAAAAATTTTAAAAATTGGAAAAGTGATCAAAACGATGTAATTTGGCTTAAAAATGTAGACCTCATAGTACAACTATGACTATTGATTTTTAGGCCATGTTCCTTCAACTAACCAAGTTTCAGGCCAATCGGAGCACAAAATTTCAGCTAGAACAGTACACTCGAAAACCATTAAATCAACCAAAACAAAGGGAAATCAAGGGGAAACTGGCACCAAGGCATCAGAATTCACACAATGGAAACTTAAAATATCAAAGGAAACAAAACAACAAGAAAAAACTATTACCACAATGCTCAGAAAGTATAAAGAATTTTGCCAAAAAGTGAACAAAGACAGCAAAGGAAACAGAATTATGGCAAAGGAGGCTAAACAGGGGCAATAACAGCACCAAGTTCACCTCACAATGCTTCTCACAGTGCAATTCCTTTGTCCACTAATTTGCAGCTCAATCCGAGTTCGTCAGAATAAAAAACAAGACAGAAACAGAAACACTAAACAGGGAAAGAAAACCTAAACAAATAAGGAAAACAAAATAGGAAAGCAAGTAGAACAAGGGGAAAACGATGAAGAACAACTACCAGAAACAAGAACAATAAGCAATCAAAATAGTAACAAAAGATTCTAAGAAGATTAATATGTTAGATGAAATTCCCCGGCAATGGCGCCAAAATTTTGACGGGTGCCGAACCGTACAAAATTAAACTACTAATTGCAACTAATTTGTAATATAGGATACAAGCAGTGTCGTCTCCCAAGGATTCACCAGAACAATTAATATATTAGAACTTAAACAGGAACAGAATAAGGGGGTTTTGTGTTGAATGCAGTATACTAAGAATTCAGAAAGCAGTAACAGAATTTAATCAAATAAGAGAAAACGTAATCAACCCAAGTAGGCAACTAAACCCTAATCCATCCTTGTTCACTAAAGGTAACCTAGATCTGTTTTAATTCTTGGTTAAGTGTTACCTGGAACCCTTAACAGTAACACTTAGAATTCCTACGGATTTACCAATCAGGATTCAATTAATCATGGAATTAAGAATCTAGGCAACCGCTCTATATCACTAAGTCCAGATTAATCTAAGAACCGAATTATCCAAGTTAACCATATATATTAAAAACCTTTAAAGTATGATTATCAATCTGATTACTATTATGAATCTAATCAACCGATTTAAATTCATACAAAGCATGCATGCAATCAAAATACCATTCAATCACATGAAGAAGGGAAGGAGCAGTAATTCAAATTAAATTAAATCAAACTCGGTTGAAGCACAGGAACTCTGGATTATTAAGTTTGACTCCTCTTGAATTGATTACAAACGAACTTAGCCTTCCATGGAAGACTTAAACACAAAGCAAAGGTAGAAATTCAAACTCAAAAAATAGGAGGCAGCTGCTGCTCAAGGTAATTTTGTGTCTCTTCTAGTTGGTATATTTTCCTCAACAACTTGAGAATATATACTAGCTGGCTGCCTCCTCTAGGTTTCCTAATTACAAAATAAACCTAATTTCCTAAATTATTAATGGTAAAAAAATATGATCAAGCCCTAGTCTCATGTGTGCTAGCCCAATAAGCAGATGTTGGCCCAAATAAACATGCTCTGGTCCAATAGGCAGGCCTAAGGAAAGGAATCAGTCAATGTTGGGCGGATGCAGAAAATCTGGACTGGTTGCACGCNCCAGATTAATCTAAGAACCGAATTATCCAAGTTAACCATATATATTAAAAACCTTTAAAGTATGATTATCAATCTGATTACTATTATGAATCTAATCAACCGATTTAAATTCATACAAAGCATGCATGCAATCAAAATACCATTCAATCACATGAAGAAGGGAAGGAGCAGTAATTCAAATTAAATTAAATCAAACCCGGTTGAAGCACAGGAACTCTGGATTATTAAGTTTGACTCCTCTTGAATTGATTACAAACGAACTTAGCCTTCCATGGAAGACTTAAACACAAAGCAAAGGTAGAAATTCAAACTCAAAAAATAGGAGGCAGCTGCTGCTCAAGGTAATTTTGTGTCTCTTCTGGTTGGTATATTTTCCTCAACAACTTAAGAATATATACTAGCTGGCTGCCTCCTCTAGGTTTCCTAATTACAAAATAAACCTAATTTCCTAAATTATTAATGGTAAAAAAATATGATCAAGCCCTAGTCTCATGTGTGCTAGCCCAATAAGCAGATGTTAGCCCAAATAAACATGCTCTGGTCCAATAGGCAGGCCTAAGGAAAGGAATCAGTCAATGTTGGGCGGATGCAGAAAATATGGACTGGTTGCATGCAAATTTCAATTATCCAGACGCGAGAATCAGCTTCTGGCCTCTTCATATGAAATGTAGAATTTTCTATCAGCTTTCCAAAGAAACTAGAATCACATAATCGGACATCTATAGCCAAAGATATGGCGAAAAATGTAAGCAGTGCCAGAATTCAACAGTTAAGCAATTAAAAATCTATAAGCACCAACAAATCCAAATCTACAAAACATGTCTAAAGGCCATAAAAATCACTAGAAACACACACTAAAAGACTAAGTATAATGGAAACAAATAGTGAAAAATAATGCGTTATCACTACATACGCCACATCAGCAAGTTATGGAGAAGAAAGAGAAATTGAAAACCGCTCGCAATTCTCCATAAACTGCCAAAAGCAATTTTCATTTCAAAATAAAAATAAAAAATTGTCAATCCTAGAGAAAGAGACGCCTAGGCTAGACTAAAGAAATTTAAAGGAACACGATGCTCCAGTAGACAAAAGAATGTCTTCTAACTTAAAAAATTTGTTCAACTTTTAGCACTAAACGCTACCGCAGTGGCAGAGACACCAACATCAAAATTTGGGGAAAGTACACATGGCACCACTCAGAGACACCGAGACTAGGGCGCTACTATTCTAGCAAAGCCTAAAACTCCATGATACTATGGCTAACTCTATCAAAAGTTATAAATAAATCAAGGCTCCCTTAGAAGCCCAAACCCCAAGAGATGTCATAAATGTAAAAATCAATCTAGTTCAATAGCAGATCAGGAGGCTACCGCTCTAGCAAAATCAAAACTCCAGTAAAAAAGCAAAACCACAAAGAAACCATAGTGAGGCACTGTCACATGGTAAGTCAAAAGTAAATACTTATCCTTTTTATGTTCATTAGCAAAACAAAACAATTTCATTTTACCAATGAACAAGTGGGCTAATGTAAATACTGAATTTTATCTATATGGTTAACAATAATGACCAATAAATAAGATGGATCCAAAAGAGTCCATCCATGGCCCAAAGGAGGCCCAATATGCTAAATTCCCCAAAGGGAATTGTTCCCACGGGTCCAGTCCAAGATTAGCCCCGCTACAAACTACCAACTAACCCGAAGGCACCACCTTTTAAGAGAAGTCACTTTGCTGTCATGGCTCCTAAGATTGCCCTACCAAGTGCTTCCTGAGATGAGATAATGTTTGGTACTTAGCAATGCCTTTGAGAGCGTCCTTGAGTAGAGAAGGCTGCTGCCTTGCTCCTCTAGCTATAGTTTTCACTCCCTGGAGGAAGCAAGGCTAGGCACCTCTTGGTCACACCTTGAGGCCTACAGACCTCACCCTCATTGAGCCCCACTTGTATTGTGGCTCTGGCCCATCATAAGAGGCCACAAAAGTACCCGGGGTGGGAACCCAGCAATGGTAAGTGATTTAGTTGGATTTTGGTTGAGGTAAAGCCAAATAAGATGAGGTCTCTCATACTTCCCCAAGGCCCCTTAAGCACCTTTGTGTGAGGCCATGGGACCCCTACGTGTATATGATTATGGCACTGAAGCATTCCTCCATTATACCAAAGATAAACCATTATTACTCATTATCTCCTTTCAGAAAGGTAGTCAGCCCTTCTGATGCAACCACCCTAGCTAGCTATAATCCCCAATTTAAAAGTTCTAAGCACCATTATGTTTCCCCAGGCCATTCATGCTTCCTTAATAAACTTAGTATATCAGCACATTTCCCAACCTTTTGAACCTGGGACTGACCATAGGCCACCCTAAACTGCAACTCTACCATTAACCTATGCCTATTACGTAACTTCCCTACTAGAGCATTTAAAGTTTTTTGGCATTATCCACTTGAAACCTTGCCAAAGCATTGAACTACCGTCAAATCTCCCCCAAAAAAAGTACCTCATATGATGAAGCCCTCTCAGGCATTAAATGCCAAAACCACCTTTGCATAAACCTTTCTGGTTTAAGTCAAACCAGAGACTTCCCCACTAGTTATAAATAGAACCTTTTGTCAAACATTAAACCTAAGCTCCATCAGAAGTTGAAAACAACTTGAAACTTTGCTATTTTTAAAGATTTTATTGAAGAACACTTCATTAAATGTTTTTCAACTTCACCAACCTTCAACCATAAAATACCTTTCCCAAGGAAGAACACCATCTTAAATGTGCATCTGCTGTTGTAGCCATACCAGTAACATTCTTCTGCTCTCTTAAAGAGACCATCTCCATAACTCCACCAATCATAATCATTTAAAAACCTCAAAATTCCACCATTAATGTCTTCCAGAGCATCTCAGACCACCACGAAACACCTCATAAATACCATCTACCCAGCCTAGAGTCCTCTAGAACTGTTGGACCAAGTGCCAAAGTGCTGAAAGAATCTATAGCCACGGCTGGAGTTTTTGAGCCACAAGATCCAACTCCCCTGGTTTCGAGCCCATTGCCCTCACTGCTTTCCCAAAGAGGTCCTTAAGGTGCCCCAACTGTTCACCCTACTAAGCCCACCAAAGCTGGTTCCATAAGAACTTTACTTAACTATATTTACATCTCCCTAAGCAATTTACGAACCAAAAACCAACAAAATAATTATCAATAGCTACAAGAAGTGATATATGAAGGATACTAAACTAACAAATAATGATTCACTGTGTAGAATGCAATTGGCATTGGAGTTATTGTGTACCCAATACTCATTTTGAGTCTTTTCTTTCTTGAGGTAATATATATAATTTGTGTATATTTCTTAATTTATGTATATATATTCAAAGTTATATGAGTTTTGCCAACAAAGGGTTGCTTTAATTAGTTAGGATCAAAGTACTTCATTTGTAAGACTTAAGTTCGAATCTTACTGCTAATAGTCTCCTTTTGGTAGGCAATCTATAACGTAAGTATGTGACATGCTTTTTTATATAAAAAAAAAATGTTATATGAGTTTTTGTTTGCATTTGGATAAGCAAGTAGATATGCCATTACATGCAGTAATTTAAGTTTCTATGATAACTTTTATCATTTAGATGACAAGCAATTTCTAACGTTATATAAATTAATATATCCCACTCGAGAGGAATAACTTTTGACATTTTTGTTATAACTAAGTTTCTTATTGTCAGTTATATGCTAAGATTGATGACAAATGAATTTTCTACTGGGTAGGACAAAATTTTCTTCTAAGTGGTGGGATCTATTAATTTCTTATCCATCTCTCTATTGTTTCTTGCAATTGTAATAAAGTGTAGGACATTTGGAAACATAATTTCTTGTACATCTCCATGGGACATAATTTACTTGTTGTTGATGGGTATATTTTGGTTATTTATAATTTTTACTACAAGAAATTTCCTGGATTCCAACAAAAGTTTTTCTTAGAATTTCGAATTCCAACAAAATTTGGGTTATTGAAGAAATGACCATCGGAATTAGAAAATTCCAATAGAATTTTACCATTAGAATTCGGTTATAGAAAAAAAAATTCTAATGAAAAATTCCAATAGAAAAATACCGTTGAAATTTTCTATTTGTTATTTTTTAAAAAAATTTATGTTTCAAAATTTTTACTTATTTAAAAAAAATTATTTTTTGGAAATTCTGTTGGAATTTCCTATTTATTTTTTTAAAATTTTTACTTTTTTTTTAAAAAAATTGTTTTAGAATTCCTAAATTTTTCGTTACACAACCTCAAAATTTAGCCACAAAAGTTGCTAATCCACATTTTTAACTTGAATTTAAATTTGATCTACTAAATATATAAAACTCCATACATACACAATGAACTATATTTTGCCATACAATATACAAAAGACTTTTCCAACAAGTAAAATATCTTAATAATTTCAATAAAGTGACACTTTCTTGTGAACTCATAGAATTTTACAAAATAGTGGATCAAATTAAACACTTTAAAGTCGCAAAAAACTTGCACCTGCCACTACCAGTTTTCTTAACATTATAAAAAAAAAATTATTTGTTCATCTAAATTTAAGCACATCTTCATCGTCATCTTTATTTGCCTCATCAACGTCAGTAGCATCATCCGCTTCCTCTCCTTCATCTTCCTCATCAAACATGTTATTAATCACATATATAATTATATCTTTCACCTCAGCTTTTCTATGCATTAAATCCAAACCAAAGTGGGTACCTTATATCATTTCATTGGAAATTAGCGAGGTTTAAGAAATTATATTTTGGGAGGGGGATGGCAGAATGAGATTTAGTCAATGGAAAGAAGACATACAAGTTGCCAAAGTATATCAAATAAAGTTCCTTGCATCATGGAAAATACAAAACATTATGAACTGGTAAAATTAAAAAGACTCAACTGAACCTTAAAATGGAACAGAAAAACACCACTTACAGTATTGAAATAAACTTGCTTCAAAATATTAACAACAACTACATGCATTTGCTCCCTACTAAGTTCTACCTTGGCCTTCTTACTGCTTTTGCCTTTTCCTACAGCCGTTAATGCTGCCCACAATATGTTCTTTTAATCATTGTGAGTTTCCACCAAGACTCCATCCCCACTGAAAAGAATCCTCAAACAGTAACAGGGTGGATCTCAATTCACCAAGTCATGTATTAGTTACTAACAACCCCTCACCCAGAACCCCAACCAACCAAAAGCAAAAAGATAGAAGCACATGAAAAAGTGATTAAACAAACAATTCCCACATAGTCTAGTACCCAAAATAATTGAAAGCTAGTGAAAAGATGCATTTATATAAACATACATATGTAGCATTAGCAGTCATTCAATTTAAAATATATGATGGCTCTACACATAAAAAGGGATCATCTAATTGCAGAAAATTGTGCATTGAATAATTAGTTTCAGTATTCTATTTAAAAGATTATTCATCAGATTAACAAAAAGTGACACATGCAAGCAGCAATAAAACATAAATTTTTTAACCAAACAACTACTTTCTCTTTGTTACTATGATAATGCAGTAGAATGTTTTTCACATAGCTAAGCAATTCAGAAGAATCCTAAGCCCATACATGTCTGACATCTGACAACAAAATATCTCTTACAACAATTACTTCCACAATCTGGGCTAGAATTTTAGCTTATTCCATACTGCTTCGTCACTTCATTGATTGACCTTTAAACAACCTAATCCCTTAACAATATATTAACTTCTGACTTAAATAATGATGTCAACCTCTCGGACTTGCCTCAAGACCCAACACGAGTTTGGAGAGATTCAATTGCCCAAGAACGTCTAATCAAGTTTATAGCACAAAAAAACACAAAACAAAGAGGACCTTGACCCATCACTTAGCAAAATGAGAACCAAAGACATTGGGAAAGATATAGACACCACACTCAAGAGGGGAAATGGGGTGAATTATAAGTCTTGAAGAACGCCACAAAAATTCATCCAAAGTTCTCAAAAACCTAGAAGGAAAATCCTCTCATTCATCTAAATTCAAGTTAGCTGCCACAAAGGGGGTTGCCTCCCTTAAATAGAAAAGATACATCAGCAAACCTAGCAAGTAATTAGGAAAACCCTAATTTGGCAAAAAGGCCTAAGCCCAATAAAAAGGCCCAAACCCCTAGAAAATTCCTATAACTAGAAAGGAAATTAACATAGTTTGAATTACATTAAAATGGGCCCAAAATGGTCTAATACAGAGCCTACTCGAAGTATTAAACAAAAGACACGCATTTGGGAAAAATGCCTAGTGCTGCATCGTTGAGACTGGAGCGTTGCAATGATGGAAGTTCTATCCACAAAACAGTTGTTGGGCCTTGGAGCGTCGGAAGGACAACACTGCAACATTGGCCAAGCAGAAACTGGGCACCACAGCGCTAGATTTTGGGCGTTGCAGCGCTTCTAATGCTGCCCCTTTCAGTCGTTTTGCCTTTCAAAGCCCGAATCGAACACACAAACCCTTGGCTTCCTTCTAACCTTGCTCCTTGAGCGCAAATCTCCTCGATGAGTTCATTCAACACAGCTTGCATCCTCTAGCTCTAGGATTCTCATCAAACAATCAAAAGCTCTGTATTATATTGGGTATTATTATTTTCCCACTGAGATGCACTAAAATCTTAACAATATGTAGGTAGAAAAGAATAATACATCATGGAAATCCAAGTTTTGCTTTCAATCCAGTAGTCAGCAGACCACCACTCTGCCCCAAATCCAATTTTATGATAAGCACAATATCAGATATCTCTTCAGAACAAAACCTCTTTGACAGCAATTAATTTTCCAAACTCCTGAATAACAACATCCAAGACAAAGGTATAGTATTGATTGCATTCATTCTGAAGTCACGACTCAAACTTTTTATGTCATTTTGCTGCCTTCTTCAGTGACTTATTCAAAACAGCAACAATGTAACCAAAAATCAATCTTATGCAGCAACAATCTTATGTAACCTAAACTTCAACTATTTTTGTAAAAACAAATAGAACAATAGAAATAATAAATTCAATAAGACTGAAACATGCAGCAACAGAAACTTTTTGAATTTCCCCTTTACAAAAATATTTTCAAAGGGAAAATATCAAAGGAAGAAGAGCAACCAAAGCAAATGGTTGGAATAACAGAAAAAACAAAACATATGTTGCTGATAAAGCAATATCTGATGGAATTATTGCTTTGAAATGCTAAATTAGCATTCAAAATTTAAAACCACAAACAATAAATTGAAAAACTAATCAAACTAATAGGATAAGATAATAAGTAAAAATTGACATGTTCAAAGCTTATAATGAAATGAACTCTAGCAGTACTGTAATTGCACACCAATAAAAACAGAGAAAACTTTTGTCTACATTAGATGGATAACACCCACAACTTCTAACCAATGACCACATCCTACTTGAAAGATTAAGCATTCACCCTCAGGTTGTCAGGGAATGCAAAGCAACTTCACCTCCACATGTTGTTTCATGGAAGAAAAGCAATATCGGTGTTGATAGCCATCAACTAAAAAAATGTGACTAACATCAGTATCTTCCACACATATGACACAAGTCTCACTCAGATTCTTTGTACAGATAGATTCTATAGGCATTATGATTTGTGACATAATTGCATCTTTTGCAAACTTAAATGAAAATTTAAGATCTTGTTCAGTCACAAGCTTTGGATTGCAGTATGTAAATTTTCTTTGAAGCAGAGTCACTTAATTAACTAGCATCGCAATCTTCCGCTGTTTCGGAGGACATCTTCCCTTACTTGACCAGCAAAACAAATTATTCACAACTAGGGGTGTAATCGGTCTGGTTCGGTCCAGTTTTCACCCCAAACCGGAACCGGACCGACCAGAGGAAACTCGGTTCGGTTCGGTCCGGTTTTTTGAATTTTTTAGAGTAGAACCGAACCGGTCTAGTTCGGTTCAGTTTGGTCGGTTTTCCAGTTTTGGCGACAAACCTGCTAAAGTCAGTTTTTCAAATTTTAACAAGAACAAAGCCAAAAAACCTCCACATATAAGCATATCAACCAAAAAAAAAAAAATGACAAAGTATGCTAATACATAGAAAATCAGTAAATCAATAATAAAATATCAAATGTAACAATTTATTCCAACCAACATAATACTGGAAGCACTTTCACATCATACCAACCTAAGACAGAAACTAAAACAAATCAAACCCAATGGAAATAATTTTCAAGAAAAAGAACAATTAACCAAATGACAAGGCAGTCAGATTGTTAACCAAAAGACATTAAAATGTAAATCAAACATAAAACCAGCAGTGAATGACTGAATGGGTCAGGAAAAATACATCTCAAACCAGCAGTAAATTCATTATGCATATACCAAAATTTACAACAAACAACAGCCTTGGCACCAATTCTATCCTTGTTATTCTGGGCCTCCACCTTATCTTCCCTGATTCTCCAACTTGAAAGTTCTTCAAGCTCTCATACAAGGTTTCTGCATCAAATCAGAAAATATCCAAATTACAGCAAATGAACTTCTTCCCACAAACAGAAACACAGAAAACATGCATGCATTCACACACACCACATCGCTTATGTTTGGTTTTATTATTCTCTACCTTCTTATGCAATTGTAGATTAGAGGTTGAAAATTAAAGAAACAGAAGATTTTGGTGATTGCTTGAAGCATGTTAGAGAGAACAGGAAGGAGGACAAAAAAGGAAGGGGTTGCCGCTGGTATCCTACTCTAATGGCATCAAGCAGAGGGGAAACACAAACCAATGTAGAGAGAGGACTATTACTTATTAGAAAGAAGTATATGTTGGACTTTGATGGTGAGAAAGGAAAAATAGAAAATTTATATTAACTCCCAGAAAAAACATGTCATCAAGACTTCATTTATAAGCAAAATTTACAAGCTTTGAGAAGGTGTCTGATACCACTTGATAGTGGAGAACCCAATGAGAGGGTAGAGCCTCTGCTCATATATGGGAGTTCTGTGTCTCACACCCACCCAATGTGCGATTCTTACAATGCTTGTAAATCTTACAATGGTTGTCCATACTAATTTTTTAACATGGTTGTCCTAGCTGTCATGAAGCCTATAATCTTACAATGCTTCCAGAAAGCCTATAATCTTCTCTTTAGCACTCAAATGACATGATAAAGAATATTACATTACTTTGAATTTGAACAAGGAAACATCAACCCCCAAATGGACACTAACAGCTATAAGCAATACAATATTGTGGCATTTCAGGTGTTGCACATGAAGAGTAAAGGTTTGTTGTCAGCAATTAACTATGATAAAATATGGTGCATAAGCAAATTCAGGACTTTCATATAGCAACAGACAAAGTAAGTGCTGCTGTGAGCATGGAGAACAATAACATTACCTGAAGAAATTTTTTGAAAAAAGCAAATAAATTTCGTGAATTTCATATGAAAAGTAATGGCATTCCACCATTTCAAAAGCCAAAACCTAGGGATTCAACTGGAAATCCAAGACCAAGTTAACCCAAGCAAAAATAATGAACCTATCATACATAACTAAAGTTCAAAAATAACCAACCAATGCATTTAACATAAAGTAAAAGTAAAGAAGCCTTTCAACTATAACAAGAATCATGAGGCTATAAGGACAAGAACAACTACACTCAAAGGGGCATTTACAACATTGTCTGTAACCAAAAAGTAAAAGAACAACTCCACTCAGACACACAATTTATAATCATCACTAGAAGAACCAGCCAAGTCAATATCTTTCAATTTGGTATATCTTGAACCTGGGTAAAGGACAAGAATATGACCACTGATTTAATTTAAAATCACCACTCCATAACATTCCCAAAATTCTCAACAATAACTGATGAACACACTTTTTATGCAATAGTTATCCCTCATACTTAGTCTTTTAAACCTCTTTTGGGCTGAATTGCATAGACTTAGACCTCATTTCATGACTTTGGATCCATTTGTGCCTAATTGCAATTTCCAGCAATACTGAGCATTTTATGCTGTCTCTGTCTTTTGTGCATATCTTGAGTTCTGGATGTCTAAAAATTCCGAGTCATACCTTGTAGGAAAGCTGAGAGAATTTTCTACAACTTTATTTCAGGTCTCCAAAGCTAATTCGGACGTCCAAAAGGTCATATGCAGCCTGGAAGCCAGAGAAGATATGCTGTCGCAGGATCCTGACCTACATGCAGTATTTGGGCCATAACTTGAGTTGTGGATGTCATATGGACCTGAAACTGGTACCATTGGAAAGCTAACAGACAAAGCTTCAATTTATATGAAGACCGGTTCACCATATTTTGTATTGAAGATGGTCTTATTTGTAGTGGAAGTTGGCTGATGGTTCTAGACACCTATTGGCACTTAAATGGGCCTAACTTCCTCATGACAAGTCCAAATGGGCCCAAACCAAAGCCCAATTAAAGCTAAGGCCCATGGGAACAAGTGTGCCCTAAGGGCAATTTGGGTGTGCATGTAAATTTGGAGGTCTATATCAGCAAGAGGGGGCAGCCGAAATTCAGAATCAAGTCATTAGATATTTTTAGACAGCTTTTCCTCTTTCCTTAGTCTCTAAGTTTTCTCTTAGATATTTTGTAAGAACTCAGCTCTTCTTGTTCATGGAGGGCTAAATCATCATATCAATCCAGGTTTTGCTATTCTGATTATTGATTTTGAGATTATGTGTTGTTGTTCTTCATTTTAGTTGTTAATCAAGTTCTTTCAATCCTCTGAAATATTCTGTTTGAATTGCTTAATTCGGATTGGATTATTCATGTGTTCATATTCTGTTTGCATGTGATAAAAGAGGATTGTATGGTTAATTAATGGTTCTAAGCTTGGACGGATTAATTACCTTGGCTGGATTCAGGACTTAGGTTAAACTGGACTTGAATGTTTGCTTAATTCATTTAGTCCCTTGTTGAACCGAATTCTGGTTGCTTAACCAGTGGACATCCATAGAACATTGAGAGGCTTCTTGATATGTTTTAAAGGCCAAGAACATGGTTAATAATTGAATGGATCATTAGAAATCAAGGATGAACTAAAATCAGAATCAGTTAAGGCTTGGATTGGTTGCTTTCTCTAAAACTTTACCACTTACAATTAATTTCTATCAAACACTTTGAACAAACAAAACCCCCCTGTTTATATGCTTCTTAATATGATTCACTAAATAGAACAATCCTTAGGTTCGACTTAGGGCTGCCCTATGCTGCAAATAGCTTAGGCAACCGACCTTAAACTTAATTAATTTGAGGAGCCTCGGCAGCTCAACAAATTTTGGCGCCGTTGCGGGGGATCGTTCTATCTTTGAATCAATATTATTAGTAGTAAAGCTGACTTTTAACTTCCTCCTAATTCACCCTCTTTGTGTTTTTTGTTCTTTTTAGGGTTTTGGCCACTTTTTCCATAACTTTTTGGCCAAGTATCCATTCTGTTTGAGGCCAGTGGCCATTGTTTTTCTTGATTTGAAGTTTCCTTAGATGTTTTATATTGTCATTGAGTGAATTCTGGCCATTTGGACCATTTCCCCCTTGTTTTTTCTTCGGTTTGGCTTGATTTAGTGATTTCTGGTTCTACTGTTCAAAACGAAATTTTTTGCTCCGATTGACCTGAAACTTGGTCAGTTGAAGGAAAAGGGCCTAACTCACAACAGTCACAGCGTATGGCCGTGAGGTTTGTCTTTTTAAGCCAAATTCCACTGTTTTGATCACTTTTCCATTTTTTAAAGATTTTTTATTTGATTTTTGAGTTCCATTTTCATCCACCTTTCGTCCTGTGGTGGTAGAAAAATTTTAAAAAATGTTTAGATACCTTTTCTAGTCCTATTTTGGTGTCTTTTTACCTTTGTTTTGTGTTTTTGGTGTGTTTCGGTTTTAGCTAAATTCTGTCAGTTTTGTGTGTTTTTCTGTGTTTTTGTGCATTGTGGTGTGTTTAGGCATTTAGCCACTTGTTTGTATGGTGTATGACTAGGTCTTCTCCTTTTGTATTGCTTGAAGTAGACCCTGAAATAGAGAGAACCTTGCATACACTTAATAGAGCACATAGGACTGTTGATAATTTAGATCCTACCATGGCTAAAGCTAGAACTCCTATTGTTATTCCTGTTGTTGATCCTGTTGATGAAGGTAATAGAGATGATAATGCTAATAGAGCTGGAAATAATAATCATAACATGCAGCCTAGAGACAGAACTCTTAAGGAATTGGCCACCCCTGATGTTGCTTACCAACCTTTAGGGATCCAATATCCAGAAATTGATACTGCTTTTGAATTAAAATCTGGATTGATACACTTGCTGCCAAAGTTTCATGGTCTTGCAGGTGAAGATCCTCATAAGCATTTAAAGGAATTCCATGTGGTTTGTTCCACAAAGAGGCCACAAGGAATTTCTGAAGAGCAGATCAAGTTAAGAGCATTCCCTTTCTCTCTTGCTAATGCAGCTAAAGACTGGCTCTTTTACTTGTCACAAGGTTCGGTCAGAAATTGGAGTGACATGAAGAAGCTGTTTCTGGCCAAGTTCTTCCCTGCATCCAGAACTGCTGCCATTCGCAAAGACATATGTGGCATAAGGCAACTGCCAGGGGAGACATTGCATGAGTATTAGGAGAGGTTTACCAAGCTGTGTTCAAGCTGCCTCCATCACCAAATAAGTGATTAGCTGTTGATACAATATTTCTATGAAGGCTTGTCACCTTCGGATAGAAGTAACATTGATTCTGTTAGTAAAGAGCATTAGTGGATAAAACTCCTGCTGCTGCCAGAGATTTAATTTCCAATATGGTAGAGAATTCCCAGTAGTTTGGTGTTCGGATGATTCATTCCACCAGGGGAGTCAATGAAGTTGGTGTATCATTTGCTGACCAACAAAGAATGGAGCACAGACTTGATGAATTGACCTCCTTGGTCAGGTAATTGGCAGTGGAGCGACAAGTATCCACACCTCAACCTGCAAGCTTGTGTGGCATTTGTGCTTGTCCATCACATCCTACAGACGCATGCCCTACACTGCAAGATGGTGATTCTGGATTTCAGGATCCCTCTGTAGCTGCAGCAGGTGTTTTTCCTAGTCGATCCCCATACCAATCGTAGCAGCAGCCTAGATATGATCCGTACTCCAACACTTACAACCCTGGTTGGAGGGATCATCCAAATTTTAGATACGGCAATGCTGCAGCACCACAACAGCAGTCCTCCCAACAACAGCCACAGCAACAGCAGCAGTATAGGCAACCTTGGCAACAACAGA
>QAOA01007603.1:423191-441563 GCA_003255065.1 Cercis canadensis | reverse complement strand
ATCTTACTTGTGGTATGAACTTCTGCATATCTTAAATATCATTGGGAGGTGATCCTTTAGTTTTTAAATTTGTTTTTGTTTCCTTGTTTTTGCTTTTCTTAGTTTTGGAATTTTAGTTTGCCCGAGACGTGCAAAAGCTAAGTGTGGGGGAATTTGATGAACACACTTTTTATACAATAGTTATCCCTCATACTTACTCTTTTAAACCTCTTTTGGGCTGAATTGCATAGACTTAGACCTCATTTCATGACTTTGGATCAATTTGTGCCTAATTGCAATTTCCAGCAATACTGAGCATTTTATGCTGTCTCTGTGTTTCGTACATATCTTGTGTTCTGGATGTCTAAAAATTCTGAGTCATACCATGCAGGAAAGCTGAGAGAATTGTCTACAACTTTCTTTCAGGGCTCCAAAGCTAATTCGGACATCCAGAAGGTCATATGCAGCCTGGAAGCCAGAGAAGACATGCTGTCGCAGGATCCTGACCTACATGCAGTATTTGGGTCATAATTTAAGTTGTGGATGTCATATGGACCTAAAACTAGTACCATTGGAAAGCTAACAGAAAGAGCTTCAATTGATATGAAGACCGGTTCACCATATTTTGTATTGAAGATGGTCTTATTTGTAGTGGAAGTTGGCTAATGGTTCCAGACACCTATTGGCACTTAAATGGGCCTAACTTCCTCATGACAAGTCCAAATGAGCCCAAACCAAAGCCCAATTAAAGCTAAGGCCCATGGGAACAAGTGTGCCCTAAGGACAATTTGGGTGTACATGTAATTTTGGAGGTCTATATCAGCACAAGGGGGCAGCCGAAATTGATAAAAAGTCATTTAGATATTTTAGACAGCTTTTGCTCTTTCCTTAGTCTTTAAGTTTTCTCTTGAGATATTTTGTAAGAACTTTGCTTCTCTTGTTCATGGAGGGCTAATTCATCAAATCAATCCAGGTTTTGGCTGTTCTGATTATTGGTTTTGAGATTATGTGTTGTTGTTATTCATTCAATGATTAATCTGCTTCTTGCTTCCTCTGGATTATTCTGTTTGGATTGTTAAAATTCGAATTTGGATCTTCATGTGTGATTGCTTAATTGCATGTGATAAAAGAGGATTGTATGGTTGATTAATGTTTCTGAGCTTTTGGATGGATTAATCACCTTGGCTGGATCATGGACTTAGGTAAAACTAGACTTGAATGTTTGCTTAATTCATTTGGTCTTAGTTGAATCCGAATTCTGGTTGCTTAACCAGTGGAATCCATAGAACATTGAGAGGCTTCTTGATATGTTTTAAAGGCCAAGAACATGGTTAATAATTGAATGGATCATTAGAAATCAAGGATGAACTAAAATCAGAATCAGTTAAGGCTTGGATTGGTTGCTTTCTCTAAAACTTTACCACTTACAATTAATTTCTATCAAACACTTTGAACAAACAAAAACCCCTGTTTATATGCTTCTTAATATGATTCATTAAATAGAACAATCCTTAGGTTCGACTTAGGGCTGCCCTATGCTGCAAATAGCTTAGGCAATTGACCTTAAACTTAATTAATTTGAGGAGCCTCGGCAGCTCAACAATAACCACAAGCATTTACTTCACATTGTCGCATTTAAGAAAATATGCTCACTTGTAACTTAGTGAGACTCAAATTTTACTTACTATGTCAGTCTTAGAATGGGAACATACATAGGGACAGAGACAAGTGTATCTAATAAATTAACTAGGGGATAATTAAGGTGTATATATAAAAACTCAATATTTTTTCATTTTCTAGGTAATAAAATGACCAAAAAAAAAGGACATCCCACATGCAAACATCCACCGAGTTATCCATAATGAGTATTGACCAACTCTCATGCAAAGTTGGGTCTGTAAATATAATAATGTTTGCTTATTTTTTCATTAACCCACAATAATAAACTTTTTCAAGGAAAAAAAAAAAAGAAGACCTTATATATAACTTTTACCAGCCAAGGTCATAGCTCAATTTAGTGGTAAGCTGACATTTTTACAATGTGCTTCATCAGGTTGGATTCGGGTGAAGGCTATGCTTATAATCAATAATCACCTAAATTCTCACAATGTTAAAGGAGATTTATTTTCCATCGGTAGATCTCTCAAAAAAAGAAAAAAGAAATATCGGTGAGTGTAAAAGGTGTATGTAGAAAATGTTTATATTTTTATTCAAAGAATAAAGCTGCAATGCGAATAGAGGTAGCCAAGAATCTCATAATTTGTGGACTGTAGAATTGCAAGAGTTACAAGAAAATAGCAGCAGAATTTCAATTACATGACCAAAGTTGTTATTCTTTCAACCATTACAAAGTTGAGACACCGATATAGTTAGAGAGAAATGTGTTTGTCCAATTACAAAAAAATAAAAAATAAAAAGAGCATAAGAAATTCATAGTGACTGTTGTCGACAGTAATAGAAAATCCAAAGAACAAATCAGAACCAGACATACTGGAAATCCATTGATATACAGAACAAAAGGCAACAAGAAAAACAAATACTAAAGCAAATAAAACCAGAAAAATACTTCACTTGTGACGGTCCGACAGAGAGATTCGAACAAACCAGAAAAACACTTCCCAGAAAATATAAAATGCATGCAATCCATAGTAAAAAATAATACAACTCACATTAGAAATTCGAACAAAACAGAGAGAGAAGCATAAGACTCACCAATCACCACAGAGCGAGACAGTGACGCTCCAACGAAGAATAGAGAGACCGAGAGATGAGAGGAGAGTTAGGCGATGGCTTGATTCAATGGAAGTCTAAGAACGAGTTAGGGATTTGACTTTTTGAGAATGGGAGGGATTGAGGGTCGAAGAGAGGAGAACTTTAGGTTTAGGGATTATGAAGTGATTTGTGAAGGGACGTGTCGAGAAGAGACTTAGGGATTTTAGAAAGGCTACCTTATAATGGTAAAACGACGTCGTTTCTGAAGACTCGGTTCGGTTTGGTTTAGTACCGGTTTTTCTTCAGTGAAACCGCGAACCGAACCAAATGTCTCGGTTTTTCAAAAAATCAAACCGAAAACCGGACCACCTCTCTCGGTTTGCCCCCGGTTCGGTCGATTTTGTCGGTTTTCCGGTTTTGCCTTACACCCCTATTCACAACCTCTTTAAATGGGTACATTTTTTGAGAGAATCAAAATCTCAATGGTTCCCAACATCTTAAACTAATGCCATCAAACATTGTTCTCGGGACATATCATCCTTGAACTATAACTCTAGCTTGTTGTTGTGCTGAAAACCACAACTTTTATTGCAACAAGATTCAAATTCAAGGCCGAAAAAAAAATTACAAGATTCTCCAAGAAATAGAACATTTGACCCAATATATCACTATGTAAGAATTAAGAAATAGTGACCATGCCAATAAAGAAGGACCAAGAGAAAAGACACAGAAGAAAACTACCCAATCTGGTGAATGTTGGTTGCAACAGGTCCAAGAAAGAACTTCGAGCTTTCCTTCCAATTACGGTTTTTTCTTTTCTTCTTTCTAGGGAAAATGATACCCTTTCCGAAATTTATTATATCAATTTTACACTTATTTAGGTGTGCCATTAGAATTTGACATAGAAAAGTTCAAATGAATTCATGTAAAGTTTTTATTAAATCTGAATTATATAATTCTGCAGTGTAAGAGTGTTGTTTAAAAAGGAAAAAAGTGTTAGGGTATCAATATTATTTTTTGTGTAAACATGAGGGAGATAGACACAGGCATCTAACAACTAAAACAAGAAGCCGTATATGCTATGTTTTTTATGCTAAACACATAGAACATAGTAAACAGACGATTCAGTTAAATAAAAACACATAGGAGTAAAAATTACCCTAACAATAGATACATTTCACCATCTATCTAAAAAAATAACTAAAAATCATAAAACAACCACAAGCAACCCATACATCAAAAGCCCTAAACAAATTTAACAAAATAAAATCTAGAAACTAATTAATACCATAACTAAAATAGAAATGGAGAGAGAGAAAGAGAGAGAGAGAGAGATTTCAGATAGACACACCAACCTAAAGGAAGAGCAGCCAACTCACTTAGACGCTACACCTTGCCACCGAAAAATGCCACCCAAAGCCAAAGTTCAACGCTTGTAGAGGGAGAGGAAGAAAAATGGCAACTCTCGGTGAAGCAATAGGGAGAAAATAAAAGGGTGAAGATATTTTCTAGGGTTCCAACAGTAATTACTGTTGGAATTCGATCAAATTTCAGAAAAAAAATAAAATTGGGTTACCGGTTAGTGAAATGGTGAGTGTTGGGGATAATGAATTTCAATGATAATTATCGTTGGAAACCTAAAAAAAAAATTAAATTTTTTTTTTTTTTAGCTAAACGGTGTGTTTTGGGTTTAAAAAAAATTCCAATATATTTTTGGAATTTTTTTTTTAAAAAAATAATGTCTATTTTTTGAAAATTCCAATGGTAAAGAAATTTTGTTGAAATTACTGTTAGAATTTTTAAAAAATTTCTTCTATTGAAATTACTATTAGAGATTCATTCTCTATGTTTTGGGGATATAATATAATTTTATATCATTTTATAGNTGAAATTACTGTTAGAATTTTTAAAAAATTTCTTCTATTGAAATTACTATTAGAGATTCATTCTCTATGTTCTGGGGATATAATATAATTTTATATCATTTTATAGGATCTCATGGGCATGTTCATGGGTAAGCAGTCAAGCACTATTTTAACTTTCATATTGTAAGTAGGATTAGCATGCCTTGAATGCTGAACTTTTTTCTTTTACCATCAATTTTGTTTGTTTGTTTGTGCTTTGCTATTACCATTGCACCTATGATAAATTATGAGTGTTATGAATTCTTTACCTTATTGCACAGAAAAAATGATAATGAATATTTGAGTGTTTGTGGTACAAATCTTTATGATGGCCATATCTATTCTATTGGAGGTTTTTTTTTTTTTTTTTGGTAACTTCTATTGGTGTTATCTCCTATTCCCCTATGTTGTCTAGAAGATAGGTATGGATAATTATAGGTATCAACTTTTTAATTTGTGACTTAGCTTCTTCTTTGGTCTAAAGAGTAAAAGGTTATTTTGGTACCTGAAAGATATACCTAAAATTACTTAGGTACTTTGAAAGATTTTTTGTATCGCATAAGTTCCTCAATGTTTATTTCGTCCATCACTTAGGTCCACCATTAATTTCCGTTTGAAAAACTTAACGGTGTTGCATATGTGGACTATTAAGTGTTGACTTAGATAGTTAAACGTTGACATGGCATGTCTAGGCTGGTAATCTTACGAAACTACGCTGTTTAGGTGTTGGAAATTGGAAAAAAAAAAAAAAAAAAAAAAAAAAAAAAAAAAAAAACATAAGTGATTTTGGCTCAATAGCGTATCCTTCTTCTTCCCAAGCCAACCATGGCCAAAACCTTCTTCATCTTCACTAGCTAGTTGTTCATCTTCCTCATCCTTTTCCCATTTTCCTTGATGTCCCTCACTGTAGAAGATGATAATTTTTTTCGACCACTAGATCAAAAATTGTTAGGTTTGAAGAAAGAAAAGCTCAGTCATTTCCTATTCCACTAGCACGACATCATGAGTGGCTGAAATCCCACTTCTGTCACCATCATTATGCTACCGAAAAACTCCACACCGCCTTCCAATTTTTGGACATGCACAATAACCCATTAATATTGTTGAATAAGTTGTAAACTTGAGTTATGGAACCAAGTCCCACATTGGATAAAACAATGTAAGGATAAGACTTTATAAAAAGAAAACAAAGAATCCAATTCAGGTCGGGTTGACCTGGTTTGGATGTCAATTATTTATTTTAAAAAGTTTCATTAAATCAAATAGTTGTAACTGGTTGATTAATGTCTGTTACTAAACAAACAGTT
The DNA here is from genome assembly GCA_003255065.1 of Cercis canadensis. Classification (NCBI taxonomy): domain Eukaryota; kingdom Viridiplantae; phylum Streptophyta; class Magnoliopsida; order Fabales; family Fabaceae; genus Cercis; species Cercis canadensis. Next base: position 435,661 of record QAOA01007603.1, on the reverse strand, counting down.
GTGTCTATTCCCAAACAGACAATTGTGTTTGCTTATAACTGACCAAACATATTTGTTCATAAGTGTCTTTTCAAGTCTATAAAAGAGAAGTTTCAAATGAATTAAGATTCATATTTTTCATTGAAATTTTTTTTAAGGCTTTGTTGTATTCTGAGCTAACTTGCTTTTGTAGAAAAGCAATATTACACTCAAGACAGTGTAATTATTCATACCTCGAAGCCAACTATTTTATTGTTTCCCTGATACTATTTCTAACAATTTGAGTGTAATATTCTCATAATGGAGGTTGTTACTACTTCAACTGTAAAGTTGCAAGATTCTGTGAAACTCAACCAATTTGATGGGACAAATTTCACAAGGTGAAAAGATAAGATGAAGTTCTTGCTCACAACCTTGAAGGTTTTTTTATGTCTTGGACCCAAATCTGCCACCTATTGTTGCACCAACTACTGAATATTCGAATGAAATAAGAAACCAGAGGCAAAAACATGAGGAAGATGAATTGGTGTGTGGTGGTCACATTTTGAATACCCTTACCGAAACATCTCTATGATCTTTAGTCAAATTTAACTTCACCAAAAGACATATGGAATACACTAGAAGTCAAGTATCAAAGCGAAAAGAGAGGTACTGACAAATACCTTTCTTCTAATTACTTTGATTTAAAAATGTATGATAACATGCCAATTATGGATCAAGTTCATGAACTACAAATTTTAGTTTCCAGAGTAAGGGATTTGGAGATCTCAATTCCTAATACCCTTTAGATAGGAGCAATTATGTCTGAGTTGCCTCTTTCTTAGAATAGGTATAAAAAGAAAGTGTTGCATTCACCTAATAATTTCACTCTTGAACAATTTCAAACTCATTTATAGATTGAGTGTGAAACTCGTGTTAGAGATGAAAAGTTTTTGAAAATAAATGTGAATTCAAAAAAGAATTCATAACAAGTGAATGCAATTGGAAATAATTTTGGAAACAACAAATCCGAAAACAAGTCTAAAGGGAAGAATGAGGACAAGCTTAAGGTCCAGAAAAATTGTGGATTCAAGAAAAGCAAAAAAGGACAAGGCTTGCTTTCAATGTGGAAAGAAAGGTCACTACATCAAAGAATGTAGATTCAAACTTTTTGAAATGAAGAAATGAAATTCTTAAGCCAAACTAGCCAACTTGTTGGAAGATGAAGTGAAAGAACTTATTGCAATAGTTTCCAACATTCAGATTGGAATGGTGACTGAATTGAACATGGCTACTACATCGAGAAATATGGATTGGTTCCTTGATTCGGATGCAACAATACATGTTTGCAACAACAAAGCTTACTTCAAAACTNAAGGTCACTACATCAAAGAATGTAGATTCAAACTTTTTGAAATGAAGAAATGAAATTCTTAAGCCAAACTAGCCAACTTGTTGGAAGATGAAGTGAAAGAACTTATTGCAATAGTTTCCAACATTCAGATTGGAATGGTGACTGAATTGAACATGGCTACGACATCGAGAAATATGGATTGGTTCCTTGATTCGGATGCAACAATACATGTTTGCAACAACAAAGCTTACTTCAAAACTTGCCATGAGTTGGAATAACAAGATGAAGTACTAATGGGGAATCACAATCGTGCCAAGGTGCTAGGAAAAGGGTCTGTTTTGCTGAATTTCACTTCTGGGCAGAAACTTAACCTAGTAATGTCTATCATATTCATGATGTTAAAAGAAACCTAATTTCTACAAGTTTGCTTTGTAAAAAGGGTTTTAAGATTGTCCTATAATAAGACAAAATTGTTGGGTTCAAGAATGTGTCATAACGTACTTGAAGATCGCTACGACGCAGATGACGGACGTAAGGAAAAAAAAGATTAGTTTTCGAAAGAAAACTTGGAGTCGCTACCAATTGTATTAAGAAAAATAAGGAACAATTGGAAAATTTTTTTCTTTAATAAATAAAAAAAATAACAGTCTATGAACCAGAGAGGGTTCAGGAGTTTGTTTATACGTAGGGAAGGTGTTAGGCACTCCATAGCATCCATCTAAAGACAGTTACACTAAATTAGTTGTGCAAATATAATATTACCAAAAATATGTATTTTATTTACCCGAAAATAATGAATTGTTGCAAGAATATCTTATGAAAATAAAAACAAAGAATTTAAACGTGTAATGCATAAATTCTCTACCGAGACCTAAATCCTTCAACTCTTTCATAGCATAAAGCGACCGTCTAGGGTGGCGCTACATTCACCTAGATCGGATAGAGAAAGGCATATCATATAAGACTGACTCGCCCTATCCTCCTATGATAAGTGAATGTGCATATGGATACTACACGGCACATGTATATTTTTTATATACAATGCAAATGCATGATATTAAATATTACAAAATTTGTCTCAAAATATAAGTATTGAGAAATCTTAAATTACATCAAAAAATAAAAAAAGAGATAAATAAAACAACATTCTTGCTCCAAGCTTGTAGCTAGGTATCTTTCGGTTGAGCCTTCCGATTTGCTCATACTCATAATTACCATGAATTGTATCCAACGATGCTCATGAATACACTAAAACACAGATTAGGCAAGACTTAAAAGGAAATCTACCTAAGTGACCTACACATTTAATATCTACATGCTTCAAAAGGAATAACCCAAAATCAACCAAAAAATACACAAACCAACCCTAAACAGTCTTTAGAATAGAAAAAAAAAGAATCTATCACATATAAGAATGACAGCTAAACACATAGGCAAAATACACAAAAAAAAAAATGAGGCATAACACACCAGGACAACCAACAAACATGCCCAAAACCATCATCCTTATCAAAAGGCAAAATTAAAGGAAGTCCAAAAAATTCACATATTCATCAATTATCTAAAACAGCTATGCTCGAGCCAAAACTGAGAGTGAATTAGACATGAAAAAATTCTAAAAATTATATACATTGAAGCCACACATCCTACGGTTTTAATAAGACCAACATCGCTTAATTTGGAGCTCTACACCTTCAGAAAGAAATAAAAGACCGAACATTGCGAGAGATAGAGCACATTAAACAGCTATGTTCAAACCAAAAATGGTAAAAAACTAGACATGCAAAAAATTTAAAAATTTCACACATTGAAAACATATATCATATGGTTCTAAAGAGATAAGAACCATACAATTTGAAGCTGTACAACTTTAGAAAGAAATAAAAGACAAAACACTGCCAGAGATAGAACATCAGTGTCAGTGCAACATTGAACAACTATGTTAAAACTAAAACTGGTAGTAAACTAAACATGAAAAAAAATCTGAAAATTTCACACATTGAAAACATGCATCTTATGGTTCTATAGAAATAAGAACCATGCAATTCATAGCTGTACAACTTCAGAAAGAAATAAAAGACCGAACACTGCCAGAGACAGGGCATCAGTGTCAATGCAACATTGAGTAGCTATGTTCAAACCAAAACTAGTAGTAAACTAGACATGCAAAAAATATGAAACTTGTACACATTGAAAACATGTATCTTATGGTTTTAAAGATATAAGAACCATTCAATTCAGAGTTGTACAACTTCAAAAAGAAATAAAAGACCAAACACTGCCAAAGACAGGGCATCAGTGTTAGTGTAACATTGAACAACTATGTTCAAACCAAAACTGGTAGTAAACTAGATATGTAAAAAATTTGAAAATTGTATACATTGAAAACATGCATCTTATGGTTCTAAATAGATAAGAATCATGCAATTCAGAGCTGTACAACTTTAGAAAAAAATAAAAGACCGAACACTGCCAGAGACAGGGCATCAGTGTCAATGCAACATTGAGCGGCTATATTCAAACAGAAATTGAGAGTTAACTAGACATGAAAAAAGTCTAAAAATTTTACACCATGAAGATATATGTCTTACGGTTCTAATGACACCAACATTGCTAAATTTCAAGCTCTATAGCTCCAGAAACAAATCAAACACTGCCTACTGCCAGAGCTATCTGACAAACCCAAAAATGAAGATGTTCATGACTTTATTTATTTGTGTGCCAAGAAAAATATAACAACATCAAATATCACAGCAAGTAAAGTGGTGAAATTATGAGTCTAATGTATTTCTTACAGCACATACCAAAAGAAAAAACACCTATGTCCTCACAAACAAGTGATAGAGCCAATAAACGAATTTTTTCTCTTAGTCATTAAAATAGCAAAGCAGTCAAGTACAAGATGATTCCCCCTTTCAATTAAGTCTAATGGAACAAAATTTAACAGCAGCAATAGAGAGCCCAAACAGCCTAGGAACATGAGCCAAAAAAAGTCTCATGAGTTAGCCAAAATCAATGCAAGAAAGACATGGAAACAAAATCAGGACAGCAACCAATTCAACCCCAAAACAGTCACAAAACCTTGAAGTAGTGTGCGAAACAACTATCATTTATGCTCCCAACAAACCACCATTCATCTACAAAATGACCACTTACAACCATGAACTTAGCCATAACAGAGTTACCCTTAAATAGCCCCCATTTGAATCAAAACAACGAGTAAGATTAATCCAAGACAAACCAAAGATAACAGCAATTTATACCCAAAATAATGACCAACTTAAACCCAAAAACAGCAACACTAACCACATATTTATACCCAGAACAGCCAAATGAAAGTGCGGAATCTTTGCATGATAATGCAGCAAAAACCTTCATACATACTACCAAGATATATATAAAAACAGACAGCATAGTTCCACATGTCACAGCCTCTATTTTTATGGAATTATATCTTCAAATTCACACACTTCAATAAATGAAACTTTATCATACTTAAGTCTTTTATGGGTCATTGACACATTCTTAAAGAGTTTTGGGTATTTGCTTCCATTATTATGTTTCATTATCCATTCAGCAGCAAGGAACACATAATAGTATTCAATCAACTCAAAATCACACAACCTGAGAAATATAAATTTCAGAACATAGCAGTTCCAAGCCAAGTTGCATCTAAGTGATTTCTTATCAGAGACATAAATTACATATTATGAAGAAACATCTTAAAACAAAAAACATATTCATCTATGAATGCATGAACAATCTTTTACCAATAAAGAACCGTCTAGAAATTCATCTATTTAATTAACACGGAAGGACAAATATTATGAAAACTAAATAACCCTTTAACTGGCCAGCATAATGTATCACAAGAATAAATCTATCATAAGGGTCAAACACATAGATTCAAATTCCAACTCACAAACACAACCAACTTGAGATGTACCCATACCGAAAATCAGAGAAAGGAAAAAGAATCAAGAAAAGTGGAAGCTAACCAATGAAAAATCAGTTTGGAGATGAATATCTAGAGCACCCTTTGAACCTTGTTGTCCTCCGTAGCTCTTTCTTCAGCTTCAGTTCTGTCTCCAATTCCCTCTTCTTCACACTTTTGCTCCCAATTTATTGAATGCTTTTTCCTTTCTCCTCTGCCCTTTTCTTTCTCCTTTATTAGTTCTTGCCCTTAGTCTCTCTGGTTTTTCTCTCACAGGAAACCATTTTCTGCTTCTCTACTCTGCTGTGTATTTTTGCTCTCTGCTGAAAGCTCTCCCTAAAAAACCGTTTTTCCCCTTTTGCTCTCTTCTCACGTTGCTCTTCCTTTGCTATGCTCCTCACCTTCTCACGTTGCTCCCCTTTTGCGTATAACTCATTTCTCCTAGATATTTTGTTTGTAATTTCCTATTTTGCCTTCCAACTACTACATACTCCTTTTTCTCTTTTTTTAAATTGCTTTATTTACTTCATTTGCTTAGTTACTTATTTAAAAGAAAAGATAATTCATGGCTTGGACCAATGCAATGATGCAAAAAGCAATTAACCAAACTTATTTATATTTTTTTATCTACTATTTAGAAAAATTAAAAAAATAAAAGATTGGCCAAATGAGCTTAAATGAAAAAGGGTCTAGTTGACAATAGATTGAGCTTAGGGTTTCTTTAATCACAAAAATCTAAACAATAAAAAAAAAGTACTAATTAGAATTTAAGAATTTATCTATTTCTTTTATATATTTTTAAACCATAAAAAAAATCCTAACAAAATACGGTGTCTACAGAATAGTCTTTTGTAGGAAAGCGATACTCCATTGATGACATGTTTAAGTGTGAAAGAAATAAACGTTATTTCTACTTACATTGATTCTTCTACTTTGTGGCATACTAGATTAGGACATTTAAATTATCATACTGCTAAAGTATATGTCAACTCATAATTATATTGACTACAAGCATGTTCATAAAGATAAATTTGAAATTTGTGTTGAAGCAAAAATAACAAGAAAACTTTTTCCTAAATTAGAACGTGAAATACAAATTTTAGATTTAATTCATTTTGATATTTGTGAATTAAATGAAAAATTAACCAAAAGAGGAAAAATGTATTTCATTACATTTATATATGGTTGTTCTCATTTTTTATATGTATATTTATTGAGAACAAAAGATGAAGCATTTAACAGATTTAAGAAATTTGAATATGTGGTAGAGAATCAAAAGGAAAGAAAAATTAAAATAATTCGAAGTGATAGATGTGGAGAATATTTCTCTACAAAATTTGATAAATTCTGTGAAGAAAATGAAATAATCCATCAAAAAATTGTCCCTTTTACACCTCAACAGAATGGACTAGCAGAAAGAAAAAATAAAACCCTAATTGAAGTGGTAAATGTTACGCTTTTAAATGTTAAATTACCATATAACTTGTGGAGTGAAGCTTTACTTACTGCTTGTCACATTCATAACAAAGTTCCTTCAAATTTCAACATACGAAGTTTCGAATGAAAAGAAACCAAATATGAATTCTCTTAAAGTGTGTGAGTGTGTTACATTATATAGACTTCCTAATTCTCAAAGAACCAAATTAGGGCCAAGAGGAATTAAAATTATTTTTATTGGTTATGTACAAAATTTCAAATCATATAGGCTACTTAATTTAGAGTCTAATGTTATTGTGGAATCTATTCATTTTGACTTTTTTGAAGAAAAATTCATGTTAGATCAAGTTGTGTATGAACTTGAAAATATTCTGCATGAACTAAAAAGTGGTATGCATGAAACCACAAAATTCACAGGATCAAAATAGTTTTGATACTATTGATTCTCTTGCTAAGGGTAAGAGGAAACTAGTAAGTGAACCATCTGAACCAAAAAGAAGTCAAATGCCAAGAAAAGAAAAATGCACTGATCCTGAATTCATTACTTTTTTGGTATAAGGTAATAGAAATTGGGTTATTAAAAAGATAAAAGTATTATTAAACATTGAGAGTGAGCATAAAACTTTTGAAGAAGCAATAGCTTCTAGAGATACAACTTTCTAAAAAGAAGCTATGAATGATGAAATTGACTCAATAATGTCTAATAATACTTGGGTCTTAGTTGCTTACCACTTGGCTCAAAATTCATTGGTAACAAATGAGTTTTTAGAAGGAAATATAATTTTGATGGTACATTGCAAACCTTTTAAGCAAGACTAGTTAGTCTCTATGTTGATGATATGCTTATATTTGGTACCAACATGCATGACATAAATGAAACTAAGAAGTTTCTGACCTCAAAATTTAAGATGAAAGATCTTAATGAGGTCAATATAATTTTGGGTATCAAAGTTACTAAGCATGATCATGGGTTTACTTTGAGTCAAACTCATTACATAGAGAAAATTTTGAGCAAATTTGAACATCTCAAAATTAAAGAGTATGGTACTCCATATGATACTAGTGTAAAACTTGTGAAAAATATTAATAGACCTATAGAACAATTGAAGTATGTCATTACTATAGGAAACTTAATGTAGGCAATGCAATGTACAAGATCAAATATTATTTTTGCTGTGTGCAAATTGTCAAGATTTACAAATAGTCATAGTACAAAATATTGGGAAGCAGTTGGAAAGGTACTTGGATACCTTAAAAGTACTGTAAACCTAAAGTTGTCTTATATATATTTTCTTGATGTGCTAGAAGGTTATTCATATGCAAACTAGAGAACAAGAGCTAGTGAAAGTATTGCAACAACATGTTGGATAGTTACACTAGCTGGAGGTGCAATATGTTGGACATCAAAGAAACAAATATGTCATGCCCATTCTACCATGGAGGCAAAATTTATTACTTTGGCTATTGCAGGTAAGGAAGCTGAGTGGTAAAGAAACATGTTGTTTGAAATTGAGTTGTGGCCACAACCACTGCCACCTGTTTCCATACACTGTGATATTGAGGCTACAATGTCTTATGCTTTCAATAATATGTATAATGAAAAGTCAAGGCATATTAGTCTAAGGCATGATTATATTAAAGAATTAATATTGAGTGGTACCATTTCACTTTTCTATGTAAAATTTGCAAGTAATTTGTTGATCCTCTTACTAAACCTTTACCAAGAGATATGGTGTAGAGGACAACATGTAAATGGGACTAAACTGAACCCTCAAGACACCAGTGATAGTAACCCAACTTTGAATTACCAAACTAGTAATTACTAAAGTTTAATGGGTAACAATAATTCATTGATAAGTATCTATTCCAGCACTAATTAAGAAGAGTCTCATACAAAATATGAGGTTAATGTTTGTTGTTACGTTGAGATTATGAACTTAGCTCTTAATGGAGTTATAAAAAATTGTCTATTGTAACAAGGACAATGGAATGAACTCCACCTATGTGAATATGAAGTGATGTCACTTCAACAAAAGGTTTAATGAGTTTTAACTTTGAAAATATTCACACAAAATGGAATTGCTTGACACATGACCATTTAAATAGTGCTAGGGCTATTAAAACCTCTTTGGAGAATTTTATAAATATGATGTGTGTGATATTTTCCATCCTAACAGCAAGAAGTCTTGGTTTAATCTTCGCACACCAAGTACGTCATTAGCATCCTTAGATATTTACACTAATTTAAAGGTTTAAATTTGTGAGATATCTTCTTATATGCATCATATTTATTGTGAATGATTTAATTTACAAACTAATAGGTTTGAATGTTGAATAGTTTGTAAACTTGAGTTGTGGAACCAAGTTCCACATTGGATAAAACAATGTAAGGATAAGGCTTTATAAAAGGCAAACAAAGAACACAGTTCAAGTTAGTTTGACCCAATTTAGATGTCAGTTATTTATTTTAAAAAGTTTTATTAAATCAAACAATTGTAACTGTTTGATTAATGTCTGTTCCCAACAGACAATTGTGTCTATTCCCAAAAAAACAGTTGTGTTTGTTCATAACTAACCAAACAATTTTTTTTATAAGTGTCTTTTCAAGTCTATAAAAAGGAAGTTTCAAATGAATTAAGATTCATATTTTCCATTAAGAGTTTTTTTAGAGCTTTGTTGTATTCTAGGGTAACTTGTTTTTGTAGAGAAGTGATATTACACTCAAGATAATGTAATTATTCACGCTTCAAAACTAACTATTTTATTGTTTCCTTGATACTATTTCTAACAAATATCAGGACTCAAAGTGAGCTCAAAAATGGTTTCACCGGAACAACAATCAAGAAACATCTTGCGCAACACCATTGGCAAGTCGCTGTCAGTGATTCACTCCCACCAGTAAACTACCACCAGAGGCCAAACAAGAAACAACCAAGAATCCCAAGCCAAAATCCTAAAGAATTGGAGATTTCTCTGACATAGGTCCTAGGGCGAGAGAGAGACAAACAGAGATACATTGGTGGCAGTGGCACTGTGTGCCTGTGCCAGTGTGACCATGTGAGATGCGAGAGGCCGAGAGCGAGGGACCGCTTACTGCCTCGATATGTTTGTTCATGAGCTATTTGCAATTCTAGTTTTACTCAAAATTAGTGGGAAAAGCTCAGGGGTTCTATGCCTCTACATCACGGAGTGAAGTTGGTCTTCTAACCATTTTTCAATAAGATGAGACATATTCCGGTAGTAGGAGGTGGGTTTTTCCTTTCTCTCTTTTTTTTTTTTTTTNTTTTTTTTTTTTTTTTTTTTTTTTGTAATCTTCAGCTCTAAAACAGCTTCGTTTTAGTAGAATACCAGCTCTTACATGCCACGTCAATATTTAACTATCCAAGTCAGCACTAAACTATTCACATGTTTAAATCTATTAAGTTTCTCAAATGGGACCCTAACGGTGGACCTAGGTGATGGATGGAATGAATATTAAGGGACCTATATGATACAAAAAATCTTCCAAGTACCTAAGTGATTCTGGATGCATCTTTCAAAGTACCAAAGTAACCTTTTACTCTTGGTCTAAATGAAAGTAGACTACATTCAGTGGAGAATCTAGAGACTAATGATAGTAACTGTTAATACCCAAAATATTCATTACCCATTGCTATAGTAAGAAAACCAATATACCCCTGCTAAGGTATGCATCTCCTAAATAATATCTTCAGAGCTCTCTCTCACGCTCGGAGCCCTCTTTTTTCTCTGGAGTTTTCCTCACTGCCCTTGGCTCACCTTGCTAACTTGAGCGTCGGAGGTGGCACCGGAGCTCCGGCTCCGGCCTTCCTTGACCGTACTTCTCCCTCCTGCAGGTTGCTCAGAACCGGTCATCGACAGTAACATATTATAAATATTAATCATTAATCTAACTTATATATCCGTTTGAAGCTAAAAGAACTACATGTCTCACTGATTTGGTGGTTTAGTTTTCATCTCTTCTCTTTTTTCTTGATACACTATTTTTCTGCCTCCTCTCTATTTTATTTTCTTCTGTTCAGCCTTCAGTGGCAAATCTAGAAACAACTCAATTTTTTTTTTTTGGGGGGGGGGGGGGGAGCAAACTATGAGAGTGGGGGGCTAAACTAAAAAAATGTGAGAATCTCAAAATTTTTATTCTTAAGAATTTTAGTAAAAAAATCAAAAGAATTTGGAAGGGTGCCCCTGCTGGCCCCCCTGTAAATCTGTCACTGCCTACATTAATTAACTTTTAGCACACAGAAGTTGATGGAAGAAATAATTTCTCTGTTATGCATAGCTTTAAGTGAAAGGGAGTGATCAAATTCATTATTGCAATGCTGATATGCTCTAGGAGGAAATTAGTTTTGTTTCATGTATTTTTTTGAGATATAAAATATTGTATATAATGTTATGATGATCAAGTATTTTAGCTTATATCCTGTTGTGCCAAAAAATTGGTTTGTTCAAACATTTCTGAAATATTGAGTCTTGAATGGAGGCAGGTAAGCACAGAATATCTTCATTTTATGATATCTATTTATCCTTTTCGCTTTGCATTGCTTTCAGAGATTCTTGGTGTGTTGCTTGGTTATGTGTTAAAGGTGATTCTTACGAACATTATTTCCATTAGTTTGTTTTATTAACTAGGAGGATGTAAGACATTTCCTCCAAACTATGTTGTTATTTGTCATGCTCTTTGGTACAAAATTTTATATTCATACAGGAGCTATTTGCTATTGTTGCTACAGGGTTTCAATCCTCATGTTTTACAACAGTTGTTTCTTTTTTTAAAAGGTCACCTCGTGGTGCTATAAAGATTGTGGGTAATTAAATAGTAACGTGGTTCGGTATATTTATTTAGAAGAATTAAACTTCTTTTAAATTGGGTTTTAGTCAATAAGAGAGCTATCCCCTACCACATGATTAGTTAGTCTAAGTAGGAGGTGCTGTCACATAGTACCAGTGTCTTGCAAATGCAGGTGCAGTTTGAACTTTGAACCTTTATTTCTTAAAAGGTTTGGTATGTCTTATGGCATGTTAACGGGGGACTTATTTTTTCTTATAGTAATATGTTAATTCTAAAATAATATATTCAATTTTAAGAGATTGTTTACCGAATATTATTATTATTATTATTATTATTCTATCAAACAGAAGTAGAAACTAACCTAAATTGGTAACCTAATGCTAGCTGAGAACAGAAGTGGATGACGGCTTTCATTTGCAAACCCAAACTCCTACTGCAGAAATAAGAGATGCGCATGATGAAGATGACTATATATGAAATGCTTATACATGTAATTTTACTTTTACCGATGTTTAAATCCATATATTAGGTTCACATTATAATTTATTTTAACAATTATGAATTGTTGACTGTCTTTTTTGGAAGATTTAAATGTAAGTCTAATTTCTTACCACAATTTGATTTAAATTCTCAAAAATAATTTTCACTATGCAATGCACAGGCATAAGACTTTATTAAGTTTGACATTGCATAAACACTTATTATTATAAGCCTAAAGCAAAAAATGGGTCGTTATTTAAGTAAGATAATTTTTTGAATTTAAATTGGAAATTAGTTACCAGGAAAAGCTCTATGTATTGGTACATATTCCTGTATTGTTGAAATTGGAAATTATGATTTTGATTCTTAATAATATTTTGGTTCATATAATTCTTTTTTTGATTCTTTAAAATATTTTTAAACTATCCAAGTGCTATTCTTTAATTGATATAACTACCTTTATAATCAACTATGGTTCCAAAAAAAAAAAAAAAAAAAAA
>QAOA01007603.1:363218-422675 GCA_003255065.1 Cercis canadensis | reverse complement strand
CAAAAAAAAAAAAAAAAAAACTATGGCGGATTTATAATTCTAAATAAAAAATAGATTGATTCAAAGCTTCATCTCAAAATATTAGTATTATATATTGTTGTCCATGCCGTATAAAACAATTCTTCAAATAGTATACTATTATTATATAAGAAAAAAAATAGTATCCTTCAAAAATTATTACTATGAATTTTGACTACAACACTATGGTATAATCTTCTTTTTTTTTTATGTGAATACCATGGAATAATCTTTGAAGATAAATGTTTGTTATATTAAAATCTTGGAGGTTTCTTAGATACTTTTCATATTTATGTATTATGTCATATTATATGAGATTAGCCAATATGAGAATGATACATGTATAAATTAACTGTTTTTAAATTTATTTTAAAAAATAAAATAAAATATATTTATATTCAATAAAATATTAAAATTACGTATGCTTGACACGTCAGTGTAGTATGACATACTCGTGTAGTATCATAAAATCCCCATAAAATCTTTTATATTGTTTATAAATTTTTAGAGTGTATAGGAATTCTATTTTATATTGTTAATTTAATAAACAAAAATAATTGACGTGATGCACGGGTACAGCACAAGTTAAAAGGCGTGGGACTAAGGTTTCTCCAAAAACAAAAGTATAAAAGTTGGGGAAAGGATATCCGGAATATTCTTTCATGGCCACGCTAATTTTTTTATTTTATTTTTCTAGTTTTGTTGCTTGAATTTTGGCTATCCATTTTATTTTTGTCTAAATTTTTAATTAATTATTTATCTAGACATAAATTGATATTAAGATTTTTTTTATGAAAATTATATTTGATATATTATGGCCATATGCTGGATCAAAACGGCACTCGGAGTCAATTTCATGTGCCTTGTCAAATAATAATAGCCTAAGATATTTTGTTATATTTTTTTTCTGAAATTAAACTATTAAAAATGGTGAGTGACTCCCTCAAAAAAAATGGTGAGTGACAAAAAGGAAATAAATAAATATGTGTGGTGCCTAGTCATTTGTGCAATTTTGTCTAAAAATAATAATATTTTATGGTCAAAATCATGGTTTTCTCTTGTTTTTTTTACAAGAGCATAATATGCTTTTTAAATACCGTTAAATTGTTATATATATAAAAGGTATAGACAATTACTCTCAAATTTTAACACTTAAAAAAAATTCAAAAAGTTTTAGAGACATATATAATTTTTAAGAGATGCTTGTGACCTCATGTGAAATTATTAAAATATTTTATTAATAATATGTATTTTTTCTATTCATATATATGTAAATTATATTTATATTTGAGAATGATAATCACATATTAAATTAATAATTATATATCAAACCATTTGTAACTAAGTAATACTAATATTATCTTTAAGACTTATGAATGTTGAATTTAAAAAAATAATAAAAATAATAAAAAATTAATAATTATATTTTTTGTATATAATAATTATGGTATATAAATATAATAATTATATAATTTAAAAGATATTTTTATCTTTTTAAAATTTTTGTTTTTTTTCAACTATTAAAACTTGAAAATATAATTTTTTTAAAAGAAAAGTAAAGAAAGGGGAGAAGGGACTGGAGAGGCGTGGAATGTGATGCTTTTGCCCACGCCAAGCCCAATCGTACCCTAAATCTGGTAAAACTCAGACGGCATGAGATGCTTTTAAATCAGTGGGTGCGGTTGGGTTAGGTGCACAGAATTAGAATCGAATAGGAGACCTGTGAACACGTATTAACGCTTCTAGCAGCATTTATAAAAAGAGCGTCAAAGGGTTGCAACTTGCAGTTGCACTTTTTAGATTTCCCGTTTGCTGCTGTTGTTTTTATTCACCTTCCAGTCTTTCTTGTGGTGTGGTCGTGACATTTGTCTTTTGTCCTCGACAGAACAAAGAAAGGTATGTATTTGTAGTCTACTTTCCCTATTCGCTCTGATCTGTGATAGTTTTGGGATTTTGTTTTTGTTGATTTGTTGCCAATCCAATCCCATTTCATTTTGCCAGAGAAACGTAGGTAGCAGAAAGAAAAAAAAGATATGGCGAGCTCAGGTGTCTCATGGAAATTGCCAGACCACCGAAAGCTTCCAAAGGGTAAGACGGTGGCTGTAGTGGTTTTGGATGGATGGGGCGAGGCCAACCCCAATGAATACAACTGCATCCATAAAGCTGAGACACCCGCTATGGATTCCCTCAAACAGGTACTCATAGATTCGCTCTACCCTGTGCTTTTCTTCACTCCGATCCGATCTGCTTTTTTTGCCATTTTCTAGATCGCCTTTTCTTTGGCCTCTACTCTTTGAGACCTTATACTCGATCCATTATTGTTTTGTTTTATTTTTTTATTGTTACTTACTACTGATGTTTTAAGTTTTTTCAAAACATCTCACTTGATTGATTTTTTCATTCTATTCAAATGAATTGGAGTTCTCTTTTTTTTTTCCTTGTCTTATATTCTGTGTGAGGTCTTCCCTTCACCCCCTGAGAGAGAGAGTTCCTCTTTCATTTCTTTATTAAATTAAATTATTATTGTTTATTTTGATGTATAGGGTGCCCCTGACAAATGGAGATTGGTCAAGGCTCATGGTACCGCAGTAGGCCTTCCAACAGAAGATGACATGGGCAATAGTGAAGTTGGTCACAACGCACTTGGTGCTGGGCGCATATATGCTCAAGGGTAAAACTAGACCATCCTCACTATTTAGCAGAAACGACTATATCATACAATAAAAGCAATGTAGTTGTAATGCCTCCCCTAATCCTTGAACACATTATCCATACCAAAATAATCCAAAATTTGACACAATCAGAAAAATTCAGCAAAAACTCAAGTTGCGAAGAGTAGACGCCAGTCTAGT
Source organism: Cercis canadensis (assembly GCA_003255065.1). Taxonomy (NCBI): domain Eukaryota; kingdom Viridiplantae; phylum Streptophyta; class Magnoliopsida; order Fabales; family Fabaceae; genus Cercis; species Cercis canadensis. The sequence goes on along the minus strand of QAOA01007603.1, from coordinate 419,805 downwards.
ACTCTAATATTTTCAGCCATTATATATTGGGCTGAATTTTCAGACATTTTTTATGTAATCAAACAAAATTCACACATTGCTCCTGCTCTGATCTCACATATCATGAGATGTTGTGCACAAATATCAAAACTTAGGCCCCATAATTAGAGTTAGCCCCGGATTTAAATGGTTGGGTACAGTGCAACTATACTAATAGAATAGGGGGTAACATGGTGAAATCAAAAGATCAAGAGATCTTGCAACTACACCAATAGATTAGTGGGGACATGCAAGAAGAGAAATCTTTTTAAAGGTCGTCCTATTACCCCTTTGATCTTCTGACTTTTAGACAGATAAGCACTAAATAATATGTAATGTAAAGTTGTTTGGTAGTTTGGGAATCTACCCTTGGATGAATTGCTGTGCCTGCTATTCTTTTATGTCATGGCCAAAATAATTGGTTTTATGTGGGATTAGTTCTCACTATTTATAGCACTACTTCCTGAATTATCTTACAGTTGTTGTTAGATTTACAATGTTTATATATGTCCCTCATTCTCTAGCTTCAAGATCCAGTATGATAATCTATAAACATATTTTTCTTATTATATTTCACTTTTCCCAAGGTCTTATTGTCTTTTGTGTCTTGTATCTTTGTTTTACTGCATTTTGTAATTGGTATCTTAGAATCTATTGTCATGTACTGACTACTGTCTGTTTTGAAATATTAAGGGCCTGTTTGTTTTAGATTTCATATTTTCATTTCCTATTTTCATTTCTTGAAATATGTTTTCATTTTTAAATTTTCATTTTTAAAAAATATGTTTGCTGAAAATTTTCTATTTCCATTCTCAAACCACATCCCCTCCTCCCTCTCCATCCCTATCTAGCTTTCTCACTCGGCTTCACATCCTTGTTTGTTCCTTCTTTCTTTTCCGGTGACTAGCTTCTCAAGTGACACGCCAGGGTTGGAAACGATAGAGAGAAAGAATAGAGAGACATAGAGAAAGGAAACGATAGAGAGAAATAACAGAGAGACAGAAAAAGAAAATAGACAAAACAAGAGGAATAGAAACAGAGAGACCAAAGCAGGGAGAAAGGGAGCAGATGGAATTTCAGATTTAGTGTGTGAAGCAATCATCTTGTTCATCTCCAAAGCAGCATTCCCAATCCCACCCTTCACCAATTCCCCTGCTTTCATGGTTATAGTGCTAACCATAACTGCATTTCCAAAATAGTTCTCTGGCAATAGTGGGTTCCGCATTCTGGGTCTAACACCAATCCTTTGAAAAGTAAAATATCCTCTGTTTTGGCACTTCTGAATTGAACCCATCAGCAATTTCCATTTCCTTTGTAAAAGGAATGCGTATTGGGGGTTCCACCCCATCAAGAAACCAAGGGTTAAAAGCTGGTGGCTTTGGTACTTTCTTTGAACCATCACCAATGGTTAATCCTTTGTCTCCTTACTTCTGGGCAATCCTTTGTCTCCTTTATTCTTCAGACAACATGTGGGAGAATTGAGTAGATGAAGGGTGTAGGTCGTAGATGACAGTAGAGAAGCATTTGCATGTAGAAGAAATAGAAATTTAGTCACATAAATTACAAGTATGCCACCGGTCTTTGTCAGAAAACAGTGAAAACGTCTAAAAGACGTTTCTAGTTTTTTACCAATTTTTGGAAATATTTCCAATGTTTTCAATGAAAACATTTTCATTTATACTCAACCAAACGTATTTTTAAGTTTATTTTCATTTTCAATAAAAATGAAAACAGTAAACAGCCAAACCAAGCAGACCCTAAAATGTTATTGTCTCGCCTATTAAATGCGCTATTCAGTCTTTTTCATTTAGTTTTCTTGTTTTTAATCAATTCTTCCGCTTCACCTGAAGTAATTTGTGGTGCATCAACTGAAAAATGGGATATCTTGGTCTGTGATTGTAGTGCAAAGCTTGTTGACCTTGCGCTAGCCTCTGGAAAAATTTTTGAAGGTGAAGGTTTCAAATACATAAAAGAAAGTTTTGAAACTGGCACGCTGCATCTCATTGGGTTACTAAGTGATGGTGGAGTTCACTCTCGACTTGATCAGTTGCAGGTGAGTCTTTTAGGTTTGCACTTTTGTTCCTTCACCATTCCAAATTGATTCTTTCAATATTGACTGTTATGTTGTACAGTTGTTGCTTAAAGGGGCTGGTGAGCGTGGTGCTAAAAGAATCCGTGTCCATATTCTCACAGATGGCCGTGATGTTTTGGATGGTTCAAGTGTAGGATTTGTGGAAACTCTTGAAAACGATCTCACAAAATTACGGGAGAAAGGTGTTGATGCAAGGATTGCGTCAGGTGGAGGTCGTATGTATGTGACAATGGATCGTTATGAGGTATGGATATGACTAGTCTGGGGTTGATCTTCAGCATGCATAAGTCAAGCATCTTTAGTTGGTCCTAGTTTGGAGTATAGCTGTACTTTTGATGCATTACCTCCATTATTGGAATGGATTTGCAAACAATATTAAAATGCCCTTATCATGGACTTGGATGTTTATGGTGCCTGATTGCATTGGTTATTTGTGTTCTGCATGTAGCTTTTTTCACTATTACAAAAATTTCTGGTCTATGATGGTGTATCTTCATCAGATATGGCACGAAGCATTCAATTGATTCACTTCAAAAATAGCTTTTATGGTTATTCATCCTTTCATAGTGGTAATAAATCTGTGTCATTTATTTTCAAACTTAGTGCCACAGCTGCATGTGGCCATGAGTAATATACATCAACCAATTTTTACTGACAGAAGTATTTAGGTTCATTTCTTTAATGCCACAATGGCCTCTTATGTTTGGCAAAGGAAAACAACATGAATGGGGATGTGTAAAGCACTTTCCCGTAGAATTTGGACTATAGATAGAATTGCTGTTATTGTTAGCAAGTGTGCTTTCAGTTGAAACTCCATCTGTATATTAACTTATGCTACATTAATTTACAATGATTTTGGGACTTGTTGCAGAATGATTGGAATGTTGTGAAACGAGGATGGGATGCTCAAGTTCTCGGTGAAGCCCCCTATAAGTTTTCAAGTGCTGTTGAAGCTGTCAAAAAACTGAGGGCAGAACCAAAAGCTAATGACCAGTACCTACCTCCTTTTGTTATTGTGGACGAGAACGGGAAGCCTGAAGGTCCAATAGTTGATGGTGATGCCGTTGTTACATTCAACTTCCGGGCAGACCGTATGGTTATGATTGCTAAGGCTCTTGAATATGAAAATTTTGACAAATTTGATAGAGTTCGGTACCCTAAAATTCGCTATGCTGGACTGCTTGAATATGATGGTGAATTGAAGCTTCCAAGTCATTATCTTGTTGCTCCACCAGAGATTGAAAGGACCTCTGGTGAATATTTAGTGCATAATGGTATCCGTACTTTTGCTTGCAGGTGAGTTTTCACCATTTCAATCCTTAGTTTGACTCTTAGTCCTTCTACATGTTCATTCTATTCTTGATGGTGGATGTGATGAAAAAACTATGTAATGCATGAAGAGTCATTTTTTCCTTTTTGTTAGCTTAACCTTATACATAAGTGTATTCCATTTGAGCCATTAGCACTTGGGTTGATGAAAAAATTACTTTGGGCGAGGAGAGTTGGAAGTAGCTATTGACATTTCTTTTATTAAACCACCTTTCTGGCTTCTTGAGTTGGGGTTTAGGTGATAGTATTTTTTCTTCAATCCTCTTCATCATCTAGAAATAATCACTCTTGAATTTCTTGTTGAACAGTGAGACTGTTAAATTTGGTCATGTCACATTCTTCTGGAATGGAAATCGCTCGGGGTATTTTAACCCACAAATGGAGGAGTATATTGAAATTCCTAGTGACTCTGGGATTACATTCAATGTCCAACCGAAAATGAAGGCATTACAGATTGCAGAAAAGGCAAGGGATGCTATCCTTAGCCAGAAATTTGATCAGGTATTTAAATGGCTAGACGTTATATATGGAGTCAAGGTGTAGGCCAAATATATTTCACTTACTATGTTGTTTTATGTGTTGCATAGGTACGTATTAACCTACCAAATAGTGACATGGTGGGGCATACAGGTGACATTGAAGCAACAATTGTGGCTTGTAAGGCAGCTGATGATGCTGTGAAGGTACGAACTCATAGTTTTCCAAATTTGCTGGAGCAGTTTTTTAAACTCATTTTTGTGTGATCTCTAGATAAAAATTTTAGAATCGTATGTTGATGTAAGGATTATTATTATGAACAAAAAAAGGAAGAAAAAACACACAGCTCAACTGGTCCAAGGATCTCCTGAAAAGGTTGAGGTCCTAGGTTCGAATCCCTATCCCCTCATATCCCGAGCTAGAAAATATAGCTGTACCTACCTAATGGCAAAAAAGCAAAGGAAGAAAAGAGTGATGCTTTGGAGGTCAGTGATAAAAGGTTAATTTTGGAAATAGCTGAGCAGCAATCTTTAAGATTCAATGAACAAAGATACCCGAAATAAAAAGAAGGCTATATGGTATCTTTCAATTTTTCGTAATTAAAAAATACCTGGCATGGCCAACGATGATTTTTTTTTTCTTCTTCTTATTGCTTATCGGATAGCTTTAGCATTTTTCTTTTCCCTAAGGAGGGGAAATGGCAAATGTCTTTTGATGGCTGGACATCGTCCTTCACCTGAGAAAGGAGCCCAACCTTGCATTCACTTTTATGAACTTTTTCTGATTACACAGAAAATAAAAAAGAAAACCAAAAGAGGAGGCGATGGCTAGCTACTCACTTTAATATGTATGTAACTGCAGATGGTCCTTGATGCAATTGAGCAAGTGGGTGGGATTTATGTTGTCACTGCTGATCACGGAAATGCAGAGGACATGGTGAAGAGAGATAAATCTGGAAAACCTCTTCTTGACAAAAATGGAAATGTCCAAATTCTAACTTCTCACACTCTTCAGCCTGTAAGTTTTAAAATTCTTTACATTCTTTGATGATGAATTTATGTGCACACTAATGTGGTATGCTTTTGATGGCTCATGGATAATGGATGAGTTGTGGGATCTCTTAGAAATCATTATAGGTGTTCTAGCACAGGTTTTTTTTCAAAAAAAAGATTTTTTAATGGGAACTAGAGCCGAGGTTTTTTTGTTAAATAACTGAGACAAAATGTCTAAATATTGATATCATTTCTTTAAGGCCTCTTAACAAAGTGGTCTTTGACCAAGCCATTTGGGTGTGGGCTTTTTTTAGTACGCAATTGCATAACCACTATAGATGACAATATTAACTCTAGTTCTAAGTCTCTCGTGTTTTTCTTCTGCTTGTTAAGGTGCCAATTGCAATTGGGGGTCCTGGACTGTCACCTGGTGTTAGATTCCGGAAAGATGTTCCAAACGGTGGGCTTGCTAACGTTGCTGCAACTGTGATAAATCTTCATGGATTTGAGGCTCCTAGCGACTATGAGCCAACTCTCATAGAGGTAGTTGATAACTAGGGCAACAATATGTGATTATTAAGTGCACAATTTAGCGCAAGGCTACAGATTTCAGCCTTCGATTAAATAAGTGAAGATTTTTGTCCCTCCACCTTTATGGTGGGTTTTGTCCTTCTGAATTCTTCTTAGTATCAGCCTGCGGTTGACAGAACTGGATAATTTATTAGTGCAGCTTGGTCTGTAGTTCTTTTTGTCAAGTTTCTTTCTTTGTCCTTGAGTAATCATTTAACCAGGTTACTTGCTTTGAGTGCTACCTTAAATGCCATCTCTAAATCATGCTTATAATGTTGTGATATTCTTCTCGAGTCACTTTTAACTTGTATTGATGCTTGGCAAACCTAGAATCTGGTACATCTGAATAATATCGGTCACTGAAAATAATTACAAGTAGCATTTAAGCCAAATTATTCATGACGGTAAAATGGTTATCCTTATCTGATAGATAGACGGTAATTATCCTCATGTAAATTAGAAAAATGATGAGTATATAATCTAGTTGAAAAGAGTCAAAGTAACATAATATGTTTGTGTGACTAGCATCTCAATTGGATGCAAATTTTCACCTCATCAACATAACACAGACATATGTTTTTTGAATTTTTTTTGTCTGTTACTAATATAATGGAAGGGGTAATTTGCACATTTTAAAAGTTTATGGGGTGTTTTGCACATTTTCAAATATTTTAGGGTGAATTGCACGTTAAAGGGGTAAATTGAACTTTTTTCTAATTATTATATTGGATGAAAGACAGTAGGACACAGGTATGATAAGATAAAATATTTGTGAGAAATTTTTTCTTTTAATGAATCTAACAAAAATGCATACTGCAACTACTATTGAAATATAAGGAATACATTCTCACTACTTTCTCTTTTATTTGAACCCTTGATCTTGTTTACATGGAAATTCCTTATATGTTATTTTCAACCATTATGGAAATTGCTTTCAAAAAGTTTATTTCATGATGGAATCTAAGAGAAGGGTAATAATTGATTGTGAAAAATTAATATTAAAATATTAGGTGTGGTCTAATAATAAATGTTTTGGCAGAACACAAAAAGATTAATGATCTCTACCATTATATAACCAAAAAAAATATATGATTTTAAACATTAATTTTATGTTTGGATTATAGTATTTGAGAGTTGATTTTATAACAATCAGATTTGTTTAAATTATATTTAAAAAATTACTTTTAACTATCAAATAACTAAACAATGTGCTCTTGGGGTTGGGGTAATGAGGACTTGAGGAGTAGGAGAGGACTTCTAAATTGAGAAGAAAATAGCTCCAAGCTAACAAAGAAAATAGAATTTTATCTTGAGAAATATGAAAGTGATTATGAAGGGAGTTACCCAAAAATTTTGGTCATAAAAAGCAATTTTGAAAAGATAAAAGCTAAACTAAACAACAATTTTGTGCCAAAAAAGTTCCTAAAATTAACGATTTCTTTTTCTTTTTCTATAAAAAAAATCAAAATCACTTTATCATAATTTAAAAAATAATTGAGTACAAAATTGTTTTTAAATTCAACAAACGGTTAAACAAAAAAGAAAAAATAAATTTTAATTTAAACATTATGCTTGTAAGATTTAAATTTGATTATCACTACTAGCAATTTTTTATTAATAGGCAATTTAAAAATATTATTATAAGTCATCGCTAAAACCTTTTGACATGTCCAAATTTTAGAATGAGTTAGTCTCTTTTCCACTAAACTCTTAGCTTAAAAAGAGAAGGTTCAAAATATCGTATTATATTGATGCCATATTGTTTGTAGTATTTGGGTAGAGTTGGGAGTGGCAGTGCAAGATAAAAAGAGAAAAAGGGAGGGGCAAGGTGCAAGAGGCGGAAACGAAATTCAAATTTTAAAAAGGGTGGGGAGTGAGTTTTGTCCCGATCAGTTGCGACCCGTTGGAGGAGCGCATTTGCTTTTCTGGTTTTCCCCTCTTGAGATTGAGATTGAAATTGAGTCTGAATCAAGATCATCATCAGATCTAGCAGAATCAGAATCATGGACAAGTATGAGAAGCTGGAGAAGGTAGGAGAAGGGACTTACGGGAAGGTGTACAAGGCGAAGGAGAAGGCGACTGGGAAGTTGGTGGCTCTGAAGAAGACGCGTTTGGAGATGGACGAGGAAGGTGTCCCTCCCACTGCTCTCCGTGAAGTGTCTCTCCTTCAGATGCTCTCCCAGTCCCTCTACATTGTTCGTCTTCTCTCCGTCGAGCACGTCGACAAGACTCCCAAATCTGCCACTGCCACTGCTGCCGCCGCCTCAAAACCCCTCCTCTACCTCGTCTTTGAATACCTCGACACCGATCTCAAGAAATTCATCGATTCCCACCGCAAGGGCCCCAATCCCAGACCTCTTCCCCCTTGCCTTATTCAAAGCTTCCTCTTCCAACTTTGCAAGGGCGTCGCCCACTGCCACAGCCACGGCGTCCTCCATCGAGATCTCAAACCCCAGAATCTTCTTCTTGACCACCAAAAGGGAATTCTTAAGATCGCTGACCTTGGTCTGGGCCGGGCCTTCACCGTCCCTCTCAAGAGCTATACTCACGAGATTGTTACTCTTTGGTACAGAGCGCCAGAGGTTCTCTTGGGATCCACCCATTACTCCACTGGGGTTGACATGTGGTCCGTCGGATGCATTTTCGGTCCGTATATTAGTATTACTATTTTGAATCATTCATTCATAAAACCTCGCTTTTTAATCCCATCAACTCACTCTCCATTCTGCTAATTGCTTGCCCATTGTTTTCTTCTTCATTAATTACTTGACACTCACTCGCCATTTTCTTTGTTTACTAATTACTAATATAATATTATTATATAGCTGAAATGGTGAGAAGGCAAGCTCTCTTCCCTGGGGATTCTGAGTTCCAACAGCTCCTTCATATATTCAGGTATCACTCACTAATTGGCCATATATCCAGGATGCTCCTTACTTGACATAATTATTTTTTCACCATTCAGCTATTGGCATTCTTCCTACTTTCTCCCACCTTCCAGCTTAAATATTGGCTTCCTTTTAGGTTGTTGGGAACTCCAACTGAGGAGCAATGGCCAGGAGTTACTTCTTTGCGGGACTGGCATGTCTATCCACGATGGGAGCCTCAGAACTTGGCAAGGGCCGTTCCATCCTTAGGACCTGAAGGAACAGACCTTCTTTCGGTTAGTATCTGTTTTCAATTGAATAATCGTGCTTGTGATTTTGTGTGCCTGTTGGGAACAAACTAATACAAATGAATACTACTTTTAGTGTTGGTCTAAGAGAAACTTGCAGTCCTAACTACCGCATTGACTAATAAATTAATAACTGAAACAAGTACTGTACTAATGTCTATGCCAACAGGATAATAGTCACTCATGATGCATCCTTGTATATGATAGTGTGTAAAATTATATGTAGTCAGCTTTCAAGTTTTGATCAGGAATAATATGATTGGGACCATGATTGGACTTCAATAATGTTTATGTATCCTCTTTACCTTTTCTTCCAAAATTTGTGGGAATAATGGTATATAGTATTTGTACCCTGCAGAAAATGCTCAGGTATAACCCTGCTGAAAGAATCTCTGCCAAGGCAGCACTCGATCATCCCTACTTTGACAGCCTTGACAAGTCTCAATTTTAAGACGTGCCATATAGTCACAAGGTTATATGCAGATGTATCTGTCTACCAGTATTATATAGCAGTCATTAAGAATTTCATTCATGGCGTGGAGTCAAAGGATCTGTAGAATAGATGTTAGTAAAATCCTTTGTCATCGTCTTGGTGATGCGGACACTTAAATGGATCAATTCTCAAACTACTATTTTTGGGTGTTAAAGTGATGCACTCTTGTGGATGATGATGGTTCATCACCAATGACCCTGGACGAAAAGGGGTTGAAGAATTTTATGCATGTGGAAAGTTGTATTATCTGCTGAATTGATTGTTTGTGACTGTTATGAACTATGGCAATGCAGTGTTATTTTTTTGTTTTAGTTGGACATCAATGATATAGCTTTGGTAGGCTGAATTGTTTTTTTTTTAGGTTGGATGTCAATGAACATTTAAATAAGAGTATTTTTAGTATACATCGATAGAAATATTATCTATCTTTTACTAATAATAGAGAGATAAATTGAGTTATGGACTCCCTCAAATCTCTAGGTTTTGTTCTCTCCAAGATTCAGTTCTTTTGTTACTAACAATATGTTGATAGAACCATGATTATCTTTACACGGGATAAGTTGTGTGACTAAATATTTCATCCCGATACAGTTTTCATTATAAGCTTTTCTTCTCTATCAATTAACAAATCGATACATACTACTCTCATCTGTAATGATTCCTAACCGCGGGCAGACATATTTGGGGACAGGATAGGTTTTATCTTCTCCTAAATAAGAATGACTTTCTGATTCTCCCTTGCTAATTTTAGTAAGGGTAGAAGGGTGTTAGTTTCCTTCCTTTTTATTAGTTGGCAAATGTTAGGATCTGTTAACTTTTCAACCATAGAAAAAGGTCAAATTGATGAAACAAATTCAGCTTCTCCATAAACCAAATATATCCCTAATTTCGCGAGTCTTTTGGACCTATATCCCTCAACACCCAGTTAGCCAATCTTTTTTTTTTTTTTTTTGCCCCCTTTCCTGCCTGCTATTCTGCAATCTTCAACTTGCTTCATTTCATAATTTGGTTAGTTTATGTCTCCCAATAAACAAAGAAGAGAGAACACAGAAAAAAATAACATTTAGCTAAACCATTATTTTATAGAGAGAGAGAGAAATCAGATGAGAGATAGAGGGATCGGGGAAATGGAAGGATTGGATGGCCTGATAGAGAGGCTTTTGGAAGCGAGGAAGAACAGAGGCAAGCGTGTTCAGCTGACAGAGTCAGAAATTCGCGACCTTTGCATTGCTGCAAAAGAAGTCTTGCTCAGCCAACCTAACCTACTCGAATTGGAAGCTCCCATTAACGTTTGTGGTATTTTTTTTCACCTTTTCCAATTCTTTCTTTAAGGAATATTTATTTTCCTCTTTTGAAAATGTCATTTTTTATTCATCATATGTGTATGAATGAATGCCTTTGTTTAGTTATTTACACCATGATAAAATGGAATTGTTAATTTGCATTTTCAGAAAGAAATGAACGTAGAAACAAAAAGAAATAAAATTGAATATCCTATTTCTTGTTCTTGCGCAATGCACATAGAATAGAATGGAATGGTTGGAATCTTTTTATTTAATAATTGGAAAGGTGCAAGTTTTTCATAGTTTTGGGATATACTGCATACTGCAGGGGACATACACGGGCAATATCCAGACCTGTTGCGTCTGTTTGAGTACGGTGGTTTTCCTCCGGAATCGAATTATCTATTTCTTGGGGACTATGTGGACAGAGGAAAACAGAGTGTAGAGACTATATGCCTCTTGCTAGCCTACAAGATCAAATTCCCAGAAAACTTTTTCCTTCTACGAGGGAATCATGAATGTGCCTCCATCAACAGAATTTATGGATTCTATGATGAGTGCAAGAGGAGATTCAGTGTGCGTCTATGGAAGGTTTTTACAGAATGCTTCAACTGTTTGCCAGTAGCTGCAGTAATCGATGACAAGATTCTATGTATGCATGGTGGGCTTTCTCCAGAGATGCAGAGCATGGATCAGATCCGAGCAATACAAAGGCCAGTTGACGTGCCAGACCAAGGCCTTCTATGTGATCTGCTTTGGGCTGATCCTGACAGAGACGTCAAAGGTTGGGGAGAGAATGATAGAGGTGTTTCCTACACTTTTGGTCCAGACAAGGTTGCTGAGTTCTTGAAGAAACATGATCTCGATCTTGTATGCCGGGCTCATCAGGTAACCTCATCTTTTCTTTTCTCTGCAAAACCAAAACGTTTCTTTATTATTTAATATTTCATTCCTAAAGCTAAGAAACCAAACATATGTGTGTACTTTGATTGACCGACAATGACAATATTGACAGGTGGTTGAAGATGGTTACGAATTCTTTGCAGAAAGGCAGCTAGTGACCATATTTTCAGCGCCAAACTATTGTGGGGAGTTCAATAATGCGGGTGCACTCATGTGCGTTGATGAAACTTTACTCTGCTCATTTCAGATACTCAAACCCTGGAGAGGCAAAACCCCACAGCTGGATTAGTTTCAACTATCAGAGCACACAACACAAGAACGGGGTTCAACTTCAAGTTTAGCTCCTCCCTCCCAAGAATAAATATATTTGAGATAAATATGGGTGTTCTTAGAACAAATTCAGAGACTTCTTCATTGCTGTGTTTTAAAATAGATTTCTTTCTGGCCAAGTTAGCCAAAGTCGAGAAGACAAGTTTGTTTCGCAAACTCATGGCAACAAACTATTTCTTCTTTTTTTTTCTTCCGATACAGATTAACCATGTAACAAAGAAAGCCAGGGGAAAAAAATGTACCCAGAACCAGAAAGCTGTATATAAACCTATTTAGGTACACTCCTTTTGTTTTATAGCGCTTAATTTATTAATCATCCACACTATTTTCTTTTTTCAATGTTAGTCTAGATTTTTTAGTTATAGATATGAAAGGAATGAGTATTTAAACCTAAAACCTTAATCTTACAGAAAATCACATTAACCAACAATCATGTGTACTCTGTCTTATCCACACTTAAAGCCCCTGTAGTCCTTATTGGAAATTTATTTTGGGCTAGACAATGAAGAACTCAATACCTTGAGACAACATCCATTGCCACATAAAGGAATACATGGTAGATATGAAAGGAATGAGTATTTAAACCTAAAACCTTAATCTTACAGAAAATCACATTAACCAACAATCATGTGTACTCTCTCTCATCCACACTTAAAGCCCCTGTAGTCCTTATTGGAAATTTATTTTGGGCTAGACAATGAAGAACTCAATACCTTGAGACAACATCCATTGCCACATAAAGGAATACAGGGTAGATATGAAAGGAAAGAGTATTTAAACCTAAAACCTTAATCTTACAGAAAATCACTTTAACCAACAATCATGTGTACTCTGTCTCATCCACACTTAAAGCCCCTGTAGTCCTTATTGGAAATTTATTTTGGGCTATTAGACAATGAAGAACTCAATACCTTGAGACAACATCCATTGCCACATAAAGGAATACAGGGTAGATATGAAAGGAATGAGTATTTAAACCTAAAACCTTAATCTTACAGAAAATCACATTAACCAACAATCATGTGTACTCTGTCTCATCCACACTTAAAGCCCCTGTAGTCCTTATTGGAAATTTATTTTGGGCTAGACAATGAAGAACTCAATACCTTGAGACAACATCCATTGCCACATAAAGGAATACAGGGTACATATTTTTACACTTAGACTATGGTTAGATAGAATATTTAAAAAGTGTAATATATTTTTTAAATGTATTTAAAATGTTAATTTTTAATTACTTTATTTTTATAAAATTTTAAAATATTTTCAAAATTTTGATATATATTTTTAGTAATTTTTAAAATTTTAATATAATATATTTAAAATAAAGGGAATTTTAAATTCTTTCCTTCTATGCTAACCCCCGTTAGCCTCCGAAACTCCTCACTCTCGGCACTGTGCACTTACGCACATCCATCAGACAAAGCCGCGGCCACCAACGTCGCCACTCGCCAGCACCGCCGCCACCAACACTTCCACCCACCAGTACCGCCGCCACCAACGCTGCCATCCGCAGCATCGCCTCTCACTTTCTGCTCTTCACAACCTTCTACAGCCGCCACTGCAAGCATCAAAGGCTAGGTAGAGTTCTTATCTATGAATTTCAGTTTCTATTTTAGGGTTTGGTAGATTCACATCTCAGTTCTTTTTGGTTTCTGAAATTTGGGTAGTTTGCACATTGTAGGCATAGTTCTAAATTATGCTGCTATTGCTTATTGCTGTTCTAAAACTTGTTATTCTCAGGGAACTTCGAGATTGAATATCCGAGGATTACTCTCAGTTTCAGATGTTGATATGACCGAGAAAATGTCAACGATGACAAAGGCTTTGCAAAAGCTAATTAGATGTGTTATCTTTGATTTGGATGGTACACTGCTTAACACAGGTTAGTAGATGTTCTCCAATTTCAACTTTAATTTTCATTAGATTATAGTTTCTTTCTTTGAACTCAAGTATAATTAGGATCAACTGTCTGTGTTTTTCTGGTTGGGTTTCTATTACTTGTTCAATAATACAGGTATTGTAATTTGATGACAGATGGCATTGTGAGTGATGTTTTAAAAGTAGCCTTAAATAAGTATGGAAAGCAATGGGATGGAAGGGAAGCTCATAAAATAGTAGGAAAAACGCCATTTGAAGCTACTGCTCTAGTTGTGGAAGATTATGGGCTTTCTTGCTCAGCAAGTGAATTTATTTCAGAAATCACTCCATTGTTCTCTAATAATTTTTTGTTACCTGTGTTTTTCTTATTCATTTCTATATGTGGACAGAAGACATAAGATATTTTGTCAATTAGATTTTGAATATGTAATGCTATATGCTGCTGCCAATTACCATTGGATTACATACCCTTTAAGCACAATGTGGGCAGAGATGTCACTGGCTGCATATGGTTGAGACTGCTTATAAAACAAGAGAGTCTAATGCATTATGTCACAATCTTCATTGTTGATCTTCAAGGTTAAAGAATGAATTTTGATGGCTTATAATATGCATTTGTTTGTCTGACCATGAATGAGAAGTTACAAATATGGCAAAAGGTCACTAGAGTTTGCCTCTTGTTTTCCTAAAGGCTATCTTGAAGTTCTTTGCAAGGCTTGACAACTTAACTAAAAAATTGGGAATATTTGGTATATCCGCCTGACCTATGTTTGCTTCTACCTTCATTTTCATTTCCTGAGATGTTCTAGCTGTATAAATGCGGCTGATGTTTCTTGAACAGGAGCTTCACCTTGAACTAAAATGAAAAGAATCACATGAATTTCTACCACACATTTCAATCTTTGGATGTTCTTAGACTGGATTATGTTAGGCTCATGATAATCTAAGCTTGATTGTTATTTATTTTCTCTGTATATAGAATGGAAAGATTCTTTCTCTGTCATAGTTGGTGGAGATGAAGTCAGAAAAGAGAAACCTTCTCCTGAAATGTGAGATGCAATAATGTTATTTGACCAGTCTTACTTGTCTATATAAGAAAGATCTTCTTTTCTACAAATTTTATATTGTTCTTTATTATATCAAATTCCTTGAAGGTTCTAAGAGGTTAAACATTGAGCCTTCCAGCTGTCTTGTCATTGAAGACTCTTTGTGAGTTTCTTGATTTTTTTTTTCCCCCGAAGTACTGGTTCTGCTTGATATCTGGTATCCCATACCAGCTCCAAGTCTTCTTTAATGGTTACACTTCCTCTCGGAATATTAGTCCTTAAAATTCTTAATATTCCTATAATTTAAATTCATATTTTTGTAAAACAAAAAGATAGCATGCTCTCCTCCTCCCTCCCCCTCCCATAAAAAAACATTGTGAATTTTTTCTAGTGAATCTCTAACCATCACCCCACTCTCCCCAGTGATTCCAGTTAGGGTTTGTAGCATAGTACTCAATTCACAATCAAATGTCAATAAAGTTAAGATTGTTGGCTTTCAAATAAATCATCTGTTGGCTTAGAATGACTTTTGTTCATGGCTTAGCCAGCTAACCCAAGCCAAAACGACTTTCTTTTTCTTGTGAGGATGGCAAGTGGTTTTTATGGAAGAGGAGAATATATTTTGATTAGATTTGTTAGAATATTAGCTGTAAATACTGTAGTTATTATAGCATATGTTTAGGCTTGTAATTAGCTTATGATTAGGCCCATGATTAGGCCTGTTATTGCTGTACAGTTAGTATAAATAATAGATGTGAGAAGCTAGTCTCACAACCTTTTCCACTATTCTTACATGGTATCAGAGCAGAAAAATATTCTCAGGCATTATCACTCTGGAAGGTGCGAATGGTGATTCCAAATTGAGTTTTAATTTCTGAGCAAAAGGTTTGAAAAATAGAGAAAAGTTCTGAACGATTTTTCATTAAAAATAATCAAGTACATCGGGAAAAATCATCAACAAAGGTAATAAAGTATTGAAAACCCAAAGTTGAGTTAACACAACTAGGATCCCATACATCAGAATGAACCAGTGAAAAAGGAGACTCGGCTCGTTTATTGACACGACTAGGAAAACAATTACGAACATGTTTGCCTAACTGACAAGACTCACATTCTAAAGAAGAGACACTAGAGAGACTCGGCACCATCTTCTGTAGTTTCTGTAAGCTAGGATGTCTCAAACGACGATGAAAAAGTTCAGGAGAATCAGCAGCAAGACAAGCCACAGGAGATGGTGGTGGGGCGAGGTAGTATAGCCCACAGGACTCATGTCCGACTCCAATCATCCTCCCAGTGTTCCGCTCCTGTACAATAACCGAATGAGCAACAAAGGTAACAGAATAAGGGAGGGTTTGAATTAATTTACTAACAGAAATCAAATTAAATGGACACCCAGGCACAAAGAGAACAAAATTTAAAGATAGGGAAGGCAAGGGTGTGGCCTGACCAATGTCTCTGACTGTAGTGTGTGAGCCATCAGCTAAGGTAACAATGGATAATGAATTAGAATAAGTGATATGAGAAAATAAATTCTTGTTACCAGACAAGTGATCAGAAGCACCAGAATCAAGAACCCAAGGTCCAAGAGAGGAGGACTGAGAGATGCATGCAATAGGACTACCAGGCTGAGCAATAGAGGCAATGGAGGTGGACCGCTGGTTGTCTTGGAATCTGAGGAACTCATTGTAATCAGCAGCAGAGACGGATACAGTGCCAGATGGAGTGCCAGAGGAGGAACCATACTGTGCAACATTAGCAACCTTAGAAGGTCGACCATGAAGGAGAAAATAACGATTCACTGTATGGCCAATTTTATTACAGTAAGTACATCGGGGGCGATCTCTATTTCGAGCTCGCTGATCACCACGGCCGCCTTTACCATCCTCTCGATGGTTCACTTAAGATGCTAGAATAGTAGAATCAGCTGAGGTAGTCGAAACAGATGTACCTATAGGTGCTGAAATACGGATTAACTACTCAAATATCGTGTCCATAGTAGGAACCCCATGGTTGGCCAGAATTTGATTACGGACTGAATCCAATTCAGAAGGCAGACCAGCAAGTGCAAGAACCATAAAGAATTTGCCACGATGTGCCTCTGGTTAAGCAACATTAGTTGAGAATGGCATCATCTCATTAAATTCCTGCTGAAGAGTCTCGATCTGCCCCAGATAAGTTTGCATATCTAGATCCTGTTTCTTAAGAGTTTTCATCTGAGAGACAACATTATACAAACAATTTATATCGTTTGAGTAGAGTTTCTTGGCCTTCTGCCAAACCGCATAACATGTACAATAAGGTCGATATTGGCCAACAAGAACCCGATCAATGGATTGCCAAAGAACATTACAAAGATAAGCATAAGCCTGCTTCCATTTAGGCTGATCTTTCTTAGGGATGTCTTTAATTTGTTTGATTAAGTGTGCCTCATGGCCCTGACCTAAAAACCACAACTCCACAGAGGCGGACCAGGTCATATAGTTGCCAGAACCAGTTAATTTCTCAGCACAGATAGTTGGAGTAGAAGAAAAAGTAAGGAATGAGTGATGACTAAAATTTTCCTTGTCTGAAGAGGCCATTTGGATGTTACTAACCGTTAACAAAGAGGAGTAGAACTGTTATGATTCTGTCTAGGGCAGAAAACACCAAAGTAAGGGCAGGAACAGGTTGGAAATACGCCGGAGGAGAGATTTGGAAAATTTCATGGCTGTCGGAGCTGACACGCGCGTCCACGCGGGGAAGAAAGTGGCTGCGCGTGGGCGTCTCGCGCAGGGAAGGTGGCGGCGCGTGCGGCGGCGTCTGGTNAGGCTGATCTTTCTTAGGGATGTCTTTAATTTGTTTGATTAAGTGTGCCTCATGGCCCTGACCTAAAAACCACAACTCCACAGAGGCGGACCAGGTCATATAGTTGCCAGAACCAGTTAATTTCTCAGCACAGATAGTTGGAGTAGAAGAAAAAGTAAGGAATGAGTGATGACTAAAATTTTCCTTGTCTGAAGAGGCCATTTGGATGTTACTAACCGTTAACAAAGAGGAGCAGAACTGTTATGATTCTGTCTAAGGCAGAAAACACCAAAGTAAGGGCAGGAACAGGTTGGAAATACGCCGGAGGAGAGATTTGGAAAATTTCATGGCTGTCAGAGCTGACACGCGCGTCCACGCGCCGAAGAAAGTGGCTGCGCGTGGGCGTCACGCGCAGGGAAGGTGGCGGCGCGTGCGGCGGCGTCTGGTGGCGGGTTTCCGGGGACAGACTGATCGGAGGGTGCTGAGGTCGACTGTGGGGTCAAAATTTTGAATCTCGAGTCCTAGGGTAGCTGGATAGAGACACAGCCACTAAACCCTAGTGTAAGAACACTGCTGGAGTAAGAGCACAGCAGGGAAGGAGGGAAAACGCCGCTGGAAAAATTCACAACGGGAAGGGAGAGGTTTTTCTCACTAAAATAGCTCTGATACCATGTCAAGAACCGATTCAACCTAAAAGCTTAATTTCAAATCACGCTTCTTCCAGTGCCATAAATGAACATTTTTTTTTTTATCATGTTATGCCTCAATAATGTCATATTATCATTATAGTGTAATGTGATTTATTAGACAGGCATAATTGTAATAAGATTTATAGCCATCATGGTTTTATTATTTAATGTGGGTGTTGAGTGCTCTGATTTCTAGTCATTTTTGAATATTGTTGTTAAATTAGTCTTTTTATAATAGAGAGTATTTAAACAAGGTATTTTATAAATTTGTGTATTTGAAATATTGCATTTCAATTATATGTATTCTAAATCCTTATGAATTTGTTAAATACCCCATCCAAACACAACCTTAATGTCCTTTCAGCATCTCTTTATTTCACGCTTAATTTTAGTATTGTTATCTTATGAGAACTACAAAAATGTAATCTTGACCTTCATTTTTTTCACTATGAAAACCAACTTCTATAGTTGCTTGCTTTCTCTAGTATCAACAACTTCTAATATTTTCGTTTGTAGGTTTTTAACCTCTTGGTTGGACAAAATTTTATCTTGACCTTCACTTTCTTCACCATAGAAATTTGCAAATCAAATCAACTTCAACAGTTGCTTGTTCTCAAATTTAGTACTTTCTTCTTACACAAGCGCTGCCTTTCCTTCAAGAATTTTCTCTTGCATAGGCCCCAATTCCACTTCCTAAGTTGTAACATCATCATCATTATCAATATCAGAAAGACATTCTAAGACTTCCGTTATCACAATACTTCAAACTCAATCATTATAGTCTACTAGAATTTTCATTTTGTGCGGGCTTGGTCTTTTGTTGCTTCATCATAGGAGTGGGAAATGCTGCTGCACTACTCATTCTGCATTAATATGGCATTAAGTAGCAGCATATAAATGAGATACTACAACACCACTCACATTCTCAAAAGATAATGTCTGCAACACAAGAAGGCCATACCCATTCAAAAATGATTATCAGCTCTAATGAATTATCAATCAAATGATAATAAAAGTTGAAGAATTTATAATAGGTGCACAGCCTGTGGAGTCTAAAATTTACACAAGTGACTTGATTTATACATTTTTAATAATAAAAACTTCATAAAAATCATCTTAATGATAATCTAAACAGTATTAGATAATTTATCTATAATTAACTTCAACAAAAAATGATAAAAAAATTATCAAATTATAATCCATATTTGATGATTTATTTTATGTTCTTATGAATTTTATATAAAAAAATATATTTTAAAATATAAAAACAATCATCTAATTTCAACCACTTATGTAAATATTTTACTTTCCATCACTAGTATACCAAATAATAACTCAAGAGTTTAATAGTAACAGTTACAAAAATGATAATAGATTTTTTTTTGTTTTTTTTTGGGTGGGGGGTGTAATTCACTCTAAATTCCCTCGCTACCTCCATCCCACATTATCTGGCGTACCTTTCGAATTCCAACTTAAATTAACAAATATAGATAATAATACAAGTACAGTGTCATCTGCATCAAAAATCCAAATAGTGATTGGACTATACAAAAATTACAAGGCCAAACCTATAAAAAAAAACTGAAACTTGAAATAAATGAAAAGCATACATATATCATTTCCAGAATTCCCGGTTGATTTCTCTTCAACTGGTTTCCTCCGTATATACTATGAAATGCAATAACAATTTAATATCAACTAATGATACAATGCTGAGGCAGTTACATCCAATGCTAATGAAATTCAATCTGGAGAAACTGACCCAAGCATACATCCAAATCCAATAACAGCGGTTCCTTGGCCAATGGAAGCAGAAGAAAGAGAACAATTTTAGTTAGACCAGACATGAACAAGACCATTTCTATTACCAGTATATATTTCATTGCGTTCTTCATCATAAAAGAGGGCAGTTATGTCCTCCAAAGCCTCTGCAACTGAGCTCCTTATCTGGGATGATTGACTGTGCTTCTTGGAGCCGCAAGCAACACTGCTGCACTTATCAACTTTGATGCTGCTATTTGTTGTATTAATTTTAGCCAGACATTTCCCAGTCAAGATATTGCTGATATTGATTGAGCCAGCTGTATCATCAAAATGCGAATAACAATGGTCAAAATCTCTTTAGCAAATTATGAGCTATTTATGATTGTTCCCATAAGAAATCAAAGTAAGAAAACTGAGGCTGACAAGAATAATCATGCAAAAATGTCCGCCACTCACTGACCTATTGCCATGAAGTTTAGTTTTTTTTCCCCCTTTGTTTTGGATAAAATAAGAATATATCTGAGAAAGTGTACAAAAGCAGAAAACAAGAAACAAAGAACATTTCGAAAGAGCCTTGCACTTCTTCCTCCACTCAAAACCTTGACAATGAATAGAAAGAAAATCCTCCTAAGAGTTGGGACAAACCCCTTGCTCCTCAAATATACTAGAAATTATCTCAACTATGCCAAGCAGTGTCAGAATGGAAGAAAAAATCATTGCTAGTCTCTGAGCTCCAAATACTAAGGGTACAAAGCCTTATGAGGTCAGCCGACCTGAATATCATTAGTACTAGTGCTGTTAAATATCACAGTCCAAACAAAAGCCTTAGCCTTATGGGAACACCTTAACCTTCCAGAAAGAGTTATCGAGAACTAGGTTTTGACTAGTTGAACTCCGGACCAAATACTACAAGAAAGACTAGTAAGTGTAAGATCCGGAGAAATCCAAGGACCAAATCCTCTTATCTGGATCAAAGAAAGACAAACCGAATCAAGGAGACAAAACAAAGATACCAAATCTAAAACTTCCCTATTGTTAAGGTTCCTAAAGAAATGATAGTTCCAAGAAAATCGGGAACCTTGGGAAACATAAAGACAAGAAACAGGGGAACCTGGTGCAAAGAAGAGTGCAGGTACATGTGAGGGAAAAGGTGAGAAGGGCACCATCCACATATCCTCCTAAAAACAAATTCAAGAACCATTCACCACATATAACTCAAGGAAAGGACAAAAGGACGTATGCACCAGAGAAATGAACCTGCTCGAAATGAGATTACAATTTTTTATCATAGTAACATCATTAACAATAATTAGGAACTCACCCCACCCCGAAAAGGGCTAGCTAAGTTAGCCTGAGAAACGACAACCCAACCAATGCTAATTGGTCTATGGGATGAAACAGGACCTTCATTAATAATGAAACCATTTAAAGGTATAAGTTTACTTGATTTCAGAACAACTCAACTTGATGCTAAGGGCAACAATCAGGCATAGGAATCCTTATTAAAAAAGTCATTGGGATCGAGCCCAATATAAGGTTGAAACAGAAAAGGCTGATCCCAAACTATGATCTCAAGCAGGAAACTGTGAGTGATCTTAAGCAGCAGTATTTGGTCAACATCATATGAGGTGGTCATATCACGTTTAAGTCAGGACAATTACAAAAAAGCACTTGTTTCTAGCTTCAAGTTTCTGACAGAATGAAATAGTGAGCATATAGGACAAAAGCCTGGTCTGTAATTAGTGATAGAAGAATGAAGAGTGAAGATAATACTTTACATATGGCGTCCGTGATGGACATTTAAGCTCAGATTGGTTCTAGCTGCCCAACAAGATCATAAATAATAATAACTGAAAATCATTTCAGTTACTGAAGCAGAAAGACAATTACCATTTCCTTCCATCCATTGATCTTCAGAATCAGCCTTGCAGTAAGAGATTATGAGATCCTGATCACTTGTTATATATATGTTATTTGTGTTGCAGTCTGGATGCCATAACAGGTGATCCTCAAATGAAGTAACAAGTTCCCCACGAAAGTTCCAAACAGCAACTGTTCGATTTCTGAAAGTCAGAA
Source organism: Cercis canadensis (assembly GCA_003255065.1). NCBI lineage: Eukaryota > Viridiplantae > Streptophyta > Magnoliopsida > Fabales > Fabaceae > Cercis > Cercis canadensis. The sequence goes on along the minus strand of QAOA01007603.1, from coordinate 397,903 downwards.
ACAACTGATTCTCGTACAGAAAAATAAATGCTGATGGAGTCATGAACTCAGTTCTGCTTACTTCCATCAGCTCAGCATTTCGAACCTATGAAGTATGAACAAAACATATTACACCATATATGGAAATGAAAATAAGTTACAGGTAAAAGAACGCATCTTACATCAAGAATCTGAAGGTTCTCATTTTCTTGTTTGACTAGAAGCTTTTCATTAAATTGCTCAATAAAGTCCACTTTCTTATTCCGATGCAGTAGGTGGTTGAATGCTTTGAGAACCGTGCCATCTTCAATAGATAGAATCTTGAGAGGAACATGACCACTGGCTCTATTGAAAATCAATAGCATAATGCCAGGACTGTTACAAATGATCAAGTGATAAATCCAAGTGAGAATGACAACATATAACTCAATGGACTTAATGACCAACACGAGAAACCCAATGGTCAAAGTAACGCATTTAAGGGACTAAAATACTGACTCAGTAAATCTTATTGCTAATGCATGACCACTAGCCAGTTCAAATATACAGACCCACATTATTTTGACAAGTGGCTGATATAACAGCACTTTTGTAACAAAAGTAAAAACACAGAAAAAAAAAAATTGAACCCAAAAAATACTTAAAAGGAAGGTGGTCGTGCAAATGGTTTCTTGGACTTACAGGATTAAAATGGAGTTTTGTACACACACAATGACTGCCAAGCACAAAGTCATTCCAAAAAGAAAAATTACCTGATCTTGATTTCCTGAACATGATTATCTGAAATGGAGTATAGCATTGTGTAGTTTTTCAGATCAAACACCTTGTATATACTGAAACCGTTAAAAAAGTGCATTAGATAGGCAGTGGAAATGCAATTAATGGCAAAAGTGAAATATAAAGAGGGTCAGGAAGATACCTATCTTGTGCAGAGTAAGTTAGCACCTTTCCATTAACATCATCAAACTCTACAAACCCAGGCCATTTCAATGATTCAGACTCAAAAAGAGCAAAACCAGCATCTGGCTTGCCCCTCCGTATGTATCTAGCCATGTAAATGAACATGCATAAACATCAAACTTTTCTGGATAGAAAAAGGCTTTATATTAGATGACCAACTTCTAGTAGAAGTTGATCATTTAAAATATCACAGAAGTTATAAAGATCAAGGAAGATAATAGGGAGCAAAATGAACGCACTCAATCCTTGTGGATCTGCATTTCAAAGAGCTGAAGTTGTCAGAAGCATAAACTGATACTGTGATAAGTGAATCGTTGTTTTTATTGTAGAACAGACTACGAATGACTTCATCAGGGCTGACATTCAAAAAGCATATCCTCTCATTTGTTTCTGTATAGTGTATTCACATGAATTGTAGAATACAAAATCAGGTTCCTGTAAAAGCAAAGAAAACAAAAGTACAAAGAATTCCTTATATGATTCAGTTTATACACATTGCTACCTCTACTAAAAGCTGCACATAATCCAGAATGCGCAAGAGCAAAGACTATGTCACGTGCAGCCACTATTTCAATAACTTTTGTTCTTTTCATCAAGAAAGGTAACACAGGAGAACAATGCCCCTTCGGATCATGTGTATCATATTCTTCCTGAAGAAAAAATAATAATGATTCAGAAAAAGACAATATGACATATTGAGCATTGTATAGTGTTGAAATATTACTTGTGCAATTTTACGCTGACAGCATGACAGAGTTGGAAAGTAAATAAAAACTTTACAAGCCATTTATTCAGTGAATCTGTGAATGTATCAGTCCAAATTAAGGTTCATGTGCTTACATCTGTTTTCAAGAGCCTCATTGTACGACAATGAGCAGATATTATTCGAGAAAATTACAGATTTCATTCCAAACATGTTTCGGACCCAATATCTTCTGATTCTTTTGTCAGTCATATATGTGTAAGAACAAATATAATTACCCTCTTATCTTTACACAATAGACAACAGGTTATCCTATTCTGCCATTACCAAGACAGTGCTCCAACACTCTCCGAGTCAAGTTCCGACTCGATATGCAGGCCCAATAACACTTTAAGCAGTCAAATAAAGCATTCATTTTCTCAAGATTTTTGGAAGAAAATTGAAAATGGATTGATGACCCAGCACAACCATCATTGTTAACAAGCAAGCACTAAAGCAATTTAAAGATGAGGTGAAGAGAAATTGTTGGAAAGATTGTTAGAAGTTTAAACCAAAAGCTTTAGCAAGTTGTTGAATCCATAGGAGAGGCTAAAAACTTGTCCAAGGTTACTATCTATGAAATATTAAATAATGAGTTCTCTTGGTGCATATGAGAAGAGGATGGCCAGACTTTCAGAACAATGAGTGGAGCAAGCTTTTTAATCAAATATGATTATTTTAGAAAAGAAAGAAAGGATAATGAAGAAGAAAAAATCATGATCAACATCAATAATAACTCCAAGTCAAACACAGAAAATAGGTCAATCAAATTCACCTGAGGACCATAACAGTGGGAGATCTAAATAGAACAGATCAAGCAGCAAGAGAAAGGCCTCTTTAACTAGCAACATTGTTAAGAAGAACAATGGCTTAGACAATAAATTAGCAGCGAAAACCAACTATAAAAAATGCATGCCATTAAAAGACTAGTTACCCTCCAAATTATCAGAACTTTCATTAAGTCTAAGTCAACCAAAGTTTCCCTAATTGCCTATGAGCCATAAAATTTTGGAAAGGCAGCAAAGTAAGAAACTTAGAGGAATGCTATGGATAGAGAAAGGAAGATTATCAGTAAAAGGGATACTTTGTAGCACGTTTAAAGGCCAAATAATAAAGGAGAATATTGGACTGAAATGGATTTCTGCTTCTAAAGTAGAAGGCTAGACTTGTTGCAAAAGGATATATGGTTGATAGTTTGTTCAAACTTTTCTATTCCAGAAACTAAGAGAATCAGTTGTGAACAAGAGATACATGCTTGATTGAATTTGATCCAATTACACCCCTAATTAGTATATCACATCATACACTAATATACTAAACTTTACAATATTCTGGTGTTATTGTCAATAGAATGAGTATAATAAGAAAAAAAAAAAAAAAAAAAAGAGGGGGTGGGGGGGAGGGATAAAAGACAAACCATCAATCGCATATTGCGGAATCTTTCCTGGGCATTGCTGATAGTAAATGCACGATCGGGCTTGGAAGAAATCTCGCGCCTTTGGAGCTTCTTGACGCTGTTTACGAATCCGTTGGTGCGATGTCTTTTCTTTGCCAATATCCGGCGACCCGAGCAAGGTCGAGGGGTCGCCGATATCCTCCTTCCTTCCATAGCCCTAAGTTACTCCTTGTGCTTGTGCTTATGCCTGTGCCTGTGCCTCACACACCTTCTCCTCTCCAGGATGCCTCCAAATACAGCAAAAGGACAAAACAAGGAGTGGCGTTTTTCCGTGGGTCGTGGCAGTGGCAGTGGCAGATAGATATCTCCGAGGAGTAGTGCAGTGCCAGTCAGAAACGCTGCTATATATAATACACTCTACAAACAGAAGCAAAAGCAGAAGCAGATCGTAAAGAAGAAAATCCAAGTGAGTCAGTGTGTGCCTCCCTCGCTCGCTCCTTCTCCCAATGTTATATGAAGAAGATCTCACATCCAATACAATACAATTGCAAATCCAAGGAAAACAAGTGCTGGATAGAGAGAAAGAGAGAGAGAGTGCCCTTACTTTAGTCTTAAATCAGCGATACGGCATGGATTGGAATTGGAGGATGGATTTGACGAGCATGCTTTTTTTTTCTTTTTTTCTTTTTTCCTTTTTACTCTCTTTTATTTAATTTTAATTATTTATAAGCAGAAAAAAAAGAAATGGAGTGGAGACTCGAGTCCACCGATTGATCATTCATCTCTCCTTTCCTTTCGGATGTAAGATTATTACATTTGCTAATCTTCAATGTCTAAGTTTAAAAATTTCTTAGACAAACATACAGTCCAAGTTAAAAGATCTCTTAAAAACATAGCTTTAAATTTAAATTAGCTTTTTATTTTTTATTTTTATCTCATCTCATAATGAGATATAAGAAATTAAAAAGAAATAATATATTCCTTGTTTAATAAAGGACATCCATATGGCAAAAGTGCTGAAATAATGATATTTAGGAAAATAATTACGGTAATGGGTTAGTTTTGAAAGTATTTACCGGAATGAGTTAATTTTTTTTGGGTTAAGAGAGAGAAAACACTGATTGAAACAGTGTTTCTTGAAGAAAGCATTGAATAAAACAGCGTTTCTTGAAGAAAACGCTGATTGAAACAGCGTTTTCTTTAAGAAACGTTGTTTCATTTGGCGCTTTCTTCAAGAAACGCTGTTTCAATTAGCGTTTTTTTACTTTTTTCATGAAAAGGGTATTCGATCAGCGTTTTTTTCAAGAAACACGTATTCAATATGCGTTTTCTTTACGCACATATATTAAATTAAAACCCTAAATTATAAAACTCATACCCTAAATTGAAACCCCAAACCCTAAATCATAAATCTCAAATCCTAAACCAAAACCTCAACATCAATGCCCTAAATTATAACACAAGGTTTTGGTATAGGGTTTGAGATTTATAATTTATGGTTTATGTTTAATAATTTAGGGTTTTTGATTTAGAGTTTAGGATTTATGATGTATAATTTAGGATCTAAGTTTTATAATTGAGGATTTTTTATTTAAGGTTTGGTTTTATAATTTAGGGCTTTTGATTTAGGGTTTGAGTGTTATAATTTAGGGGTTGGATGTTGGGATTTTGATTTAGGGTTTGAGATTTATAGTTTAGGGTTTGGTTTTGGGGTTTTAGTTTAGGGTTTGGATTTTATAATTTAGGATTTGGGGTTTTGGTAAAGTGAATTAACAAAATAAAATTATAAATCTCAAAACCTAAATCCTCAATTATAAAATCCAAACCTTAAATCAAAACCATAAAACTTAAACCCTAAATAAAAACCCCAACATCTAAACCCTAAATTATAACACCCAAACCCTAAATTAAAAGCCCCAAATTATAAAACCAAACCTTAAATAAAAAATCTCAATTATAAAACTTAGATTCTAAATTATACATCATAAACCCTACACTCTAAATCAAAAATCCTAAATTATTAAACATAAACCCTAAATTATAAATCTCAAACCCTATACCAAAACCTTGTGTTATAATTTAGGACATTGATGTTGAGGTTTTAGTTTAGGATTTGAGATTTATAATTTAGGGTTTGGGGTTTCAATTTAGGGTATGGATTTTATAATTTAGGGTTTTAATTTAATATATGTGCGTGAAGAAAACGCGTATTGAATACGCGTTTCTTGAAAAAAAAAATGCTGATCAAATATCCTTTTCTTGAAAAAATGAGAAAACGCTAATTGAAACAGCGTTTCTTGAAGAAAGCGCTGAATGAAACAGCGTTTCTTGAAGAAAATGCTGATTCAATCAGCGTTTTCTCTCTCTTAACCCAAAAAAAATAACACATTCCAGTAAATACTTTCAAAACTAACCCATTACCGTAATTATTTTCCTAAATAGCATTATTTCAGTACTTTTGCCCATCCATGTGCTCAAGCATTAACTACTCTATCTTAATGAGAAAAATAAGTGGGGCTAGTTATTTAATATATCAGCAGTAAAATTAATAGTCAAAATTATTTTTATCATTCATTTTACGTAATAAATATGTGCAAATAATAAAATATATGACTTAAATTATTTTAGTAATTAATTATGTTAATATTAGTACTATTTGTGGTATTGAATAATTCATAAAATAACAAATAATGTCAAATAAATAAATAAATACTTAAATACCTAAATAGGTTATTATTAAAACTATTTACAAAAATCGGTCTATTTTGAATATTTTAATTGAGTATTAATGGATAAAATGAGACATACTACTTCAAATGTAGTATTTTTTTTAAAGATCCACTACATCGAAGTAATGGATCTCTGCGAACATAAATCAAAAAGGTTGCCACTAAGAGAAATATGCTAGATTGTTGTTTGTGTGTCCTTTAAGGATAAGCTAAATCACTTGGAGAGGAAGAGAGGACATGCCGAAGAGAAAGAGAAATTGAAAGAGAGAGAAAGAAAAAAAATTAAAATGCTTAATTAATTTTTTTATTATAATATTTTTTTTAATTAAGCACACAAATGTTCTTAGCATTATATATCTATATATTTTATAATATTTAAAATAAATAGCCAAATGCTCCACAGCTCGCCACGTGACACTCCAGTCATTAATATGAATTATGATTAATCACAATTAATGCAAATATAATATAATATTTAAGTAATACGAAATTGACCAAAAAAATTATAATATTCAAAAATTAGATAATTAATTCGGAATATAATAATTGTCAATTGCATTCCCTAAATTTAGCCCAACAATAAATGTTGATTTGTCAATTATATTCCAAATTTTAGGGTTTGGAGGTTGTGCCTCCATAAACCTCTATATATGTTTCACTACATATGGGGCTCACCCCCATTGCCTCACGAATTTGTCAACCATTTTTTTTCCATTTGAAAAAGCTCTTAGGTTTGCTCTTTCAAATCATTTTTGTTCGAAAGTTGTAGTTATCTTCCTCAATATCTATTATATTATGTAGCCGTTTAGCTTTTTATGTATTCCTTATTCGCTCCATCTACTCCATCCCCAAAGGAAACAATGTATGTTCTTTCTTTGTATTGTCTTTGTTGTTGTAATTTTGTTTCACACTATCTATTTCATTTTAAGCTATCACTCAATCTCCTTATGCAATTGTTTTTCTATTTCATTATTCCTTCTCCTTTTCATCTCATACATCTCCAAAGGCAACAAAGTATACTTTTTTAGATCTCAATTTTTTAATATCTCTCAATTTCATCTAGATTTTTTTTTCAATCTCTCTCTATGATTAACAAGAAATACAATGGTTGTGACAAGATCTTACTCGAAAAATAATTTATAATCGGCATTTTATTATTTATTTTTCTCTCAATCTCCTCCATCTCCAAAGAGAATAAGGTTTTGCTCTTTCTCTATACATTATTTGTTTATGTAATATGGGTTCTCAAAATATTTTTCTTTGCTATATATCTCTCAATCTCTTTATGCAGCCGTATGACTTTTTTTACTTTTTCTTTTTCATTTCATCTCCTCAATCTCCAAAGACAATAAGGTTTGTTCTTTCTCTATAGACTATTTTTTTCTTTAATATTTGGTCTTTCATATTTTTTTTTTCAGCATATCCTATATCTCCTAAAATAATAAGGTTTTGTTCTTTCTATATACATCATTTGTTTATGTAATATTGGTTCTCAAAATATTTTTCTTTATTATATATCTCTCTATTTCATATGACTTTCTTTTCTTAATTTCTAACACTATATGATTAACCGTTAAAAAATGACCGTGACAAGATTTCAATCCATAAATATGGAGCCGAAAATACCATTTCACACTGACAGTTTTGATCTAAGAAAAAAAATCCGACAATAAAGATGAAGAAATTGGGCATGGAAGATGAAGAACGTATTGGGCATGGAATATGAAGAATGTATTAGGCATGAAAGATGAAAAAATTGAGTATACTATTCTTTTTTTCTTTCTGTTTGAGGGATCTTTATGGTTATCAAAACTTTCATTTATTGTAATTTCATTAAAAAAATTTCTTTAATTTGATTAACCATTTCTTAATTACCTCCTTTAACATTAATGTGAAAGTTGAATTTTTTCACATTAAATGGTAGTCAATCAATTATAATTAACAATTGATTGCAAACATATAATATTATTAATTTTCATATTAAAGCAATTATTCAAATATCAATGGTAATCAATCAATCCTTAATTACTTTGGAAGTTAAAATTACCCAAATTAAATAGTTATCAATCAATTATAATTGCCACTATATAATAGGTGCCATTTGTCAATTAATTTAATTATATTATGATTATATCCAATTAATTTAAGTATGGAATATTGCTGGACCAAACATCATGTATATTCCCGTAAGGTCAAGCTTGAAATTTATCTAATTAAATGGTACTAAAATAATGGTATAATTATGGAAGCAATGAATTTGAATATTTAATTATTATTTTCTTTTTTATTTAATTTTAAATATACATGCACGTGAAATTATGAGATTTTGGCCTATTTTGAATTTGAATCCCTAATTTAATGATGATTGAAATATAATATTAAAAACAATAAATTTAAGTTATAAATAAAATCAATCAGCATTGAAGATATATATCAAAATACTTTGGTGCTTAATTATTTTTCAATCAATCAATTATGTAATTTTAAATTAATTTTGAATTTATTTAATCTTAAAAATTCTAACTATAAGAAATTACATATTTGGCCCTCTGAGACTAATACAAAATCCTCTAACAATGGGGATAAATGTTTAAAACTAATTAAATAGTAGGCTCTAGAGATATTTTTCAAACATGGGTTTAGAAGAATTGAGGACATTTTTTGACTTGCCAAATTAATTTCCAATCAATTAATTATAATTGGCATGTGATTGTAATTTCTATAAATATGTTTTCAAATTTGCTAATTATTAAATAGAAATTATTTATTAAATTTTAAATTAGTTATGCCATGTTGCTGATTTGTTTTTCATACAATACTAAAATAATGGTATAATTATGAAAGTAATGAAGTTTAATATTTAATTATTATTTTCATATTTATATAATTTTAAATATACATGCATATGAAATTATTGTTTTGGCCTACTTTGAATTTGAATTCCTATTTTAATAATGGTTGAAATACACTATTAAAAATGATGAATTTAATTCAAAATAAAATTAATCAGTATTAAAGATGTATATTAAAATACTCTGGTGCTTAATTATTTTATAATCAATTAATTATGTAATTTTAAATTAATTTTTAATTTATATAATTTTAAAAATCCCAAATGTAGGAAATTATATATTTGGACTTCTAAAACTAATACAAAACCCTTCAACAACAAATGGTTTGATTTTCAATCAATCAATTACGAAATCAATATTAAAAATTTGATTTTCATATTAAAGCAATCAGTCAAACATTCTATACAAAATTAAATGGTAATCTCTATAATTAATTTGGAAGTTAAAATTTTTCAAATTAAATGCATGGTTATCAATCATTTATAATTGCCAAGTTGATTAAACAATATTATAATTTTCCTATTCAAAATTATTTTCATATTTATTTATTTAAAACCTTCCAAGAGGGTTAAATTATGGTAATGTCAATTTTTTTCCGATTTTAAATTTTATTTGTTAGAAAAAAAAATTGCATCGCTAAAAGGTATGAAAAATCATAAATTTGTATGGATGATCAATAATAAATTTGAATAAGGAAATTTTTAAGTTAATGAAAAAATTGATGTTGCACCTTAATGAATCTATATTTAGTTTTCAAATATTTCATTTTTATAGAGTAGAGCTCGGACATAGCTATTAATTAAGGTTACAAGCACGAATAAGTAAATTTATAAACTTAAATTTTTCATAAATTAATAAATCCGAAATTAATATAAAAATGAAAATTGCATGCCAATTATATTTTATTGATTGGTAATTAATTTGGAGAAAAATCAATTTTGAATTTTTTAATATTGTTAATGTAGTTAAAATTACAATTAGAGAATTTCGAAAATAAAATTCAGCATTAATTATACGTAATTTACCTGTCATCAATGTGTGACAAAAGAAAAGTATGTATTTAGTTGTGTTTTAGTCCACATACATTTTGACATGTAATTTCTTAATTAAGCAAGGTAATCAAGAAATTTATTTTAAAGTAATAAAAATGTGCCTTAACAAGAAATAGATGACAACAATCAAATTAAATTTAATGATTGCAATTAATACTTATTTCAATTTAAATTTAAAATCAAATTATCTAAAGTGCGAGAGTTAAAAAAAATGTTATAAACTTCAATGCTCAAATTTTAGAATTTTAAATTCCTATTCAATGAAAGAAATTCAAATTCCGAATTTTGCTAATAAATATATTCAATAGGCATTGAAGAGCAATTCATTAAATTTTTGCAATTCGAAATAATTAGATAATGTAATAAATAAGTTTGATTAATGTAATAAATAAAAATTTGAAATAATTACATTAATTATGAATTGGAGTGATTTCAACTTTTTGGTGTAACTATTCTTCAATCAGACCTCAAATTCAAATTAAATAATAAATGTAATTATTACAATCAACTCTAATTTAGGTGATTGCAGCACTAATTTGAAGGAATCAATGTAATGTAAGGAGCAATGTGTTTTACAAATAAAAACAATGAAAAAAAACTAAAATTTGATTGTATTAATAGCTTCCATAAATATATTTCTAATTTGATATTTGAGACATGAAATTGATTTTCTTAATTACTTTGCTTAATTACTGCATTACATGTCAAAAGTTCTTCAACTCAATTCTCTCTTTTCTATAAGAGAGAGTAAAATTTCCAACTTGACTTTTGAACTGTCATGGCCAGTTAACCACAACATAGAATTTTTAGTTCCCTTTTACATAAATATGACATCCTTGTGATTGAAAGTACATAAGAATCCAAAGAGGAGAGTCAAAAAGTAGATTAGCACGTTGAAAAGCTAATTCTCATATATTTTTAAGAGTAAAATTCATCCTTAGATACTAATCCTATATTTCAACTCAATGATCTAGATAGCTTTTGGATACTTCTATAGTACCAACATGTTTTTGGGCTCTTAAACAAATTCTATTTGCAGGGGATTGAGTGAAGCAATCTATTCATCAATGAATTCAACCTTTCTTACTAAATTTGGAGCATTCCTTTAATTATGGATTTTTATTCTGCATTTTTCTTAGTACAGAATCATCATTCTGAATTTTTCTGTGTTTTTGACCATTTTTTACATGAAAATCATTGGAAGAAATTCTATATATGAAGTCACTGGATGCAGAGGATGTTATTGGGTGATTGATTCTTGAATTGGTTGATGAATTATTGGCTTTTGCTGGGATCTCTTCATTGGATTTCACGTTACAAATTGTTGTGTCCAAGATCGTATAATTATCTCTTTTTCTTTTTTCATGTGATAAATCTATATTGTAAAATGATGCATAGAAAATGTGTGTCCATGTTGGGAATTCTCTAATAATCTTTGTGATTATTTTCACTTTTCATAAAAAAATTCACATTTGTTCATGCTATTTTCAGCAAACTATACTATTAGTTGGATTTTTCTTGAGTGAAGTTTCATTTTTGTTGAGCAAGTTTTTGTTGTTCCTTTGTTCTTCGCTTTAGTAGATTGTTTCAGTTTCTGTTAGATTTTCTGCCACTTGCACAAACAGTATTTATTTGGTTTACATAAATGTTTCTTCAACTATATTAGAGCATTTATAATATATAGATAGTACTAAATGTCCAGGTGCAATAGTGGATTGGGCCACTTCCTCCCCAAATGTTGGTTTAGAGATTTGCACATAAAAACATGGAACAACATCTCTTGACAACTAGAGAACAAAAAACATGGCAATTTCATTTAATAGAATGAGTCACAGTAGATAGCCTCTCACAAGATAAATAAATGCTCTCAATTCCCTCAAGTGTCTAAGGTAAGTATTTCTCTCCAATCATCCTATCAAAATCACACTACCATAAGCTTGTTCACTTTCTCAGTCTCCACTACCTATGTCACATGCATAACACAAATCAAAAGGACTTTTAAAGGGTTGTAATGGGGAAAGGTAAATGAATGACAATAATATGAAAAAATGGCTAAAGCACCCAAGGAATCACAAAGTGCATATAATTATGGAGAAATTCAAGTACTTTATGCATCTTGACGTTGAGCTTCAACTCATTTTTACTTTTCCCAAAACAATTTTATTCTCTTGCTGCTGCTATATTTTTTTTTCATTTTTTTTAAAGCATAACACTTAACAATTCAGCCACAATCAATTAGCTATAACTTGATGTTTTTTTTTTTTTTGGTAAGAATTCACTCTCTTTTTATTCAATGCAATGCTCTTCAATTCCTAAGGGTTGGGTAGGACATGGTTTTACATTTAGGCTTGTAATGAGCTACACATGAAAGAAATTATCATTAGGTTCAAAAAGGGTAATCAAAGGATAATATCAAGGTTATCTATTTGGTCAAGTAGCTTCTCAAAGAAGGGAATGTCTTAATCACTTTTATGCATGCATGTGCAAATGTAACATCAACTAAGGAATAGAACAAGTTTTAAAGTGTCAAATTGATAGATGAAAACACACAAAAAAGAATCATGACATATGGCTCAAATCCTCACAGCTTATAAGATTACCAAGAATTAACTCATCCAAATCAAATTTTTGTTGCCATACCACTTAAATCCAAGAAGTAAGATAATTGTCCACTAATATTGTAGCAGCTTTAGAATCAAAATTGCTTCAAACTACTATCTTCACAACTACTAAATTAATTGGAAAGAACCAAAAAATTCTAAAAACAAAACAGAAAAACAGCAAACCTAAAGGAAGACAGAAAACAAAATTTTAAATTCTAAAAAACAGCAAAGCAAAATAACAGAAAACAGCAAAAACAACATGCTAAAATCACAGAAAACAGCAAACAGAAAATTTAAAAACACATAAAACAGAAAACTAAGCCTAAAACAGAAAACATAACACTAAAAATCTAAAACTAAAAAACAGAAAATAGTAAAAACAGCAAGTAAAACAGAAACAGAAACAGAAACTAAAAGAAAAACAGTAAACAGAAAGCATAAAAAAAANAAAAAAAAAAAAAAAAAAAAAAAAAAAAAAAAAACAACACAGCAGGCTAATCCCTCCCCCACACTTAAATTTTTGCAATGTCCTCAATGCAAAGTAAAAAAGCAAACAGTAAAAGCAAGACACTAAAAATAAAATAGAAAGAGAAAGAAAACAGCTTGTGGGTTTAAGTCTCATAGAGGGCAGCAGACAAGTGCACCTCCTCCACCACTTGGTCTTGAAAATCCTCATAAAAATGTTTCAGCCGATGTCCGTTCACTGGGAAAGTCTTATTGGTTGCCTCATTCTTGATCTCAATTGCACCATAAGGGAAGACATGAGTCACCACAAAAGGACCCATCCAACTAGAACGAAGCTTGCCGGGCATTAGTTTGAGAAGGGAATTGTAGAGCAGCACTTTCTAACCAATGTGGAACTATTTTCTTACCAATAACTTGTCATGGACAGCCTTGGTTTTTTCTTTATAAATTCTGGAATTCTCATAAGCGTCCAACCCGATTTTTTCCAATTCTTGTAGTTGCAGCTTCCTTTGAGAACCAGCTTGAGCCAAGTCAAGATTACACTGCTTCATTGCCCAATACGCCTTATGCTCTATCTCCACTAGAAGGTGGCATGCCTTGCCAAAGACTAGCCTATTAGGCGACATGCCTATAGGGGTCTTGTAGGTAGTCCGATAAGCTCACAAAGCATCATCTAGACGCATGCTCCAATCTTTTCTGTTGGATTGGATAGTCTTCTCTAAAATTTGCTTAATCTCCCTATTTGACACTTCTGCTTGCCCATTGGTTTGTGGATGGTAAGGGGTTGACACCTTGTGCACCACACCATACTTTTTCAACAAAGCAGCCATGTGCCTATTGCAGAAATGCAAACCTTGGTCACTGATTATTGCTCTTGGGATGCCGAACCTGCAGAAAATGTGAGTCTTGACAAAATCTAAGACAACACGAGAATCATAAGTCCAAGTGGCCTTAGCCTCTACCCACTTAGAAACATAATCCACAGTTAATAGGATATACACAAAACCAAAAGAAGTAGGAAAGGGACCCATGAAATCAATACCCCATACATCAAATATCTCACAAAACAGTAAAGGCTATTGAGGCATCTAATTCCTACGGAAAATATTTCTTGTCCGTTGGCATTGGGCACAATTCTTACAAAAGCTATGTGCATCATGAAACAAGGTAGGTCAGTAGAGTCCAGAATCTAAAATTTTCCTAGCAGTGCGTTGTAGTCCAAAATGACCACCACATGCAGAAGTATGAAAAATTGTAAAACAGATTCAATCTCATGTCTAAGCACACACCTCCTAATGACTTGATCACTACACAGTCTCCACAAATAGGGGTCATCTCATACATAAAATTTGACTTCACTTTTAAGCTTATCTACTTGATGCTTCTTAAAATAAGCAGGTAACTCAGAAGTAACTAAGTAATTTACCAAGTCAACATACCAAGGATCTTTACCATCTTTATCATCTTTACCTTGCAGCTGATAAAGCTGCCCATCTGGGAAGGTCTCTCTGATGGGAAGGCTGTCTAAAGTCAGTGGGATCCAGCTCAAGTGATCTGTTACCAAAATCTTAGCTCCACTCTTGTCTCTGATCTCAAGGTTGAATTCTTACAAGAGTAGCATCCATCTAATGAGTCTAGGCTTTGCATCCGGCTTCTTGAGCAAGTACTTCAAAGCTGCATAGTCAGAGAAAGCAATTACTTTAGAATTCAATAAGTATGAACGAAATTTATCTAAAGCAAACACAACAGCAAGAAGTTCTTTCTCAGTGGTGGTATAATTTGCTTAGGCAGCATCCAGAGTGTGAGATGCATAATAAATGACGTAGGACAACTTGTCCACTCGCTGTGCAAAGACAACACCTACTGCAAAGTTCGATGCATCACACATCAGCTCGAAGGGAAACTCCCAGTTAGGTGGCTGGATGATGGAAGGAGAAGTAAGGCTCTACTTCAGCTGATCAAAGGCTGCTTTGCACTGCTTATCAAATTTGAAATCCACTTCTTTTTGGAGAAGCTTAGACAATGGCAAGGCAATCTTGCTGAAGTCCTGGATGAATCACTTGTAAAACCCTGCATGACCAAGAAAGGAATGCACTTCCCACACACAAGTAGGGTAGGGTAAAGAGGCAATAACATCTATCTTAGCCTTATCTACTTCAATTCCTTTGCTAGAAATTACATGCCCTAAAACTATGTCTTGTTCTACCATGAAGTGACATTTCTCAAAATTAAGAACAAGGTTAGTCTCAATGCATCTATCAAGTACTTTAGCAAGGCTATTTAAACATGCACCAAAAAAGGAGCCATATACAGTAAAGTTACCCATGACTACTTCTATGCAGTGTTCTAAAAAATTAGAAAATATGCTCACCATACACCGCTGGAATGTACTAGGGGCATTAAATAGGCCGAAGGGCATCATCCTATATGCAAATGTGCCGAAGGGACAGGTGAAAGTTGTATTTTCCTGATCCTCCGAGGCTATGTGAATCTGAAAATAGCCTGAGAGCCATCTAAGAAGCAGTAATGGGACTTCCCTGCCAACCTCTCCAGCATCTGATCAATGAAAGGCAGAGGGAAGTGATCATTCCTTGTTGCCTGGTTGAGTCTTCTATAGTCGATGCAGACGCGCCAGCTGTTCTGCACTCTAGTGAAAATCAACTCGTTCTTCTCATTAGCCACTACAGTGATGCCACTTTTCTTGGGAACCACTTGCACTGGACTCACCCATTTACTATCTGAGATGAGGTAAATTATGCCGGCTGATAACAGCTTGCTCATTTCTTTCTTGACCACATTCAGAATCGACGGGGTAAGTCTCCTTTGCGGCTGCCTTACTGCTTTAGCTTCTTCCTCCAGTAAAATCTGATACATGCAGGTGGAAGGGCTAATGCCAAGAATGTCTGCAAGTGTCCATCTGATGGTTGTCTTCCGTTGCTTCAAGATCTGCAACAACCTCTCTTCTTGTTTAGGTTGCAGATTGTTGGTTATGATGACAGACAACTTCTCTTCTTCTGCCAAGAAGGCATACTTGAGATGATCAGATAATGGTTTCAACTCTAGTATAGGTGGCTACTGTACAAAGGGGACTAATTTGGTTGGAGATGCCAAATCTGCTGCCTGAAGCTTAGCAACACCTGCAAGCTCTGCACTATGCTCCAAAACAGTCTCATCATATTCCAAATAGTTAGAAATTTTAGAACATGCAGCACAACTCCCATCACAATTAGTACATGCAAGGCACTCTAAAGTATCTAGCAAGCCTACTATATTAGGAAATTCAGCTACCAATTCAGCATGCACATCATCAACTAGCAAGTCTATGACATCTATTTGGAACATTGAATGCTCTTCTAGAGGGTGTTTCATGGCATCACATAAATTAAAACGAATTACAGTGTCACCAAATTCCATGGAAAGGGTACCAGCATGTACATCAATTATGGTCTTAGTAGTTTTAAGGAAGTGTCTACCCAAGATCAAAAGGGCATGTCTAGATGTAGACTCATTCTCCATATTTAACACATAAAAGTTAGCTGGAAATATTAAATCATTTACCCTAACCAAAACATCCTCAAGAAGGCTTGCAAGATATGTTGTGCTTCTATTAGCAAGCTGAATGACTACTCTAGTGGGCTTCAATTCTCCAATCTGTAGTGATGAATAGATGGACTTGGGCATCACGTTGATTGAAGCTCCCAGATCTAGCATGACAATTGTAAACTGCTTGTCTCCAATTGTGCAGGGAATGGTGAAAGTCCCAGGATCAATGCACTTGGATGACAAGTTAGGTTGAATCATGACTNTGCTTCTATTAGCAAGCTGAATGACTACTCTAGTGGGCTTCAGTTCTCCAATCTGTAGTGATGAATAGATGGACTTGGGCATCACGTTGATTGAAGCTCCCAGATCTAGCATGGCATTTGTAAACTGCTTGTCTCCAATAGTGCAGGGAATGGTGAAAGTCCCAGGATCAGTGCACTTGAATGGCAAGTTAGGTTGAATCATGGCTAACACGTTTCTTCCCATGCTCACTTTCTCATTACCCTTCAACTTCCTCTTGTGGGTACACAAATCCTTAAGAAATTTTGTATAGTTGGGAATCTGTTTGATGGCTTCCAGGAGAGGTATATTGACTTCTACCTTCCTGAAAGTATCAATGATCTCTCTATCTAGCTCTTGCTCAACAATTTTCTTAGACTGTGTAACTCTGTTTGGAAATGGGAGAGGAATGTTGGGGGTAGAGCTCTCTGCCTGGTCCTAAAGGTGGAATGGCTGCTGATTTGGAATACCTTTAGGGGCTGGATCCTTTTCTTGGACAGAATTGGGGATTGTGGAAGGCAGGCTAGGTTCCGGAACACTCACTTCCTTGCCACTACGTAGGGTTATGACACTCACATTGCCTCTCGGATTAGTGGCTGTTTGAGAGGGTAAACTTCTGGAACCTTGAGACTTCAACTCACTAATGGTGGTTGCAAGTTGGCCTATCTGAGTCTCCAAGCTCTGAATACTAGTCTCAGTCCTCTGTTGGAATTGGATGTTGTTGGTAGTCAACTGCTTTACTAAATCTTTCAGGCTTGGTTCTAGCTTGTTAGCTTACTGCATAGGCTGCTTCATTGGTGCTTGGAACTGCTGGTTGCTTGAGCTTGCATTGTATCTAGGCTGGTACGTTTGACCAGAACTGCCTCCATACCTCAAGTTCGGGTGATCTTTCCATCCAAGGTTGTATCACATCAAAGGAAACAAAACAACAAGAAAAAACTATCACCACAATGCTCAGAAAGTATAAAAAAATTTGCCAAAAAGTGAACAAAGATGACAAAGGATATAGAATAGCGGCAAAGGAGGCTAAACAAGGGCAATAACAGCACAAAGTTCACCTCACAATGCTTCTCACAGTGCAATTCCTTTGTCCACTAATTTGCAACTCAATCCGAGTTGGTGAGAATTGAAAACAACACAGAAACAAAAACACTAAACAGGGAAAAAAAACCTAACAAATAAGGAAAACAAAATAGGAAAGCAAGTAGAACATGAAGAAAACGAATGAAGAACAATTACCAGAAACAAGAACAGTAACAATCAAAACAATAACGAAAGAGTCCTAAGAAGATTAATATGTTAGGTGAATTCCCCGACAATGGCGCCAAAATTTTGACGGGTGCTGAACCGTACAAAATTACAAAACTAATTGCAACTAATTTGTAGTATAGGATGCAACCAGTGTCGTCTCCTAAGGATTCACCAGAACAACTAATCTAGTAAGACTTAAGCAGGAACAGAATAAGGAGGGTTTTGTGTTGAATGCAGTATAATAAGTACTCAAAAAGCAGTAATCATAAATTGATCAAGTAAGAGAAAACGTAATCAACTCAAGTAAGCAACCAAACCTTAATCCATCCTTGTTCACTAAAGATTATCTAGATCTGATTTAATTCTTGGTTAAATGTTACCTGGAACCCTTAACAGTAACACTTAGAATTCCTACTGATTACCAATCAGGATTCAATTAATCTTGGAACTAAGAATCTAGGCAACCGCTCTATATTACTAAGTCCAAATTAATTTAATAACCAAATTGTCCAAGTTAACCATATATTAAAAACCTTTAAATTATGATTATCAATCTGATTACTGTTATGAATCTAATCAACCGATTTAAATTCATACAAGCATGTAATCAAAGTACCATTCAATCACATGAAGAATG
This sequence comes from Cercis canadensis, assembly GCA_003255065.1. NCBI lineage: Eukaryota > Viridiplantae > Streptophyta > Magnoliopsida > Fabales > Fabaceae > Cercis > Cercis canadensis. The sequence continues at coordinate 379,415 of QAOA01007603.1, read as the reverse complement.
GAAGAAGCAGTAATTCAAATTAAATTAAATCAAACCCGGTTGAAGCACAGGAACTCTGGATTATTAAGTTTGGCTCCTCTTGAATTGATTACAAAAGAACTTAGCCTTCCATGGAAGACTTAAACACAAAGCAAAGGTGGAAAAATGAACTCAGCAACAGGAGGCAGCAGCAGCTTCCGATGACAAGGTGGTAATGTGGTGTCCTATTTTGCTCAACAACTTGAGAATAAATAGTAGCTAGCTGCCTCCTCTAGGTTTCCTAATAGTTTCCTAATTACAAAATAAACCTAATTCCTAAATTATCAATGGTAAAAACGTGATCAAGCCCCATTGTCTTGTGTGCTGGCCCAATAAGCAGATGTTGGCCCAAATAAACATGCTCTGGTCCAATAGGCAGGCCTAAGGAAATGAATCAGTCAATGTTGGGCAGATGCAGAAAATCTGGACTGCTTGCACTCGAATGTCAGTTGTCCATACGCAAGAATCAGCTTCTATCCTCTTCATATGAAATGTAGAATTTTCTATCAGCTTTCCAACGAAACTAGAATCACATCAATTGGACATCTGTAGCCCAAGATATGGTGAAAAATGTAAGCAGTGCCAGAATTCAACAGTTATGCAATTAAAATTTATAAGCACCAACAAGTCCAAATCTACAAAACATGTCTAAGGGCCATAAAAATCACTAGAAACACACACAAAAGACTAAGTATAAGGGAAACAAATAGTGTAAAATAATGTGTTATCAGCAAGCCGCATTTTGCAAGTTGTATTTTTTTCGAAAAGATTGCGGGAGCAAACAAAAGTTTCGTTCACGGCGATGACTATACAATGTTTGATAGAACCTAAAAAGCCACTAATATTTGCTACTCACTTGCTCTGGTCTGGAGTCCTAACCCAAAATTTTATGCTACTTTACGATGGTGAGCACTAGCAAGAGTAATAATAATAACAGTAAATACTTGAACTCACAGGTGCTTCAATTCCAGAAAAAGGGTTTTGAACTCTAGTGCCCTCTTTGGTAAATATTAGGTTGATTGATGAGAATATATTTCTCACTTAGCTTTCATCCTTGATGTTTTACTTACATTTTAATATATCTGCATAAAAAAAAATGAGTTAGAAGCCATTGGTGTGGAAGTTGATCCCAAGGATGTTCAACGTAGACGTTTGTCATCTTATAAATTACATACATTTTGAATGTAAGTAATCAGGTGCAACGCCCAAGCCCGGTTCCGGGATAACTAACCTTAGTCAACTGTTAGTAAAACATCCTTGAGATCAATTTTCACACCAATGGCTTTCACCTCATTTTTGTATGCTCACATACCAGATAAGGCATTAGAGTTCAAGACCCTTTTATTGAAATTGAAGCACCTATGGGACCAAGTATTTACTATTATTACTGCTAATCTTGACATAACCCTCCATCGTAAAACAACATCAAATTTTGGGCTATGACTCTAGACCAGAGCAAATGATTAGCAGATATTAGTGACTTTTTAGGTTCTATCAAACCTTGCATAGTCATCGCCGTGAATGAAACTTTTGTTGGCTCCCACGGTCTTTTCAGAAAAAATACAACTTACAAAATGTAGCTTGGGGTTTCAATTGATGAGATTTTGGGGTTTAGGGTTTAAGGTTGGGGTTTTGAATTATTAGTTTGGGATTTAGGGTGTCAGGTTGGTGTTTAGGGTTTCAAGTTTAGAGTTTTTAAGTGGGAAATGTAATTTAGGGTTTTGAGTTTTAGGTTTGGGGTATATAGTTTAGGGTTTTAAAATGTGGTTTAGGGTTTGGATAGCATATTTTAGGACTACAGTTTATGGTTTCTAGTTTAGGGTTTAGGGTTTGACAATAGGGTATATGGTTCGAGGTTTCAGGTTGGAGGTTTTGAGTTTGGGAATGGGAATGGTAATGGGGGTTTGATTTTTGGTTTGGAGTTTAGGGTGTAGGGTTGGTGTTAGGGTTTTCAAATGAGGTATATGATTTAGGGGGTCAAGTTAGGGTTTGAGGTTTTAGGTTTGGGGATTAGAGTTTAAGGTTACAAAATATGGTTGAGGGTTTGGGTAATTTATTTTAGTGTGATAGTTTGGGGTTTTGAGTTTAGGGTTTAGGGTTTGACAATGAGGTTTTAGGTAAGGTTTGAGGTTTTGAGTTTGGGAATGAGGTTTCAGATTTGGGGCTTCAAGTTAGAGTTNGAGGTATATGATTTAGGGGGTCAAGTTAGGGTTTGAGGTTTTAGGTTTGGGGATTAGAGTTTAAGGTTACAAAATATGGTTGAGGGTTTGGGTAATTTATTTTAGTGTGATAGTTTGGGGTTTTGAGTTTAGGGTTTAGGGTTTGACAATGAGGTTTTAGGTAAGGTTTGAGGTTTTGAGTTTGGGAATGAGGTTTCAGATTTGGGGCTTCAAGTTGGAGTTTGGGGTTTCAAAATGTGGCTTAAGGTTTGGGGGTTGGGGATGGGGTATGGTATTTCGAGTTTGGATTTAGGATTTCGTGTTTGAGGTTATGGGGTCAGGGATGGGGTTTGGGTTTGAGGTTTAGGGTATAGGGTTTAGTGTTTAAAGTTGTAAAATTTTGAGTTATGATTTGTATATTTGTTTAAATTTTGCTTAGTCTGTATATTTGTTAAAATTTTGCTTAATCTGTATATTTGTTAAAATTTTGCTTGATTTGTTAATCTGTTACATGATTATTGCAGGTGGAGAGACTTGTAAAATCCCGTAACCGTATAGTTGAGCCATCGAATGATGATAGAGTGATACCCTATATTAGGCGGGCTGGTTTTGGATGGGTTGTATCAGTAACCCCTCTAAAAGTGAATCGGGAGTTTCTGTCTGCCTTGATTGAACGATGACGACCAGAAACACACACCTTCCACATGACAGGAAAGGAGTGCATAGTTACTTTACAAGATGTGGATATATTATTGGGGCTTCCTGTTGATGGTAACGTGGTTAGTGGTCATAGTGAGCATGACTGGCTGGAGCTAACACAGGAGTTGCTTGGTGTTATGCCAGATGAGGATGCTTTGTCTTGTGGCAGAGTGAAGATGATGTGGCTACAAGACACATTTGCTGTATTACCAAATGATGCTACCGAGTTGGAGATACAGTATCACGCGAGAGCACATATAATGGGGATGCTTGGGGGATGGTTGTTCCCTGACGCCACCGGTAATTATGTGCACCTTATGTACCTAAAGCTGCTAGAGGATTGGGATGTTGTGGGTCGTATGAGCTGGGGATCTGCAGTCTTGGCAAACCTTTATAGGTGCCTCTACAGGGTTTCTCTTGGCCGCTCATTAGAGTTTGTAGGAAGTGCATTCTTGCTTGAGGTGTGGGCTTATGAAAGATTTCCCAATCTTTCTCCAATTCCTCTACGCTAGGGTAGAAGAGCCCCCGGACCACTTGCATGCAGGTTAGTAGTTTAACTATTTTGTTATTTGTATATGTTCAGAACAAATTATCATGTATATAAATGTAGTATGTTGTGACGTAATTCATGTTGATAATTTGTTAATTTAAATGAATATATTAGGTGGAAACATCCTCTCAGTTATAGAGGCATCGGTGTGCAGAATAGTTTAGCAGGGTATCGGCAGTCTTTTGATTGTCTTAACGTTGATGATGTAAGATAAGTCATTATTCCTTGTTGTTGTAATTGATGTAATGCACTTTTATATGTTTAACTTAAGTTTTTTATTTTTGTTGTAATTCACAGATTATGTGGCAGCCTTATTGCAGAGCGCAACTGCCACCTTATTGTCGGGCTGGACGTGACATATGGGCGGCTCAGGTCCCCTTAGTATGCTTTAACATGGTCGAGATGCACTACCTGGACATAGTGATACGCCAGTTCGGAGGTTGTCAGGGCATACCCGTTGCCCCCGAAGGGTATTCCCAGCGATTAGAGAGAATTACCTTGAGAGGTAACTAGGATTGACTATGGATGCAGTACCATGAGGCTTATTGCGAGGCATGGAGATTGCGACGCAATAACGTGGTGTCGTGTGATGGGGATATGGGAGTCACACCAGATTACATGCCTTGGTATCTCCGGATAAGGCGTAGGTGGATGAATCCGAGTAACCTCATGCCTGTTGATCAGGTCTATTGAATGTATGTATTGTGCTTGATTTTGAAATGAACATTAATTATAGCTGATTAATTATGTACAGGCCGAGATGCCTCCTCCCCAGCCGCAGTGCCCACTCCCACAATAGACTCCTCCAGTTCAGCCTCGGGCGGAGCAGTCCGCTGTTTCACAACCTCCATATCAGCATCGACAGCACCACGAGGGCGTATCCTTCCAGCAGCCCCCGTTTTTTCAGCATAGCTCCCAGTTTCAGGGGATGCTCGGCTTTCAGCCTCCTCAGCCATGTCAGCAGAGTCCGGGGTTGCATCAGATGTCAGGGTTCCAACACGAGGGGGCATCCTTCCAGCAAAGCCAATTGTTTCAACAGAGGCCACCTTACCAGCCAGCAGAGCCTTGTCAACACAGCCAACCGTTTCAGGGGAGATCATTTATCAGGCCTCCACATTAGAGCGCAGAGTAGTATGCTTCATTTCAGGGTGATCTAACCCAACTGTTTACTAACTACGGGTTAGTTGGTCCTAGTTGGGGAACGCAATTTACTTAGTGGCCTCAATGGGGCAAACTCAAGGTTATCACATGGGTCAGGGTGAGGGTCAAGGGGATTGTATGACACATGCTCATTCGAAGGCTATGACACATCATCAACATGAGGACATGGCACATTTCGTTGATCACTGTAGGGCGCCAGAGGTGCCAACTGATATGGCGGGGCCATCGCATCGGAGCCCGATATTACACTCTATGTCGAAGGACTGTTCTCAGTCTCGTGGGGCTGAGGCCAGCATAACATGTTTGGTACTAACATTAGTCTTCCCCAATCAGCACTTAGTGTAGATCTTGATCTTGATCTAGACCTGATGGTTGGGACATCAAGTGTTGTTTTGGGTGACATGTATGCCGAGCCTTTGGCTACCCCCATTGGGAGTTCTCATATTGATCAGGGAGAGATGGGTGCTGATCTTGCCGGATTGAGGTTAGATTACATATATGATTACCTTTTCAGGGATGTAGATGATGAACCTTTGCAGCCGACGCCTCTTCCGGTTCCCCAACCTGGGGGTCAACGCGGACGACCAAAGCGTGACAAACAGCCCAGGAAGTGCCTCACTGGTAGTAGATTTGAACACATGTAGTTACCTTTCTATTTTAAACATTGTAATATGTATGTACACTGACTTATTTTAATAGAATGTTCTTCCCGTCATTTGTGAAAACAATACAAGTAAAAGCACTTGAGATTACAATAATTAATGTGTCAAATGTCTAAAATATGGTTACTAAGGACCAACTTGAACATTATAAATTAAGTCTAAATTGAAATGATGATAATTTTGATGACATACGAGCGTAACCGCATCTTTCCAAAGTACCCAACTACCTCTAGTAAATCCATTACAGCGAGTTGTGATCATGTTATTAAAACCAATAGATTGTCCGATGTAGGTTTGCAAATAGTCATTACCCTTGTGACGTGTCTTCGTCAAGATTAAGACATTGACTCCATGTTTGGTATATAGGATGTGTGTGATGTCCTAGAAGTCTGGATGTGTCACACCTCTACAGTTCCATATTGCGATGATGGTGTTGACATGTGTCGGATAAAATCCGTGATGTCATTGATCAATAGGTAATGGCTCTAGAGACAAATAATACCCTGGCATGTCATTGAAATGTATCGCAGTGGGTATATAAGTCAGTGTTAGACGCATCTCTTGTGTGACTCCATGTTGTAGCACAATGTTGAGGCGCAGTTTCTGTGTGGGAATAAGGAAATAGTTGCTGCTATTTATCAAGTCATAACGTCAAGGGTGCATATATACCCTCTAGTCATGCAATGCTTGTATGTATTTATCGTCCCTTCCAATTTCTCTCAACGGTCTTCGCTCGGGATCTGGGTACTCAACAGGAACCCCTAATGTACTCCAATTAGGTATGTCCATGTCAAGAACAATATATGGGGGCAATAATCTCGAAATCTCGGACTCTTCAAGTGACTTCCAAGTTCCTGTGTAAAGATCCTTTTTGTATAAGGTCATAGATTTCCATAACAATTGCAAATCTCGGGGATAATTCGTGATGGTCGTTGGATTTGATTGTATGTGTCAGAGTTATTCATTAGAGATTTTATGGAACAACCCGTCAGACGACGTATATCCCCATGGATATACGTTATTGTCTTCAAACCATAATGGATCCATCTGAAGCTCTTCCGATGGAAACGACATTTATATACTATTTATATAACATAATATAAAGAATTATTTAGTGTTAGACAATATATGTGAATTAAACAATACATATATATTAATTTACCGCAACAACCTATGATAAAAACATGAATGAGATTCTACAATTTCGTCAATCAAACCGTTAGTAACATTTTTATACATTATACACTTGAATAAGTTTAATCGTCATTAGTAGCGTAATCTGGACTACTTAGTACAGACTCAATTTCTGTGCATGATAACTGATGATTCATAATGGCTATCTGTTCTCTAGCTAGTTTCAACAAATAATACCGGCATCTACGAACGAACATGCGATTGTTCTCCTTCCTAATTTCTAAACTAGTCATCTCATAATCATCTTTATTTCTCTGCGCCATTCTTAAGGACCATTTGTACACAGGGGGAGCACCAAGGGAGTGTAATTGAAGTGTCAAATCTTCAGCTTCATCGGTTCGATGTACCCACTCACGACGAAGTCAGCGTAATACTCCCTTCGATCAGAGTGTATTTCACTCTCGTAATCATCATTAAATCTTGGTAACAACCAAACACCAGATGTGCGACGTCTCCTTGGCATAATGTGTCACCCTAATGTTTTAGAAACATTAATCACTTACATAATTCATAACAATTTTCAATGACAACCAAGAACAATTTAAATGTCAAACAAATAAAATCGGGTTTAAGGTTTGAGCATTAGGGTTTGAATTTTTTAGTACAGGGTTTCTTGTATTTTTGGGTTCTGGACCATACAAGACTAGAAATTAAGTTTGGATATGTAGGGTTCATATTGTAGGGTGATTATTCGTCATCAGACATGTCAATATTCGATAGACATTCTGGTTCTTGGAGCATGCGATCCCACATAACAGCACGTCCCATGTCACCGTCCTTAAGTGCATCTCTTGAACTTCCTTCACAATCATTTCGATGCAATCTTATTCGTATACAATTATTCTCCTCTCTTATGCAATATAAAGCCGATCGCAACTCTGTCATATTTTGCCTTCACATTTGTATTGCCAAACATCTTGGAGCGCGAACGTTTTGGATCATTGCCAATTCACGTAAATTCCTACACTGAACTTCCCTGTACTCTCATTCTATTAACATTATACTATGTACTTGGGGAGAATCATACAATAATGGTTTAGCGGATACTTAAATTCATCAACTAACATCCACGAACGCCCACACAATCAAAAAATATCATCGAGTGTATAGTGTAACACCATTATAAAAACATGTTCATGGTCATTATCATAACAACACTTAGTTATAAACATTTGTATGACTATTATATAAAGAACAATAAACAACTACGGACAAAATAATAGTTAGATTTCGAGAATGTAGAATAACTAAATCATTATGAATTTTTAACTTAAAATAAGCTTATAAGATACAACAACGGTAAAAGGAATTAGAGCCCAACCACATTACTAACTTAGCCAGTCTTAATTATGGTTGATCTTGTCTTCTATTTGGACAGCTACACCGGTTATGTCCTTCCAAGCAACACAGCCCGCATCTTACTACGCTTTGTGAGCTTTCACCCCAATCCATCTCGTTCCGTATGCGAGTTGACTTGGGCCTACCTTTGTCCTGTAGCTTTGAGGGGTTAGGGATGACCGTCAATCCTTGTATCATTGGCCAAGAATCTTCTCCACCAATTGGTGTAAACTTGCTACCGTATGCATTAACTAAGTACCGCGTCGAATATACTGGATCCATGTAATTTCATTATTGACTCTAATAGAAGCACAAGCAGCAATCACATGTGAGCAAGGAATATGAAGTTCCTGGAACCTACCACAGCCACACATTCTATCTCTTAAGTTTAGGCGAAAAATTCGCCCGCTCGCCTTTCCGCTCAAGTCAAATGTCTCATCTACTTCAAAAGATCAAATATCTCTATCAAATAAAGTCGTTCGATGTAAAGAAGCATAGTAGCCATTGTCTTGCATCTTCTGATATGCATCATCTGTCCACATTTGCCTACTCGCTAACCTTGCCCGAGTCATTTCTCACCTCTCAATAAAAATACGGTTCATTCTGTAATATGTAGATTTCACAAGGGCTGTGATATGCATGTTACGAACCCCCTTCATGCCATTCACATTTTCAGCCAGATTGGTTATCATTAAGCTAAACCATCTACCATTAGCATCCCCTTGTTGCGTCCATTTCTCAAGATCAATGTCGCTTATATACTTCTATGCACGCTTATTGGAACAGACAATTTATATGTTTGTCATTAATTCGTTGAATTTCACCAACTCAAACTAAGCGCCTGTAAAAGACACTTAAAAAATCTTCATTCTTGGCAAATACTTTATATAATATTTAATTAAGTAGACAAACTAATATTCTTACCAGATTTAATGTTTCACGTCAATATTTTTGAAGGCATTGTTCCAATTGCTCACTATGTGACGCAAACGAAAAAAAAATGATGTGCCAATGGTGGACGCCAACCAACTTGCTCATCTTCAATGACAACTAAGATGCTAACACGACGGTCTGAGATTAAAGCTAAATTTGGAATGTTTCCAACCACGTACTGTCTAACATGGGTTAAAAACCATGACCATGCATCTTTTGTCTCACATTCTACAATTGCATAAACTAAAGGTAATGGTGACCTACTGCCATCTTGTGTAGTGACGATGAGTAGAGTTTCATTGTATTTCCCGTACATAAAAGTTTCATCAATTTGGACAACTGGCTTGTAGAACTTAAATGCATCAATGCATGGCATGAATGCCCAGAAGACACGCTTAAATCTCTTCAACGTAGGGTCATTAGATGACTTACATATCCATCGGTCATCCAGACACTATTGAACCACTGTTCCAGGTGCATGCCCCTAGAGTGCGGCCATCCACCTAGGCAATAAATTATAACTTTGCTTCCAATCACCATACACTATAGCGATAACTTTTTCCCTTGTTTTCCACGCTTTTTGATATGATATTTGATATGAGTATGTGCCTTTTATGCACTCTTGTATCATCTTTATAGGCACACCAGCATTCTCCTGAACCATTCCAGTAATGGTTGCTGCAATCACCTGAATGTCTAGTTTGTCATGATCCTGTGACAGGATTGCGTTTGTGCAAGTATAAGACCCATTATACTTTCTAATCTCCCAAACCTTGCTCCTGGTACGTAAGCATGCCCAAAGTCTCCAATGAAATCCATCAGCATTGTTTGAACATATCAAACTCAATTTATTAGGTTTGGACTCTTTCACATGAAAACATTGGTTGGCATAAACGGAGTATTATTTTATAGCTAATTGGATATCTTCTTTCGTTTCAAATTTCTGCTCAATTTTGAATTCATCCCCTCTCTGCCATTGACTACACCCTGTTACTTGTTCATCATCGTCAACTATCTGCATTGCTCCCAAATCAACGTTTCCATAATCAAGTATCGCCTGTATTGGTGCAACATGTTCCGCCCTTGCAGCTATTGGGTCTTGCCTCAATGCCTCCAAATTAAGATCTGGAACGTCTTCCCCTGCCTTATCACCGCTTGATTCTCCACTGTCTGAGCTGCAATCAACATCCTCATCATCATTACTGTCAATTAGAGGATCAAAAGGTGAATTGCCGCGGCTAATATTTTCTCCATCACCTCCACGTTGGCTTGATCCAACTTCATTCACTTCAATGCCACCACCTCGAACATCTGAAATTAGCCAAGGGTTGCTATTTTCATAGTGATAGCCTCCTTCTAGCATATGCGTTTGACTAGAAGTAGTCAAACCATAATGAATTTCATGTGAACCAACCTCCGGTTGATAACAAGGCTCGGCTTTTATCCCCACTTGACTATAAGGAAATGAACTTAGGCCAATTACAACAGTTTCAGCTTGACTTCCATCTCCACCAACATTCATGGTCGTAATGTCTACATATATCTCAATTAGACCCAAAGTAGGATGTTTGACATTACTCTCATACATCATCTCAACATCTCCATCAGATCCTAATTCAAATGCATGATAAAACAATGGATTAACTGACATTGGAAATCTATAAATTATTTTCTCAACTATCTAATTTGCTTCAAGTCTCATCTTAGTTTGGATATGAACTTTTAATCCATTTAATCCATATGTCTTCTTCAAATTCAACCCATATAATGTCGCCCCCTCACACATTACACCTTGGGGTCCATTATATATCTGATCATTATGATGTATTAATATATGCATCTTTTTCTTAAAATATTTTTTTCAATCACAATTAGTTTATAAGCATTATCGCATTCTTATACTAACTAAATTTTTATCAATAACTATACACAATAATATCACAATTACTCTATGAATAGTATCACATTTTTATACTAACTAAATTTTCATCAATTACCATACACAATTATCACTTTTAAGCACAACTAAACTATAATTTTTAATCAGTAAATAAATAAATATTATTAAAAAAATTTACTTATTTTGATACTCTAATATTAAATATATATTACAATCAAAATTATCTAAAATTAAGATTATAAAACATAAATACCTTCAAAAGTTTAAACTTCTTAAAAATTTCCACAGCACTTCCAAGCTTCACATCAGTCTCTCGCACCAATTTTCAGCTCTCATAGTAATTTTGCAATGAGAAATCGTTCCAAAGCTGGTATTTATAGACTCCTTCACACTTTTTTATGTACAACGTAACTAATTTCAAAACGCTCCCTCAGGCATTTTAAACCACGCTATTCCATAGCAGGAAAAGCGTATTCAGATGAAACACACTTTACGGGTAAAAGATTCACGCTTTACTTCAAAAGAAAAAGCCAGAACAGGGGAGGGACACACTTTTGACTTCAGGGGAGACANATAAATAAATATTATTAAAAAAATTTACTTATTTTGATACTCTAATATTAAATATATATTACAATCAAAATTATCTAAAATTAAGATTATAAAACATAAATACCTTCAAAAGTTTAAACTTCTTAAAAATTTCCACAGCACTTCCAAGCTTCATATCAGTCTCTCGCACCAATTTTCAGCTCTCATAGTAATTTTGCAATGAGAAATCGTTCCAAAGCTGGTATTTATAGACTCCTTCACGCTTTTTTATGTACAACGTAACTAATTTCAAAACCCTCCCTCAGGCATTTTAAACCACGCTATTCCATAGCAGGAAAAGCGTATTCAGATGAAACACACTTTACGGGTAAAAGATTCACACTTTACTTCAAAAGAAAAAGCAAGAACAGGGGAGGGACACACTTTTGACTTCAGGGGAGACATGCTTCAGGGAGGGGCATCACGCTTTAGGCACTCTGGTGAACACGCCTTAGCCAAAAGCGTGTTCAAACTGAACACGCTTTTGGCTAAGGTGTGTTCACCACAATGTCTAAAGCGTAATGCTCCTTCCCATATTTGCAAAATCGGCATAACCTTTCCTTTAAAAATGTGATTGGCTTTGCAAAGACGTGTTCAATTCTTAATACGCTTTTCTTCAAAACCATGTATCTTTTTACATTTGTAATAGAAATAGTGATCACGCTTTTGAGAAAAATTGCCCTAAAGCGTGTTTAGTTGATACACGTTTTACACGCGGAAAAACGTGTTTCAGTTTGATTCATATATTAATAAAAAAATCAAAAGTACCTCTTTTAGGTAAATACTTTCAAATGTACACCATTTGGGTAAATACTTTGCCCAACGACATTATTTCGGTCAAATTGCTAGGATCCGCTACTTCGATGTAGCGGATCTTTAAGAAAAACGTTACATCTGAAGTAGCGTGTCCCATTTTATCCATTAATACTTGATTAAAATATTTAAAACAGACTAATTTTTGTAAATAGTTTTAACAGTAACCCATTTCAGTATTTATTTATTTTTTTGACATTATTTAAGTCATTTTGCTTGAATAATTAGCTAATAAGTGAAGTAGGATTTATAGGAGAGAGAAATATACCATCCCATAATATAGCATTTAATTACCAAAAAAAAAAAATTAAAAAAGAAACAAGAGAAGGTTGCTATTTGTAGAGAAAATTAAAAATACCATTGGTACACAAGAATATAGATTATGTTCCATGTTGATACAGATTCTCATATTTTATAAGAAAAAAATTTGAAATGACAAATTTGATTATGGCCTTGATTCCGCAAAGATGAAAATCATCATTCTCCATGTGGAATATGAGAATGGTGCTTCCATGTTGAATTAATAGTTGATTTGTTTATTTTATTTATTGGCAATAAAAAATTTAAGAAACTAGCTAAGTTAAACTTAAATTAAAGAAGGATTCACGCAATATGTTATATGCCTTATCAATAAATTTTCAGAATATTTTTTTTTTTTTTTAACTTAGTCATATTAATAACTTCATTCCGTATTAATTCCATTATGCATTATAATATAAATACAAAATGAAATGAAATAGCCTAACGTTTCATTCTTAATGGAACTAAACAATGGAATAATAATAATAATTTTATTATAACTCATTTCATTTATATTATTCTTATTCTAGTTCCACAAAAATCAATTAAGTGAAGCAAACGTGCCCTAAATTTGGTTCATGAAAAGATAATACTCCTAACTTCTAAATTTGATACCTAAAATTGGTATTGACAATTTATTCCTTTATATGTTTCTTAAATTTCAGAGATTTAAAGTAAAGGGACCAAATTCAAAGAGTTATGTCTTCTAAGGATCAAAATATATTTTCTCTTTTAAGAAAGAGAACACCCAACTATTTCAAAATATATTTTCTCTTTTGCCACTCAAGTTTGAATAACGTCTTTTTTATTTTGCCCCAAAGTGTAATTTAATCAATAAATATCAGATCTAAGGAAACTCCAAATTGTCTTAGATTATTTACAAAACGCTAAATTGTCTCTGCTAGTAATTGTAGAAAGCCGAATATCTTGGAAATGATTATGCAAAAGTAAAACTCGTTGTGATGCAGGATAAGCTATCCTTAACAAAGCCCAAGTTTATGATGCAGGAACATTTGAACAAGAAATACAAGATATAGTCCATGCATTAGTATAGGCACAAGCTTTGTTGATCAAGCTGTCTGAGATTTTAGAATGTGACCCAACTTTTATTGAAGAATTGAGCATGCAAATCAAGTCCAACTTTGACACATGAGTACGCATTGAAGAGCTCTAGTTTCAAATGAATCAAGAATCAACAAATTTTGAATTTTTTAGAAGAAGTTATGATATTTTTTTTAGTTGCTGCCAATCAAAATCAGCATTAAATAAGTAGCTAAAAATAGACTCTTGAAATTAGTTCAGTTTGCCTTAAATAATTTAAATGCTTTTATTTATGTTATCTCCTATGCTTGTGGAGGGTTGTTCCATGATTAATTTATATTCACATCCATGTAAACTTTCAGAAAACAACTTTGAGTGAATATTGAATGAATAAAAAAGCTTCATGCTTTATTTTGAGTTTTTGTATCTCTTTGGTAGATTCCATTGAGTGGTGAGCTTAACCTAGCATTTTTGTATCTCTTTGGTGGATTCCAAAGGATGGTGAGTGCATCTTGTTATGTATCTCTAAGGTTTTGGGTTCCTTAGAGTAGTGGGCTTAAATCTATTTAACCCATTTTCTATTTTCGTAACAGTTAAACCTTTTTCTATTTGAGACCTGTTATAAGTTGTTCTTTATCCAAATTGAGCATGTCATATGTCATTTTGATAGTTCAGAATATCGTCTTTCACCTATTTTGAAATCGTCTAATTTAAACATATAAACTGAAAGTTATAGCCAAAACAAAATCAGTGCCATATAAACTACAAATTGCTTTACTTATTCCCTACTACGGTTTCAACCCGTATCACGTTGCACACCCAAATGCACTTAGAGTAATTGGGAAAACAACTAAATGAATTAATCCTGTTAACATTTTATAGATGTTGTATGGCCGGAACTGTAAACAAAAATTCATGCTCAGTCACAGGTTATCTAAATGACAATCCCACACCAGCTAATCTCATTATATTTTCAGGTCTTCATACAACTAAACTGTGACCACTGTATTTTCTATTTAAACTCAACAAATCACATTGATCAGTTCACCAAGAGCTCCTATAGCTGCGGGTCCTCCTCTTTGTAGGAGAGAAAGGGCCAGTTCATATTCATGCCATCTACTTAAACCACATGCCAATTTCCTCAAAGTGTCCAGCTTCACTTCTTGAACCCATGCAGGGGTAAGATTCACCATTAACCCCACTAAACATGAGACATAAGTTTTCCATGTAGCAGGATTGCAGCTAAGCGAAATGTTTCCCTCCATGACTTCTGCCAAGAAGTCCAAATGGACCCCAACAATGCGGGTCCTTCTAGAGAATGCCCATGGTGGTAACTTGGCCCCAACACCCCATATAATTGACCCTGACAGTATCAAAAGATATGCCATGGCATAACCTTCAAGTATGTGGGACACTGCACTTTCATTGTCAAGTTTCACATCTTTCAACGACAGTAACCAGGTAGGAATAGTCTCCCTATACAGTTCCTGGACCAGTTGAATCCCACCTGCCACACATAAGAGACTTGCACCAAGTGTCGCCGCCTCTTTTGCCCTTTGAGTGGCTAGGGATAGTGATGTGTCACTGCATTTTAAGCGGTGAGACTCTGCACTTGCCCATCTGCCAGGTAACTCACAAGCATACTCTGCCACAAGACCCACAATTACTTTGTTTACATATTGCAGATCATGTATATTTCGACAGGATCTAAGGTACAGGAACCCCGGCGCAACAGAAGGACAGACACCAGGGGATGTAATGGTGATACCCAGTAGGCCATTTACACTGCATTCATTTGTTAACCTTGGGGTAGAAAGACTAAGTCCAAGGAACGAGGAGAAGCAACTTCTCAGCAGCTGAGCGATAGATTCTTTGTTATGTCTAAACACGGAACGGGAACATGATACAACAATAAAGTTGTGCCAGCGGCGAACCTTTTGGGCCCACAGAGAACCAATTATAGGCATGCTAGGCCAAGGGCAACCTGATGCACAGTTTTCCAAAGCTGGCCCAGCAACAGCATGGATGTACTCCAGGCTCTTGTCAAGTTTAAACGTAATGGTTAAACTGACAAGAGCTGCCATAGGTAGAGGAAGCATTACTGGTGAATTTCCTACCAGGCAATAAAGATGTAAGCCATGCAAATGCATAAGAATTATTAGATTGCTTAATCTAAAATATTGCTAATAATTACCAGAACATATTAAGAAACAAAATAAAAGCTGCAAACTTGTCTCAATCATGACAGTGCCTCGGACAAAATTCATCCCCCCAAGCACATTGATGAAAGAGGAAAAGAATAAAAATTGTGTTTGCACCTTTTTAATTTTTCATAAAGTGATCCAGAGAGAAGTCTTCTCTGCATAATCAACTACACAAGGCAGACAATGACAGAAGCTTAACTATAGGATTTGGAAATGCATTCAGTTGTGAATGTCTAACAACCTACATCTAAGTCCTCCAGTTAAGAAATGTCAGTCCTCAAGATATCCACCAGACTAAGTAAATCCATTCAATAATTATGAAATTTTTTTTATACTTAATCCAATAATTTATCATGTCTCCTCACCTTCATTTTTAACGTTTTAAGGGAATTTAGCTCATAAAATATCAATTTGACTAAGTTCAGCATATTCCACTTTATGAACCATGCTGGAAATTTGTGATTTTTCTTGTGCATGCAGAAAAAGTCACTTGAAAGGAAATAGCATTATATGGCCAAGCAAATCAAGGTGTTCAGCTCTGTCCAGAACCCTTTTTTGTGGTTTTTCAGGCCTTTGCGATATTCACTCCTCTCTGAATACACTCAAGTACTGTGGAACAACACCCCCCCCCCCC